>CM036583.1:33043514-33291014 GCA_020745775.1 Theristicus caerulescens
AAAAAGAAAAAAGAGGGACAAATGGTACGCTGTGACTGGGCTATGGCCAGAAGACCTGGATATGCTTTCTTTGAAGCATATCACAAATCAAATTATCGTTTCTTTTTTTTTTTTTTCCAATGAACAAATAAAAAAAGGAAAGGAAAAGGGAGTGTGCAGAAAGAAAGGTCACAATATGAGAGTCACTGATCATAACCAAACAGGACAAACGTAAAAAAAAATCAGATGATGGACATTTCTGTGGTTTGTTTGTTGTTGTTTTTTTTTTTTTCTTAAAAAAAAAAAACAGGACAAAGATGAGAGGGATGAAAGGACAGAAAGAATGAGTAAGATCATTCTGTGAACGTTAGTTCAGCACTCTTACCTCTTATTGGTGTACCACCTGGGTGGATAATATGAATGCAAATAAGATTAGAAAGAAGAAGCATTAGTACGAGAAGAAGGAGGCTAGGGCTTTGGAAGAAGAATCAAATTAGATTTACAGAATTAAATAAGGTCTTAAGAGAAACTTGAATTACTATACTGTTAAAACAGGAATATATTAGATAGTATTATCAGGTTATAAAAGCAAGTTGCATTGTACCACAAAGGGCAAAGGCTACAATTGGCTGCATTGACATTCTCAGAGTAGCATCTGAGTTCTTAGATGTTTGGTTATATAGGGTTAGATATATATCGAATATGCCTCAAATACTTAAAGGAAACTTTACAATACTGTACTTATGACAAAGTTTAGGAAAATATTGGAAATTCTATTTAAATATATATATATATAAATCTATATATATATAAAAAGAGGATACATTGAAGGCTATCTCAAAACAAACACGGTAGTTTAGGCTGGATTATGGCATTTACTGTTCTACAGCTATGTGATACAGGTGTACTGTTTCTTTTAGGTGTTGCTATAACTGATAAGACAACAATTCTGTGCAGGTGTGCGTGTGCGCCACTATAGGGATCTGGTGACTACACTGACTGTTAGTAAAATGCATGCCATGCATTTTAAGAATAATAATAGTAATCATATAATCATAATCATAATAATCATAATATTCTGAATATGGAAATTAGTGGGGGTGAAGTGCGCTTCAGAACTAAGCACTTACCAATAGATTCTGGAGATTTAAATACGGAGAGAAGAAAGACAGCATAAAAATATTATTATATTCCTCATAATTTGGTACAAAGTTTTCAGTTAAACTTTATATACTAAATCATCTATGTCACATGTGAAAAATTAATTCTTAATTTACATTAACAGAAGGTTAGTTTACACAGTTCTGCTGACAACAAGCAAAAAGTCAGTTAACAAGACGATTTAACATCACAGGACAGGTCAAAAGCTGAGAATTCTGGGAAGACACGTGATTAAACAACTTAGATTCTACAACGATATCTACTACAATTGCCAAAGAAAAAAGCTCATTATGTCCCAATTATCTTATTTAGGGATAAGCTTTAAACTTTATAAATTTAGAGTTTTGGTTTGTTGGTTTTTTTTTTAATCTAAAGAGAGCAAAAGAATAAACTAGGGCAGGAGGAGAGTGAAAGAACTGCTAGGGAGGTGGTGCAAGGGGCAAAGAGAGAGAGAGCAGCAAAAGCTGGATTCTACACCAAAAGCAGACTTCTGTAGATCCAGAAAATGTAGGATTCATAAAGCTTTAGCATGGGCGCACACTACTGTGGCTAAATGTGTTGGAAAAATGCTCAGCCAGCAAAAAAACTTTATTCCATAGATTACCCAAGGATTTCTTTTCTTTTTTTTTTTTTTAATTTTCTTTTTAAGGTATAATTGTGCATGGGAAAAAGTACTGTGTTTTATCTGTTTGTGAGAGGAAAGAAGATGTGTCCAAACTGGCTAATCTTTGGTGGAGTCAAATGTGGAAAAGACAGCACAAAACATATTTTAAATTTTAATTGAAGTGTCTAATGCAGGTTTTGGTTTTGATGAATATAACCATTGGTACTCCTTGCAATTTCTGAATGAAGTCCAATGTTGAAATAAATTTGTTAAAAAAAAATAAAAAGGAAAGAAGAAAGAAAGAGGAGAAAATGGATCCATCAAGTACTGCAAAAAGCAGTAAAGAAAAAAATTATCAAAAAGTACAGTCACAGCAGTGAGCAATGTGGAGTAAACAGAAGCTGCAAAACACATAGAGACAGACTCTAGAAAAGGCTATGACAACATCACAGACATGGACAACACACTCAGTAACACAGAAAAGAGAGGAGGAAGAGAAACTGTTACCTATAAGTAAAAATTTAAAAAAAAAAGGAAGAGAAAGAAAAGAAAGAAAAGGTGAGAGAGAACATCTCTGGGCATTGGTGGAAACAGTAACAAGACCCTACCTGAGCGTAACTGCTTGATGCGGCCATTGTTGTTGCTTGTGTCAACAGGTAAGAAATCTTTGAACCAAGTTATTTCGGGATCAGGATTGCCACTGGCTGCACATAGCATGGTAGCTGTACGAGTTCGTTCAACCACCTTCAGCTGTGGGCCCATATCAATGGTGGGGAAACCTCGGGGAATTTGATCCTCTGCAAAAGAAATGTATGATTTGAAGGATTTCACATTAGTTATGTAGTAACTCATGAAAGCCTCAATCACTACCCTGCTTAACATTCAAGGGTCCCCTAATTGTTTGTATGCAAGCAATTGATGCAAAAACCAGATACTCAGGCAGTATTTTGGGTCACTTACAGTGATCAAAATGCTGATACAAAATAGGAAGTTCATAAAAAAGCGGCCGCAGACTTTATACTTACTTGTGAAACGCATTAAATTGGCAGAGATACTGTATGTAGTGCATAATCATTAGACTCCCACTATGCTACTTTACAACACTGATGTTGCTCTGCTTGTGTGAGTCCTTATTATTTTACGTGAAATATTGAATTCCCTGTCAACAACAGGGAAAACCCCCTTTCTTTACATGGGACAACTACACAAGGAAGTGTGATCACACAGTATAGGATTTGGCCAGGGACTTAGGAGACCCAAGTTATATTTCTTGCTTTTATCATTATTACCTATGTGCTGTTGGTCTTAACATTTGATGTCCCTGTGCTTCAGCTGTCCATTTGTAAGATGGGTATGACAGTGCTTTACTGCTACAGAGAAGTGCTATGAGAATGAATGCATTGCAAGATTGCAAAGCACTGAGAAACTCTAAACACTGGAGCTATGCAGATACCAAAGTTAAAGTAACAGGACATTGATAATGATCTTGAATGGAGACCACTGTGTTAACTAAAAGACTCAGACATGGTCAAAAATCCTCAACCTAGTGCAGTCAATAGTGAAATATTAAGAAATACTGAACAAGAGCAATTCACCTTGTTAAGATGATACACGCTAGCAACTAACACTGGAAGCACCGTGGGATAAGGCAATTCCTCAGAAATCAAGTTAGCATAGGTAAAATAATCTATTTGAATTACATCATCTTGCTCTTCATTTCCATTATAATGGCAAAAATATTTTTATTGCAAAATAATTGCTATTATTTCAGTCCAAAAAGGACAAGCAAAAAAAACCAAAGAAAGAGGATCAATACTAACTATAAAACACATCTTATTAAATGGCTTGATTGGTGGTTACTGACATGCAATTGATTAAGGCATAAAATTAACTTAGAAGAAATTGTTCAATGTCAATTCTCCTTCATGAAAAATGTGTCATATTTTCAAATAGTTACAGGGAAATCTTCAGACTTTTCTGAAAAACGTATAGCAAGCAAGTACATCCTACAAAACTTTGCAGTTCCTGGGGTCTGGTGTCGCCCACAAGCTACTTAATTGCTTGCAATATCAATGCATATAGGTACTACTCTGGTATAGTAAACGCAATTCTCCAGTAAGTTTGTGTAAGTCTTCAGAGCTAATATTGCTACCAATCAGTGGTTAAATGTCAAATCCTTCAAAAGCTATAGGCTTTTCCCAAAGAAAGGTATGTTTTATGTCTGTTTATAAACATGAAGTCTTTAATTTGGGAGTAACTGACAAGATTTGACTTGTGACACAGAACAGGATTTTTATGACCTGACCTTTCCTTTCCTACTTGGCTCATACAGAAAACCCTGGAGTCCCTTTTGCAAATACATAAGTGTAAAACTAAGATAATCTATCTTGAATTCTAACAGGATGGAGTAGTAAAGAGCTTTCCTTTCTTATTTTTAATAAGG
This sequence comes from Theristicus caerulescens, assembly GCA_020745775.1. Lineage (NCBI taxonomy): Eukaryota > Metazoa > Chordata > Aves > Pelecaniformes > Threskiornithidae > Theristicus > Theristicus caerulescens. The sequence continues at coordinate 33,047,702 of CM036583.1, forward strand.
GTAATTAAATTCCATCCATCCCCCTTATGCATAGAATCTCTTTGAATGAATGCTCTTCATGAAATTTTCATGAGACACATCACAATGTAACAGATTCAAATAGCCAGAACTGGTATATTTTTGACAGTTGTGGCTTGTTTCCAATCTGGCTTTCAGGTATTTGGCAATAAAACCCAATATTCAACATAAAATGGACCAGGGAAATAATGAAATTTCTAATTGGAGTGCTTATCACAGTGGATTTAGTTTTTAAGATGATAATTGCTTTTTTTCTCTCTACGTTTATTAGTGATTTGTGCAAAACTATCTTTACACTTTGATGATACCAAGTTTGACAGATCATCAAACACACTGTGCAAGAGAGCTGAGCATCAAATCAGTGAACAACTGTCTCTCAGCCACAGTAAGAGAAAAGTAACTATTAGAAAATGTTGATATATTGGTAGCTCTACAATTTTACATGAGGTGAAAAGAAAAATATTTTGTACTGCTCATTAATATGCTCATTAGGCTCTAAACCATAGTATATACCACGGTTCCCTGTTAATATTCAGTTCTAGTGAATTAGCTTCCAATTCATCAACAATTTAAATCAGACCTGACCTTCTCAAAGCCATTTGGTACTATTATTTTGAGAGGCCATTAAAGGGCAGATTTCTCTGTCCTTGTGATTAGTGAGTCATACACGTAATACATATTTTGTTTAGGATGACAGATACAAGAGATTTAGAAATAGAGCACATTCTTTGAATTTGTTAGGTGTCTTGACAGTGCTGCATTCTATTACTGGCATTAAGAGAATGCCTTTAGTACTGTGCTAGTATAATTTCCAATTGCTGGAAGAGCTCTACAAAAGTTATTTTTCACTGCATGTATGATGTGAACAACATAGAGAGGCAGTTACAAAGGCTGGTTACCACACGAACCCTTAAGAGAGAATGATACAAAATGGCCTTGCCTTGTTTCCCATCGTGGTTGTTCTCAGTATTTCTAAACTCTCTCTCTGTGTATTCAGTCTGTTGGACATTGCTCATCTGTAAACAATGTCCTTGAGATTCCTACCTCTGCTGCCAGTTTTGTCAAAGTGGTAATTGCTTCCCTTCCAAGCAACACATATGGAAAAAGGACATTAAACTCTACATTCAGATTTCGGTATAAGTAAACCTACAGACTTTATCCAACGCATAATTTCACATGTTGCTGCATCTGTCTTAGAGGTGAGCCAGCCCTCACAAATGCAACAGCATCTAGAGTAGAGACTTAAACTCAGCATTCATGTGTAAACAGTAATTTTGATGGAGTGGTATCTTGCAAATACCAACAAGTTAAATTATGCTCTACCAAAAAGAAACCACACTTACCTTTAAAAGTATCTACAGAAAAAAACCTCTGAACATAGCTGTGCCACAACGATGTATCATAAACTCTGTTCTGCTCGTCCTTTAACTGTGTTTTCTCTCATCTTAAAGGAAAAAGTGTGCTGTTGCAATCTCTCTTTTTTAAATGACATACTTCTTTCATAAGATTTCAGGAACTTCCCAAGCTATGTCTGAAGTTGTACTGTCAAGCCTACGTATACACAAAAGCTGAATCCAAAGAAAGAAGAGGATTTCATCCAAATCCAGTACAATGGATTTGGCTCTTCATGATAAACCTACCACGTGTACAACACAGCTAAACGAAGAGAAAACCAGTGATCTTCATCCAGCGTTTGTGCCACAACTTCTTAACATTTTGACTACTTTTCCTGTAAAAAGCTACTTTCAGATCATGTCTAGGCCCTGCTGGCAGCAAGAGTGGCAGCTTTTAGAAACAGATTGGGTCTTAAAGTCTTAAATTATTCATAGCTACCTTGCTGAATCACTTTGGCAATCAGCATCAGTTGACATGAAAATATTGCTGTTAAGTATTTCCTTCCACATTAACTATTTGCACCATTGAAACGTCCATGTTCCAGAATATCCATATTAACCTGTAGTTAAATCTGTGTAATCTGCCTAACTAAAATACATACCCAAAGTGTTTCACTGTGCCTCTTAAAAAATATTGTTCCATGTGAACCAATTATTCTCATTGTGGAAATGCAGGGTGGTTCTCCATTCTATTCAGGAAGAAAAAAAAACTATTTCAAGATTCACTGATAGCTTTGCCACAGGCAAATTTTAGTCATTCTGTAGCCCACAGAATAAAAAGGCACACATGGAGTATTCCCAGAATACACTAGATACTGAAGATAAACTGCTGCAATAAAGTTTATTATTTCAAAGAACAGTGTAAATAAAGCTTTTATTTTCACTATTCCAGATGGCAGCAGCATATAATTTGCACTGTTTTGACATCATGACCGTATTATTCAAAATCACTCTTCCTGCAACTGAACTGAACACACAATTGAGAACAGTAAAATCAAAGAGAGTAGGGGAGGGAGTAAAATCAACATTTTGCAGCAAAGTTGGTATTCTGCAGAGTTATTGAAGAACTATGCATATGAATAAATTGAAAAATAAAAACAAAGCTGTTTTTAATTATACATAAAAGACTAATTTGGATTTAAAAGATATAAAGCATCAGAAAAGTACCAGTTAATAAACATTATTCCTATTGAAATACTTTATAAGGTAAATTTTGCCAAAAAGGTAATTATGAACACACAATAAATTCTTTTCCCAGGGTCTTTTGTTCAAAGCTGCTATATACAGATAGCTACTTAGTGGTGCTGTAAGTCAGTAAAGGAGGGTAATGGCTACAGTATAAGAACAGATCTAGGTTGGGATTTCTCTTAAATTTCATGTAATTATACCACAAAAAGAAAGGGAATTAGACATTGATAAGATGATCAGAGACACTCTAAGTTAGTAAATATTCAACAAGAGAACAGTTTCCCATACCATCCCACTAAAAACCATGCATTTAGAAATATTCTTCCTATATTGAAGACATGTGCAAAGCACTTTTGATGCAAAAGAAAACAAATTTGTTTAGTAGCTCTGTATGCAATTACCCTGCAAATTGCAAAGTAATGTCTATATAACAGAACATAGAGCCACTTAGACTGAATTATCATTTGTATGAATGTTGAAGCAGCAATTTCACATTGCATTAAGTCGGTTAACATTCATTGTTACTAGCATTTAGCCTTAAATAAGTTCTCTGTTTTAACAAATGAGTGCATTGAGCCTTTGAAATTGGATATCTTCATAAGGACATGAAAATGGAAAAAAGAATTTGCACCTTTTGCCAGTTCTCAAAATCTGCTAAATTAAAACTGTGCATAGCGAGCTCTTTCCAAAGTGACCTGTCTCACCTACGTGAACAATAAATACCTCTCACTCTCCTTTAAGAATGATGTTCTGAATGACAAGAATTAACACTTGGAGAGTCATCACTCATATGAAAACACAGGCCTCAAAATAAGGGTTTATTCTCACATTTGCACTCAGGCACTATCATAGCTTATAGCACAGCATATCATCTGAACACCATACAGCTGAATTTGGTTATGACTGAACTTTTGGATATCTGTTCTGCTTACTGGGAATGGAAAGGGAAATACAAAAGTCCATGTCCTTAAAAAAAAAAAAAAAAAAAAAAGTAGGGAATCCAAGAATCCCTGCCAGATGTCCCTTCTCTAACATAAGGAGAGAACTCAGCCAGAGTTATGATAATGAAACAAAGGCAGAGAATGTGAAGTGGTGTTTTAAGTCAGGGTATCATATATTTAGGAAAAGATACATTAAACTTCTGAAGCAGAGAAGATAAGCATCCCACGTATTTCCATATGCAAATGTTCACAAGAACAAAACTATGTATTTTGCACTGGTGAATAAAAAGTGGATGGCAAAGGGCAGCGACATGAATTTCCCTGATTACCATTTCTAATTCGAGGCTTAGTTTCCAGACAGGGTTAGGATTTAGATTACAGTGAATCAGGGTTAAATTGGGGCTTGCCAAGAATGAGGATTAGGAAAATGCGTGATTGCTCTATCTAGTCAATATTTTTAACATAGTAATATTTGTGTTTTTACATCCTGCTCACTTTAATTTGAAAAATAAAGGGAAAAGAATAACAGCAGTGCAGTGACGGCAGTCTTTGCTTTAAGCTTTAATTTTTCACATCACACACAGTCTTATGGTGCAGTAAATAATGAGATCAGCAGCAGGTTCGTATGTACACCTGAGCTCACTTCTCATGTTAGTAGTCTGAATATACAGATTGGTCCAGAACACATAAAGGTATTCTTTTCTTTTTCTTCCCCTCCTTTCTACTCATTAATACTCTGTGTTAAAATGTTGATATCAGTAAAAATATATGACACTTTTTATAAGTAATTACCTTATATTCATTCTTAAGTGTAAAGCAATAAATCATCACAATAAAGTTGTAACATACTAATCTGAACTGAGAAGGAGCACAAGCATCTCATTTTTGCTTCACCAAAGAGGGCAAGAAAGAAAAAGTGAGCAGTCTGGCAAAGGAGCTGTCAGACCATACAGTCCTCTTCTCCCTCCTTCCTCCCTATTTGCACTACATGTCTAAACCTGTGCCTAAACCTAAAGAAGTGATAATGCTGCCTAAGACAGTCAAACGAACTTAGCTTGTGATCATGGCCATTTCTGTTACTGATGTTACAAAGCTTTCAATAAGTTGTTTCCTCAATGCCATAATCTTACTGAATACTTTTTAATGCAGTCTACATACTCTGCAGCCCAAAGTGACAACTATAAACTATACTAACTCCATTAATGTCACAGCTGCAAAATTTAAGGACCTGGCAAAGGAACTGTAGTAGCAAAACTACCAACTTTGTTTAAGTCTTGTTTTCAAAGGAGAATAATACTATTTTTTGCATTTCTAGCTCAGCATCAAACGTGCGCATTTTCAAAAGAGAAAGGGGATGATTTTCACTTTGATAAGTGGGTAGAAAGGTGCCCCAGAAGGCCTACAGTTTGGTTGCTTAGAAGAAAGAAATAAGGAGTAAGGGTGATGAAATTGTATCCCTCAAGTTTTAACAAAAGATGCATGCATCAGGACATTAAAAGTACTTTTGGTGCAGTGAATTAAACAGTAACTTATTCAAGGTAGAGGCTTCCAACTGCTTTTTATGGTGCCTGCCACAACAGATGTTATTGCAGTATTTCAATAAATAGCAAACATAATGATGAATAACAAACAATAAAAGTGCTATGATTGCTGAAAAGAATGAGGAAAAAAGAGATATGTTGTCAGAACAGACAATGAACTCTGGAAAAATGCAGTTGAAGAGGATATCCCTTGAAACTCAGTATTATTGAGCGTTACGCTAATGTTACTAGTAAAAAATATGCACAGTTCTTCTACATCTAATGCAGCATTCATCTTCATTGTTCTGAAGAGCATGCTTAAAATATTCATAACACATTACTACAGATAGGTGACTGTAAAAAAATAATAGATACAGTAGCTTCCCATTTTTGTGGTTTGATTTTTTTTTTTAAGTTTTTCCACCACTATGAACGCATGACTATCAATTTAGTAAATGCAGGATGAGATAAGCAAGACTTAAGACAACAAAGCAATGCGTTACATCATGTACTGCTAAAATTTATGAGCAAAAGACAGAATCCAAAGTGTTGGCAAATGTTAAAACACATGGAATCTTTGAACCTGTATGAATCTTCAACAGAAGCTAGAAAGTATTTTCTCTATGAGTGGTTGGTGAAGTTCTTCCCTGGTGGCCTGGCTATGGAGGGTACAGGTGTGCTCTAGACCTCACTCTTCATCTTCCTGAATATGAGGGAGGTATCCCTCTCACCTCTTGTGTCCACCTATGGCAACATTCTGTCTCTCACAGATATTGAGAAGACGCCTAGTGATCTGTTAGCAGGGAAGGACAAGTGTAAGAGAAGAGAAGAGAAGAGAGTAGATATGAACTTCTTTTTTGCTTGGGGTGAGTTTCACCAGTTAAGTCGAAATAGCTTTGAGGAAGTGTCCAGACAAGGAAGTTAAGTGAGTATTTTCTTCTGGGGGAAACACAGCCATTCACTTCTGTTTGGAAGAATACAGAACAGCTTTCTCTGTAGTAGAGGACACACATTGCTTAAAACCCAGATTTCTTGCAGTTCTGTGCCCAAGTGCAATAATTACTGCTGTCTGATAAATACCCTTTAATGAGTATGGAGTTACACAGCAGAACGTCATATTAACACTTAATAATATACATGTGGATGAGGACATATATGTAGTAACATAGAAACGTTACTATTTCTAAAGCCTAAGGCAGCCAACACCTCAAGGTTTTCACGTCAGAAAGACTCACAAGTTCATGACGTCACAAACATAGTTTTGCGACGGATTATTTTGCCCCCAAAACCCAATGTTAGAACTGGCTGTGGCCTGAGACTTCGACTTCTACCTGAAATTTTGCTGCTGCCTGAACTGAAGTAAATGGGACTAGTCTGGGACTTAATGTTTCACGTTACAATAGGAAGCACTGTTTTCATAGATGACAGATAACATCTGTACTCTGAGTTATTACGTGGAAGAAAATACCCAACATCCCATCATGCTTTCTAGCACGGCGGAGGCCTGCCTCCGAAGCAGACACAGAGGGTCTGGTGATGCAAGGCAGTGCTCATTCTGATCTGCTGAGAGCTAGCACTTGCGTTCTTCCAAAGCATTTTTCACAATAATAATCATACGGCCTTGAAAGAGCTATTGTGAACTGTTGTGAACTGAACTGAACAAACTCAAGCAGGCTTTCTGGAAGACTGAAGGAGAGAGATGTACTTTAAACATGACACTTTCATATTTGTCTAGCAGCAGCAGCTAATATTTCTCATGGAACTGTAAATGAGGAACGGTGTGGGGATTCATTCATTAGATGTTGAACACAGAACAAAAGCAGATTTACTCAGCTTTGGTATAAGTCTTGCTGCAATTTACTTGACTAATTGCACCACAAATTATATTGTCAGTAATTTGAAATAGGATCTTGGCTTGGCATAGGAGCATAAGATGTTAAAGTGTTTTTTTCAAACTGTTTTACATGCTGAACTCAGGGTTCACACCTGTTAAGCCCATCATAACTATTTTAACTAATTATGAATTCAGTGCTACCTCTAAAAAATATAACGAATTCAAAATCCACAACAGGAAGTATTAAATGAAATTTATTACAGTCTACAGTCTGAGTGAATATCTCCAAATTATAAATAAAAAATGTTGTCAACAATATTTGTGAGCATTTGCTTACTAAATATTAAATTGATTTTATGTAGCATATAGGTAAGTTTCTTGTTTTCAGTTTCCTTTTAAGATAACTTTTTCACCAACTTTCGTCTAGCTGATTAAAAATGATCCTAACAATGCCAGATGTACTTTTTAGGAAAAAGTGGAGGGGAGGGTTGGGTTTTTTGGTTTTGCTTTGGTTTGTTTTGTTTTTTTATAAAAAGAAATTTCTGCAAATGAAAATGATAATTTGTTAACACGGACATAGCGATGTTTCAGTTCCAGTGGAATACTGTACTAGCATGGACATAAGGAAGTAGCTGGGCCTAAACGAGTGCTGGGATAATGTTTGAATGGCCCAGTGTGATTGCGAGAAGGTAATGGAGTCATTGTGTCAGGCAGGGCGGCGGTGGGTGGGTGGGGGAAGTGCATCTCAGAAGGAATAGAAATAGAAAGTTTCATGTTATGACAGTTATTTGCAAATTCATCACAAACTGTTCTGTGAAAAACAGTTAATGAAGTCAAACAGCTGTGGAGAGCCAGTTCCTGCCTTTAAACAAACATGGTGTGACAGACTAAGCTTAGCATAGCATTGTATGTGTCAAGTACATCAAAAATCAGGGTAAGCACAAAAAATCTCCACACCAACTCTGTGGACAGACTGAACACATGATAAGTTGCACAAAGAAGGTACAAATGAAGAAAACAAAATGCTTGAAAACAAAAGATGTGAATCTGTCCAGTGGTGAATTACCACACAGTGAGAGGCCTTAGGCCACAGAAGCAACACAAGCAATTGACTGAGAATGCCAGAGTTCTGTCTGATTTCAACAATGGAACTGTTTCTCCTTTGATTTAGTAGTAATAACAGCTGTCATCCATTTTATAACTAAATACAAAATTCATTTCTTTTACAGAAAAGAGATCGAACTATTTTTCCTGTAGGTTAGAGAGGTAGGCATGAAGATTATTATATGCACTCTTTAGAAGCAATTGGGAGCAGGTCAGATGTTATAGTAATTGAGAAATAATTTCTGCCACTAAATGAATATATAGCAATAAATCTTAAGACTACACAACAGTATTTCAGTATTTTTTTGTACCTGAAGAAGACTTAAAAATCAATCTGTGCATGTTAAACATCTTTCTACTTTTATTTTATTAAGGCATACTACTTCCAAGAAGTGCTACAACATAATCTGTTCTGAGTATTAACTGAAAGGGTAAGACAGGGATTATAAAAAGAAGGGTTGGTTGTTTTGACTTTTCAGTAACTTACAGCTCCTTCGGCGCATGAGGAAAGCATCTTGCTAATATATAGATAGCTTTTTTTTGGTGTTCTTGCTCTAAATACTGCGCTTCTGGAAAAGGTTTGTCTAAACTGATATCCTGATGTATTAAAAACCTTCTGAAGAAGATGATTTTTAACCTTTAATATGACACTTATAAACCTTCATATTATTAGAGGACCTGATGCAGGTATATGTGTCTATAAACACTGTTATCTCCAAAGTCCCACCTTAACATCTTATTTTCCTTTAAAAACCCACCAACAAGCCACCCTGAAAGAGCGCCATCAAAAGCTTTGAGAAAACTATTCTCTTGAATTTTGGCCTTAAAAATCGCTATGCTTCTACAAAGCAAGTGAAAAATCTTTATTTATCCGGTTTTGTAAAACATTAGGCCAAAATTTTCTGAGGTAAATATTCAAGCTCACTTCATTACATGACTTTTTGGTATTTAGTAGACGGGTTTGCACAGAAGTCAGTATCATGGAAATCATAGCTGCAGAAATACTTCCACAAAGTTCTTGCCTGAACACACTGGAAACCTCCCTCCACACCAAAATGTCTGAAAGCTCTTAGAAACTGTCAGCAAGTTACGGGCAAATTTCCACATCTCTGTTGCTATGCCTGTGATCATCTTTACCAGCTCATACAGCAAGTAGGTGACATGAACTGCTGATGCTAACTTAAGTCTTTAAAAGAAAGACAAAATAACGGCTTTGCCAGATGATCTCCTGCTGAAGTCTTGAACAGCTGACAGCAAGCATACTTAAGTGTTTCTATCAGTTTTAAATAAGCTTACAGAAATCATCTTTCTCTCAACAAATCTAAAAAAAAAGAAATTCATGACTATGACGGGCAGTATTCTTAATTTATTTTGTGCATAAATTTAGGCACAAAGTCTTTTGTTCCAGAAACAGAAATAAAAATTCCTTAGAAAATATCTTAGGTTAGACCGTGTGAAAAGCAAAAATTAATCTATCAGCTGTAAGTTATCGCTTCCTGTTTCAAACAATGCAGAACATCAGAAACTATCAAGGGTTTAAAAGTCAGGAAACATCAGCTGCAAATTGGGGGACTATTCTGATTATTCTATGTCAGGAAAAAGTGTATATCCATTATCTAGCAGCAAAATAAGTAGTAATGCTAAATAAACTTATGCACAACATATGCAAGGCCAACAAGTAACAGTGTAAATTACGTGATTTCTTCTGAATACACAGGATTAGCTATAGTAGCTTTCAGAGATCTCATTCTGTCCTATCTTTTTAACTCCTGGATAAAAGTTCTTTTCAGTGGGTAAAAAAATTAACTTTAATAGCTACTATTTATATAACATGATTTTGCAAAGCATTTCACAAAGCAGACTTATCCGTTATAATGAAAAATTAGTATAGTTACATCTCTATAGATTTTTCCAATTTCATAATGAATTCCTTATTTTTTTACAGTGTTTAGTTTTATCATATGAAAGACAGTGAGAGCATTCACAGTATTTCTGAGTCTAAAAAGCACCTGTTCCAAAACAGTTTTAATGATAAAACCACTACATATTAAAAAAAGATTATTCAAAATCAGTTTTGCATCATTCTATAATATAGCATAACTGTAAAAATTATGAAAAAAAGTATTGCTCCATATTTCTTAAACCTAGGCAGTTTGTTCCAAATAATCACATGCAGAAAATTATTTCTTGATTGGCTGCCAACAGCTTTAAAACTTTTTCATTACATAGTTTATCTAACTTAAAGTAAATGAGTAGTCTCATTGAGAAAACTGACTGTAATGGAACTATTTATATACTTAAGTATGTTGCTGAACCAACTGTCACATTTTCTAAATTCATTGCCATTTTATTTCATAGGCTATTTCATATTATGCTTTCTTCCTACTCCAAAAGCAAAACAGATCATTTACAAATTTTCCCTCACACATGACGAATACTACATTCTCTTTAACTGAAATAAACTTGCATGCATATCACTTATCTACCTGAAGATTCATAAAACGCTGTTCAGATTTCATGGTGAGTACCATAAAAATTTAGACATGCATCATCAAGAATACTTCATTACACTATGGTATTTGGGCTAGCGCCTATGCTAAGCAGATACAGCATTGCAGAGAAATAAATGATTATTTTCTAATATCATGGGAACAAGGAGGCCATTTAACGGATGTTCATATCACTAACCATCAAGCTTCTTAGGGCCTGAAGAGGTAGCCATTTCATGCAAGCAACACTGAAAAATTAGTTACTAGAAAACCAAGATAAAGCAGTAAAAGGTAATTTTCAAGTTGATGTTTTGGCAGTGCAGGTGGACTAACATGCACACATGCAAACACTGATTAAAAGTACCACTGGATTTTATCAGTATTCGTGGTTAATAACTGTCTTCTTTTTAGATCACAATAATATGCTAACAGAAAGAGCACTGAGCTTTTACAACCATACCAAAGTATCTACTGAGTATTAGCTAAATAGAAGATTAGCACTTACTACCACCACTGGCTTTATCAGCTACATGTTAGTTGGACTACCTTTGTTATTTAGATGTGATAAGATCGAAAATTCACAGCTGGAGGTTGTAGGGAAGTAGGCAAACAACTATGTTTTCAGTCAGTATGAAATGCTAGTTTAATAATTATTACAATAAAACACATATGGTTTCTGTCCTCCTCTTGATGTGCACACAATACTAATTAACTTTAATAGGAGTCACAGAAGTGCATCAAAAGAATAAATGCTATAAAACCTAGAATTCATTTTTAGCACATGAAAACAGTATTGCACCTGTTTGTATGAAACCCTCACACAAAATGCTCTATAAATTGAATAGCACCTGTATTAATACTATTAACTGAGACATTCATTTTACATTGATTTTATTTTACTATGCCCTTAGTGTTTTAAGTGATTTCTGTTGTTCCATCTGGCCATAAATTTATTTTCTTATAGTAAGGTTCTGTTTTACCTTTCCATATTTTTCTCTATAGTAATATAACGAGTTATCTTTATTTTAGTAAGACTATGGAGATGAATGCTTAGAAGATACTTACTGAGTTTTATGCTTTAGTCTTACTGGTATTTTCACTCTGGAAATAAGTACTTTTTAGAACCTTTTTTTATTTTCTTCCCAATTTTCTTTCAGCAGAGGAGTCTTTCAGTCAGTGTTTAGTCTTCTGTTCAAAACTGCCTCCCCAGAGAGTTTTAACTACTTGTCAATCTCCCAAAAGCAAAGATGAGAATTTAAAGTACTCCCTTTGTTTTAGCTGCAAAGTTAACTCCTTTTTCCCTTCCTGTTAGTATACAGAAATTTCACTTGAACTTGCTGGTGCTCTCAACTTTGGTCATTTGCCCGGAGTCTTGGTGGCTCTAATGCTTTTTAGTTGCAGAGGGTGTCTTCTGCGGGCTACTGCGCCAGTGCAGTACACCTCCCATTCAAGTGTACAGTGCTGGCATATACCTTCTGCCAGTGTGTTGCAGTGAAGGGTTTGCTGTTACCATGTGCACTGTCTGTGGTTAGCACATGAGGAAATTAAGACTTAGGAATCTTTTACTGAGGGTTATGAAGTTCTGGCGAGGATGGATTGCTTCATGCTCAAGGTGACTCTCTCAGTTTTGGTATTGCTTTAATGTGTCAGACAAACTGTCTTCTTGCAGCACTGATTACTAGAAGGCCACTGAAAGAGATTTGGTGGCACCACTACTATTCCTGAGTGTGACAATTTACTTTTCCATCTCTCAGCCTACCATTTATGATGAAGCTCTCACCTCTGAAACTGTTTAAGAGACGTTTGTGTGTGTACTGCCTTGTAAGAAGTAGGTACAGAAAACAATTACTATGACTCACACTCTTTCTGCCTTTTCTAAGATGTTCTTCATGTGCAAAGGGACAGCTAAGTTCACTACAATTTGGCTGGAAAAAGATAATGGTGTGTGCCAGCCTATTACAATATAAAGGGTAAAAGACTCTGGGTAAAACTCCCAGAAGAATTATAAGTATGCAATTCTGAAAGAAGAACTGATAAAGATGCAACATCTGCAATATGACTATGCATGTGAGATACTTGCGCTCAAACTCAAACCAGCCTAATGATCACATCTGCATGCAAACTCCAAAATTTAAATGTGATGAAGACATATGTGGTACTTAAAAACTGAAAAACAAGCCTCAGTTTGTTTCTGAGCAGTGACTGTAATAACAGCATAATCACTCCACAGATATTAACAGTCATTTCATGTTTTCCAAATTGAGTAATACCATATTTTATTGTGGTTTTTTCTTAATTTAAAAAAAAATCTAGCTAGTAATAGAACATTAAGAGCAAGAGATAGTTTCTATTTCTTTTTGTGTACCAAAGTAACTACTAAATGCCAGCAGTCACCCTTCATTTCAGTGATTCTTAATGAACAACTTTGTAAATGATGATCAGATAGTCACAGAAATGAAAAATTTCCTTAAATCCTATTCTACCATTTCTAGAATTATTTCTTAATTTACTTCATGTTCATTCTAAATTAGCATCACATCTTGGAGGAAATGCAAAATATGACAGACAATACAGAAGTGTTTGGATATATCCAGACACAGATTGCTGCTTGCAAACTTGAAGCTCACAAATTACAAGAATAAAGAAATAGATATATAATCCTGTTGAGTCCTATAGAGAACTAGCCTTAGCAACCACTTTTGATCAGGATGTTAGCCATTCATTTTGGCTAATGGCTAATTCATTTTACTTTTACTTACTATCATTTCGTCAGAGGAAAAAGTCCTTCTAAAAACATTATCAGAGATTTTTAAAAAGCACAGAAAATAAAAAGCTTATTCTAGAGACACCTAACAACATTTCAGGCTGACTTCAGAGAGTCAATACGTCACTTCTACGTTTTAATGAAAAAAAACCAGAAAGACTGATGACGATTATACAGTTTGTAGCGAACCTACATATTAGAGAAAACAGGCTTCCTTGCGAGACACACAGCCAGTACACTCAAACTTAAAAGCAGATCAGCTTCATGTGTCCTGCTGTTGTGTTTCAAGTGATGATGCTGATTTTGGGACTCAATATTTAGATTAGATAAAATAATTTGAGCTTCTCAAAAGCATGGAGGGTTTGAGACAAGGATGTCTGCTTCTGTATTTCCTATTTATACTAAGTAACATTTGCAAGGAGTTCCGTAGACTTCTACAGGACTGTTTGAAAGTCCTGTATGTATGAGCAAATACTATTTTAATAAGCAAATGACCAATAATGAATCAAACCCTGACACACATTTAAAAACAGTGAGTACAATCCTGCAAGACAAAATCAGAATTCGTAGTAAAAGACAGTTTGTGCACTACAACATGCTTTCAGAATCTAGCAAACAGCTCTGCGGTTCATTTTCACAGCCAGCTGATCTAGCACGAAAAATTATTCCATGTTCTCTGTGCAATTATTACTCATACACACAAAATAAATGTGTTCTATCCAGGGTTTTCACTCAAATCACCACTCCGTACCTCTCGACAATATTCTTTTTCAAAACATCAGTGGAATCAGGGCTGAAGCATCTCCATTTGTCCCAAGATACAGAAACTGACCTATAAAGGCATTGCAATTGAAAAGTAAGAATGCTTGAATTTCTCAGTGCTGCCTGTGAGATACAAGAGTTGAAGTAGTTCATCTACTTTAGAACCCTCTACTGGTCTCACCAATTAACTCAAATTGACACCACACTAAAAATCTGGAAATCAGTTACCTCTTCTCAGCCATTTTAGAAAACATGTTCCAGTAACTCATATTGTCAAATTTACTATAAACGTCATGGCATAGAGATTTTAGAGGTAGCCCTACCTCCAGATGATCACAGGTAACAGAATTTCACTTTGTTGATCCCAATAGCTTGTGGCTCAAAAGGAGCATATCTGCCGTGTGGTCTGTCTACAGTAACCACTATTTTGTTTCCTGCCAGGTGGAGGAAAGACACTTCTAACGGGGAAGGAGGTTGAGTGTCCAAGACTGACTTTGCAAATCCCTTAAACAGCTCCAGTTTTTTGGTTAAGTGTAACACATGTCTATATTCTCCAGTAATATCTCATTCTTGCTTTGGAAGGCATTTAAGTAAAAAATTCTGAACTGGGTTCTAAGGTTTTTAAAGGTCAGATCTTCAGTTTTTATACTGAAGATCCTGTCATGATGGCAATTTGTGTCAGTATTTTTTTTCTCTCTACACAAATGAGTAAAACAAAACATTTCTCAACCAAACACCTCTACAGAACACAGTATGGTGCTTGTCCTCCCTCTGAAAACAAACAAAAAGAACCCAAATAATCCAAAGGTTTTATGAACTTAGAACAGAATGTAATGTATCGAACACTGTAATTTTGAGCATAAGAAAGCAGGAAACCAGCATATTCAACAGAATAAAAAAAAACAGGCTGGTGTTACATTTTTTCTTCCCTTTATATATTATGCTATGCACAGTAAAACTGCATGGGAAATATGCTACTAGTTTTATAATATCACAATATTTCAAAGATGCAGAAATTCATTACAACTTCTGTGCAGTGTCTAGATCAGCACATTTAACCTCTTTGATCATATCTTTACTGGGAACTTCTTTTTGTCTCTAATTATCAGTATTATTCTTACTCTGCAGATTCTTTAGCAGGCTTTGTGAATTTAATCAGAATCACTGCATTCCCCTGTATGATTAAATTTAAGCACATTCTGATTTCATCCTTACTATGGTTCAAGCTGATGTCACCACTCACAATAGCTGATCCTCATTTTTAAGCTTGAAAATGCTATGAAATCTAACTGCATACTATGTTTTACAATCAGCTGTTTTAAGAGATCATGAGACATACAAATTCACATCCTCGGGTTCACTGGCTACACTGATAGGCAAAATACAGACAGAAGGGATGCTACAAATGAAAGACTCCTATAAAATTAAAATTGTCAGCGACAAGGAAAATAAAATATTTTGTTATTCACAGTCAAAATACTTAAAGGCACTTCACCTCTCCACAAGCTGACCATATACTTTGTTACATATTTGCATAAAAGGTTTTACAAATTTATTCATATGTGAGATGTTAAATTACTTGTCTGCATTTTTTATTGAGTAGGTGAGCGATTTTCTGTCTGTAGCTTCTGAAAAGGAGATAATAAAATGGCAGCTGTTCTGAAAATATGCAGAAGGAATACAGCAGGGTTCCTCCATAACCATGGGCGACCTGAAAAAAATCTGTCAGGACTGATTTGTTTTTCTACTTTCCCTACGAGAAGCTACGTTACAAAAAACACACAAAAATCTTCTCATGGATGATCACCTTCCAATATTCAGTTACAATAATGGTGAGAAAGTCAGATAAAAGTTTATAGTGGACTTTCTTAACAAAAGAGTTGTTAGTTTTCACTAAATAGAAAATCATCGGGTCACAGAGCATATTTATTTTCTGTATTGCACGGGGAATACCAAATCAAATCTCATTCTTACTGCAACATACTGACAAGGTAAATAGAGTTCAGGAAACAACAACAAAACTTATGAAGCACCTGAATGAAGTAATTCATTGTGCAAGCTTGGGAGACTAATGTTAGAGCTCTGTTAGCAAATAATTAAAATAAATAGCAGTTCAAGAGGCAGAGGACAGGTGTGGGATGAGAAAGTCTTTCAATCAGTCATAACCAGCATCAGAAAGCAGCTTAAGAGAGGAAGCAGTGGCTTCTTACCAAGTCTAATTTAATTAGGAGAATAGTGTGTATTTAAAAAAAAAGGTAAAAGCAATAACAACAAAACCAGTATTTACTCAGTGGTACCATATATAAGAAAGACTGAAATATGGGCAATAAATGATAAATACTTTGCCAAACTCAAGAATCCTGGCTAAATTCATAAATTCATTTATTGTCTAACCTTGGAGTTGATGAATGTAATTGATCTGCAGAAACAGGCCCTAAATTTTCCATTTTGATGTTTCAGGATATTCTGTGATTTTGAGTCAGAATATGCACATTTCTAATATCCCTGTAACCAACACCCACTTCCCCCCACAAATCTTCTTTTAAATCACACTTCAAGAGTGTATTATGAATTTATTTTTATTAGTCTGGGGATTTACTTTCATTTAGATATTATTTTTGCATTCTGTTAGTATCTGTAATAGCACATTACAACATGAGCAACTCAGTGGTAGGGGCAAGTTTATTTCAATTCTGATGTCATAAAATGCTCTCTGGGCTGTGAAACTGGATGTTTATATGCAGTGAGTATTTTATACCAGTAGATTAATAGCTGCAATTTTTCTAGTAGCTTATACCTATTCCATTGTAAAGGTTTTGTGGCAAGAACAGTGTCACCGTATAGGCTTGTAGAGTGTTCAGCACAATGGTGCTTCAATTTTGATTGGAAACATAGAAAGCTATTGTAATACAAATACAATATTTGTTGATTGAAATATTAGATAAATATACAACAGCTGATGAGACCATACTATTCTATACAGGGATTTTGAATCCACTGTTCTCTTCTTTTTATAAAACCTGAGTGCTGTTTGTGACAATGGAACATTTTCATTCATTCCACAGTGAAGCAAGTGAAAAATAATGACTTAATATATGGTAAGAGTATGGCTAGTGAGAATACCTCTATTTTGGTAAATAAATTACTTTGAGCTATCATCACATGCCCCAGAGTAAATGGACAGCTGCAGCAGTTTTCAGTAAGCTATTAGTGTGCAAAGATAAAATGATGTTCTTTTGCATAGACAAAAGCTTGGTACAACAGCCAAAACAGCTGATTCGTTAGACCCAAGACTTCATGCGGACTGCTAGGAAAACTGTTTAACTTTACCTTTCAAACAGAGAGATGAGAATCTGACACAATTTAAAAGGCTATTTCTGGGCTGTCAATCAGAGCAGGCCAAGAGATGAACACTGTATTTGCAAGTTATTGGGAACTTGCCAAATGTAGACCCAGAAATTAGACTGCTACATTACTTTATGAAATTTGAATTGCAGAAATACATGAAAAAAGAAAGACAAGCAATTGGGAAAATAAGGACATCACTGATCAAACATCAGATCATAACACAAAAATGGTATCTGTGATTTTTTTTTCACTTATTTGCACTGATGAATGATTAAATAAACCAGAATTATCTACTGAACAATAGCCTTCAAAGCAAGAAAAGGAAAATCATCAGCATTTGCCTTCAATAATCTAATAGGGACCTCACATCTTGTCTTAGAAACTAACATAAACAATATTGGAAGTGCTGTTCAGCCAAGAAGTATTGCTTTTTCAGCAGGGTGAGATGCAGAATAATTTTTGTTCAAAAGAAAATTATACTGTATCGCAATAATATCTTGTCTATTTGTTTAGAGAAGTGTCCGTGGAGATCAGAAGATTGAATTTCAATTAGATTACCCTTTTTGATTCTCTGTAAACATTATCAAATGTGGCTGGGATACAAGAGAAAATATTCTTCCATGTACAGATTTGAAGATACTCATGATCTTACATAATGAAAAAGACTGGAAAGGGAAGACACCAACTAGGTCAATAATCTGCTTACTTCAGGATTCTTCCCAGTTATCCATTTCTAATTTGTTTTTTCTTGTCACATTTTCACTGTTCTTTGCCTATGACCTCACATATATTCTGTACTCCTTTATACTTCCCCATCGTGAAGCTTAGTGACACATATCCCTAATGTTTTCTATTATGAATGTTATCAGATTTTTCAAAGTAGTGAACACTGAGTGTATAAGCATCTTTGACCAGCAATAAACGTGATTCTATTTTGGCTGACATGCTTTGTTGCAACTTCACAGCCCTTATGACAGGGGAATTGTAAAAGGAAAGGTTAGACAAGGAATGTCGCTGCATGTTCATAGTTTAATAATTCTATTAAGCAATCTATTGACTCTTTTCTTCTATTTCATGTGCTTTAGAGTAATTAAATACTGATAGGTCTTTTTAGAATAACATTATGGAGGGGCCAGTTAAGCAAGGACTAATTCTAAAATAGAAGGTACATATTATGATGGAAGGATCAATCACAAAATACATGTAAAACTGACCTCTCATTAATGTGAGTTTTGAAAAATAAAAATAATCCAGAAAGAATTAAAGCAAAAAATCATTTAATATTTTGAAGTCAGACTGTTAAAAAAACTTATCTGCCATAATAGAAATAGATTTGTCTGTTCTCCAGCCTATTTAATTCTTCAGGAGTAAGTTCTTATGGAAATTTCACCCTTCCTCTTCCTTCACTGAAAAACTAACACAGCATATGAGCTTCATTACCTTTTTGACTCTTTGTGTGTGTGGTATATATCCTGTTTTCTGTCTTAGCTAATTAGATAAAAAGCTATTTTCTCCCCATGAATTAGCCTTCCAAAATTCATGTGTTTGGCATAAAATTCAGCAGTTAAAATGTATAGTAGTGAATTTTGGAAAACTTTGTACTTCTAATTCTTTTAGTTACAAGCCTTTTTACATACAGTCCAGTCTGATCTACGGGCTTGCCTTTGCTATCAACAAGGCTAAACCACATTTTTTCCATCTCCCTCCTCCTCTCACCCTGTCCCTCTCTGCCTTCCTTTCCTCCCTTCCTTCTTTTCTCCCTCCCTTCCTCCTTCCTTCTTTTGTAACTGTCTTCATAAAATATCATGTAAGTAAGTGTTACATAAAATTTTAGGGAGCTAATTATAGTTGGTGCAGTTATAGCTGAAGAACTGACAACACAGTAGATTTGAAGGCAACAAGTAACATGGAATTTGGATGTCTATTAACACAGAAAATAATTAATAATAATTAATAATTGTTAATAATAATAAATTAATTCTCTATCATAATACTGTTTTTATTAGTAGTAATGACTCTTTGTTCAAAGACACAGATTTAGTTGGTGATCTGTTGAGTTATAAAATGCAACCAAATAGCTCTCTTCTCTTCTGATGGGGAAAAAGATAGTACTTTCCTTGTTTTATCTTGAAGACAAAATGCACAGTACAGCTTTCTTTTTATTGAAGTAGGCTGCAACACCAGCACTGAGTATCACTCAGAGACCTGTTATGGGACTTGAACTTACTACTGAATGATCTGTTTGGAAACATGGTAACACCTAAGCCAACAAAGGCAGTATAGGACAGGTTTCAAAACCACAACCACAGCATTTCAAAAGGTTTCTTGATTTACCACAGAAAACACCACAACCTAACACTGAAATCTCTAACTAGCAAATTGTCTCACAGGATTCTTTAAAAAGGTTGGGTTTTTTGCTAATCATATGTTTCAGATGTTAATTTCTAGCTATACATACAGTCACTATCTGCAAACGTTAACGTTAATTTGGAGAATGGTGTCTACAACCTTCCACAAAGAAACAGCACAATATATTGATTTATTTTCTGTTGTTCCATGTCAATATCAAGGGACCCATGTGGAAAACAGATAGGACAGAGAAGAAGTAACATTTTTACTTGTATTCAAGTAAACTATGAATAATCTAGGATGACATAGATCTTTATAAAATTTTAAATTTACTAGCTAGCTTTTAATTTACTAGTAGCTAGTAGCTAGTAGGAATTAAGTAATTGTGCAAAATAAATTTTGTAAATCTCTATGTGCTATCTCTGTTTTGCAGAAAATTAAATGTTGACACAATGCAGTTTTATGATTCATCAGTAATTACATGGTGGGTTAGTAGCATGACTGACAAAATCCCAAAGCCCTAACTTTGCAAGAGCTACGTTCTCATCACTGGAAAAATGTTTCTTTTCATATATTCACTGTCCTACATGTATCCTTCTGAAAGTAAATAATTACTATCACCTTCGTTATTCAACAGTAGACAATCTGTTGCCCTTACTGTGTCTGTCATCCATTTAAAAAAATCCAAGCATTTCAGATAAAAAATAACCAGTACTGAAAACAGAACATATGCAACACTGAAAAGGACTTCTATCAAAACTGTCAGTTACAAATATCAGGCAGGATTGAATAAATTTTGTTTTGTATCTGAAATGAAAATACTTGCTTGACAGAAGGCTTACGCTGTTCAGCATCTTACTGCATTGCTCAATCCTTCCCTCTGAACTGCACCACAAACTTGAAAACCTGTTAAACTGCAACACCATGAGGTGTGGCTGCCATAGATAATTGCAGCCCTGTGGGTGACAGTCAACTGACAGCAGCCTGTGTCTGCTATTGCCCCATGGTGATGATTAACACAGGGTAACCCAACCAAAGCCCCTTCAAAACGTCTTTAGCCACACACAAATAAAATCACACTAAATTATTCATAAGACCTGGGGCTCTAGAAACTTCTATGAAACGAATTATGAAATAATTATCTTGATTTTATGCATAGCATGGAGTGACTTTAGCTAAACAACATTTATTCTTTCAAGTCTTTCAGTTCTAAGCCTGCAAACCAGTGGCTGTTCTCTTTACCGGTGGTGTCTCAAGAACAGTAAAGTTTCTGCCAGCTAATCCAGCCTTTTCCCTAATAAACAGCTGGTGACTACCATGGACTAAATTCCCCTGAATTTAATTGACCTGTTCCAGTTGTTTAATGCAGGTATATTTAATCACCCCTATGTAATTTTAATTGTATTTCATTTTTGTACCCAGGATATACTCTTTATTAAAAGTGTGTTTAAAATCAGGTTGTGGTATTTGTATGGCATAGAAAAGTAACCTTATTTTGTCACATCTTTTGAGAATGTCACCTTTCTGGGTGCAGGCAAGGCAACAAAGGAATAAACCTGTAATCAGGAATGAGTGGGCAGATTTGCCCAAGAATTAACAAAATTCTCCATTATTTGTAACTTAAAAATGATAATGCAGTGAGATAGGATATTAACAATCTGGTTTGTGAAACATTAATATCCCTTAATGGAATGGTGAGAACAGGCTGCTTGTTTAATCTTGCTTCCATTTCCATCCTCACCACTGACTTGTTCAACAAAGGACAAACTCTCACCATCTTCATTTCTCAGTTTTTTAAGAGAGACAATAGTCTTCACCTCAACATAGGATCTGAAAGGCTGTATAGTTACCGGAAAGGCCATTTAGGTCATCAAAGATGCCTTCAGTATCAAAGTAATGCCATTAATGTAATTTCTGATTCTACACAGCAGTGCTCTCTCTACTGAAGGCTTTGTTACATTGCCATGTCAATGGGTCTTCAATGCTGACCTGAAGCAACCAGTAGGTGAGATGGCAGTTTGGACCCTATGTATATTTCATCACCGGTCTCTTCAGAGAAACAGCTAACAAGAATAGGATTTGACATAGTGCTATCATGATTGCAGCTTCTGTTAAGTGGACACCTGTCTGTCAGAAACTGGAATGTGATTGCAAAATCAAGTGCATACAAACTGCTGGCCATTCAGTTCAATAGTTACAGCCTCCCACCAAACTGAGAGTAATTAGAACAAGAAAACGGCTTTTGAAACTGAACTGTTCCCCACTGCCATTTTATTACCAGGTTTTTCTATATCCTATGAGGAATTTGTTTCAATCTGAGGTCAATTAAGTTAGTATTTTGGGGTTTTGTAAGGCTGCATTAGAACTTCAGGTTGGTACCTTAGTCATATATTACCTGGCCTCCTATTTAACTTCAAAAATATCAGCAATCAGTGAAAGGTGATGAATATATCAGAAAAGGTTCAGTCAGGATGTCTGGCTTTTATTGTGTATGGATTTTGAGCATTCTTAAGAATATTGAAAGTGCACTCCTTTGCAAGGCAGCAATAGAAATTACACAATAGGAGAGACAACATGCTCTAAGGTATGTCCAAGCCTGCTTTATTTCCTCCCATTATTTTTTCTTTCCCTTAGCAAAAAAGTCTGCATGTGATAGGAAACATAATCTTTACAGATTTCAATACATCAAATGAAGGAAGAATTAGATGCATTAAATGTACAGGAGTAGTGTAGTATTTGTAGTTGCAATTTCCTGGAAGCCTTTCCTTATTGCATCTATTTATAAATAGATCATCTTTGCTTATCTAACATGAAATTCCCACAAAGCAACATAAAAAATAGACTTTCTTTGGCTGTGAATATAGTTCATAAAGAAAGGTATTAAATAATGAGGTGAAGAATGTTATCACTTGTTGAAGAAAGTGAGAGAATTCATTACATTATCCCCTGTATTAATATCACTCAGACAGAATAGATGCATTCACACTAACTACTGAGTAAGTATATCTGTACTGTCTCCACATTTGCAGACCAAGCTTTTGTGAGCGTCAGGGAACACTTGAGTTTTTGCATTCAGTTGTGCACATAGCTAACTAGATGTAAAGATAAAGCACAGTTGAACATCTGCTTGCCTGTGGTGGTACCCAAATCAGAACTTAAGTCTCCATACAAGAGGTACAAAGAATGTTCATGCATTCTGTACATTAATAGCAATAAAAAGATAAACATTGGCCATCTCTAATAGTTTCTGTATTCACTTCTTCCCTATGAATCCACATTCATCATATTACTTTTCTTAAAATAAAGGTGATTCATGTGAACTCTGTGTTTCTACATACCTGCTACACATAGCAAATACTGCAAAACTTCCCTTCAGTAAGAGGTTTGAAAAAACATTTTGAATACTTGACCCTAAGGATTTAACGAGCTTAAAGTTTTCTATAAAGCAGGTGCAATGATATGTGCATTACATGGAAATAGAATAAAAACATTCATTTACATTTTAAAATTAAGAGACAAGTTTCCAATTTTGGACACTTTTTTCCTTTTTTATTTTTTCCATAACCACATCCAAAATGTGACAGGCAGAATTCCAGATATTTTACAATACATGTCTGAAAAAAAGCTGACTATGATAAGAATGCCCTGTACAATTCAAATCCTTTTAGGATGTGGATGCCAGGAAACAATTTTAAAAGTGGGTGAAGGCAGAGGGAAGTTGTTTTTTTCTCTTCTTTCCAAACTGTCATTGACTAAAAAGTGGAAGATGAAACCATTTCTTTTAAAGTTTATTTTATATAACAGAGAGTCCTATGCGTATTTCTCTTTTACATAAAATGCAGCACATCCATGACCAGTCAACACTCAGAAGCATACTCTCCTGATCCCCTTCACTGTGACAGTGCTAACTACAGTAGAAATATTCAGCTGCACAGGAAAAAAGTGTGCATGAATCTGTGAAGGGTGCCTTTGTATCTTGTTGGTCTGTGTTCTTTCAGAGGGTTGACTTGAATTGCCAGACACAGATCTCTGGGGGAGAAAAGGATTGATAGCACAAGTGGTGCATAAAAGTTGATAGTGGGTTAGTAGCTAAACTACGCTCCAGAAGAGAAGGTGTCTGAAGATATAAAAGAGCTGAAACAGTTACTGAGCAATCTAGGGAAGTTTATTTTTCTCTCATCCGACCAGTTCAGGCAGATTCCATCAATGCTTCTATGACCCAGTACTGGCTTCAGAATTTGCCTCTAAGTATCTACCAGGGAGGTGGACATGTACCCACGTGAAAGCACAGTTTCTGCTGAAGTCTCTATAGCTTCTGGCTGAAAGCAAATACATGATCTTAGGTGAGAAGACTGAACAGTCTCATGGAACAGCACCAGACATTTAAGCCAGGAAACCCTAAACTCAGCTGATACTCTTCCTCAACAGCTTTAGATAATGATGTAGGAACTAATTCAGGGAAATCCTATGACCTGTGTTACACAGGAAGCCAGACTAAACAGTCTTATGGCTTTAAAACCTATGGACTCAGGAGGACTGAGTCTCTGAATCTGGAACTGATTCACTGTACAATTGTACACTGCCTTTTCTTTTCTGTTTCTTCACCTGAAAATGTAGTACTTCTTGACTTTATTTGACAGAGATACAGTAAAGAATAAGTAGTCAATGACTGTCTATTGCTCTAGACATGTGAAAGATATTGTAAGTAAGTGCTTAGTAACAGTAGTACATTATCAAAAGACACCTCAAAAATATAACTCATATATGGTAAGATTTTGTTCTCATTCACAGCTGCTTAATGAAAGTAACTGAGTAGTACGGAATGGCTTAAAGAGAAAACATGTGAGCTGAAGACCACCTGCTGGATTTATCCCTGTATTTCCTGGGGCTTATCCATATAAGTAATACCAAAATATCTACATTAAAAATCCTATTTTGTTAAGAATACAATCTCATGGACTTTCTATAAAAAAGGATTGTTAAGCATAATGGTCCTTTCAGAGTTATTCCAGTAATCTTGGAACACAGCACTCTTCAAAAACTGCTTTGCATGTGACAAAATAGTCTAAGAAGAAAAAAGCCCCAAGGAAAAACCACAGTGTTTGTCTGTAGTAAATGGCATTATCTTCAAATTATTAAATATCCTAGTGTTTTTTGTTTTTAAACACAAATTGACCAAAAGAAATAGTCAGTGACCTGGTCACTGAACTAGTACAATGTTATAAATATTAATTCAGGTTTCACCATAAGTTTTAAGCATTCCATAGACCATAATAAATGAAGACTCATATGTGAGTACTTGTAAAGAAACTGAGAATATAAAGAAACACATTTTTTTTTTCTACCAGCAATAATGTGCCAGTAACCTACAGGAAAATAAATGAAATCTAACAAACTTTTCTACTTTTTTACCACCTATAATTGTATCTTTTCCTGCAGTAGGAAACATGGTAGTAAGGAAATTCAATGGGACAGGCCTTCGAGTAGTATAAAAGTTAGCATTGAAACAGACACAGCTATGCTAATTTTTACCAGCTAGAGTTTCACCAACAGATGAGTGCAATTGCTGCATTCCATATGTGTAAGCTCTCTAGACAGCGGAAGTACAGGAAAGACGGCCTCCAGCACCAGGAACATTTCAGAACTATCAGTCCCCGTAACCAGCTGATCCACAGCTGAACAGAAAGAAGCTTTTTCATATTCCGTAGGCCTCACAGGAGCCACTGTGTTAATAGATCCTTTCTGCCTGGGTACCTCCATAATGAGGAATAGAAAGCACCAAATCAGAAACAGCAAAAAAACACCATAAAAATCATGGCCCAAATTCTATGAATTGAGGATGGCAATGTCAAAGGATCATTCAGTTCATTCTGAACTCTCAGAGTTCAACATGGGAAAACTTCTTAGAAAACTGAACAGCCACGACTTGGACCTCTGGCAAAGGAAGGCTGTGATGGAACGTCTCTCCTGGATTATCAGTTCCAGGTTCTTACTTTAGTAAGTAAACAGATCATGAAGGTCTTATCACAAATTGTTCCAACTCCACATTCAAGCAGGTTAGGATTTTAGCCTTAGCTCCTACAAAAACTGTTCCGGAATATCTTTTCACCTAAGGTCCTAAGTTCCTAACTTTTCTTGTTCCCAGACAAGAAGTCTCATAGTGTAAAACCAGTGTTCCCCACCAACAATATTCTTTAAGTCAATATTCTCGCAATGGCAATTCTCCTACAAATGTCACTACAGAGAATAGACTATGATTCCATAATAAAGTTTACTTCAGGAAAAAACAAAGGGAAAAAAAGGGATTAAAAAAGGGGAAGGAGGATATATTTGGCTACATGTACATTAGCATACAGGTGCATATTGTATTCAGGTAAGCTTATTAAAACTTCTACTGTTAGTACCAGTGCCATGTATCCTAACAAGACATACAATTTTGTCGTACTGAAAGGCAGCATTCTGCAAGTGGATTTGAGTTACAAACAAATAAAAAGTGCCTACAGCTAAAAGTATGGTTTAAATATTTCAGCACTAGAGATAAATATAGATTAAAGGATCTAATTAGTATAAGATTCTTTTAACAAAAAAGCTTTCCACAGGAAACAAATGCAGCAGTAAAACACATAGACCTTATTGCTGTAGTATGCTGCAGAATCTAAAGGTATGACAATAAATATATTAAGGGGAGGTAGATTTTATTAATAATAGCAACAAATTTCACTTTTTTACCAATAATCTTTTTACCAATCTTTTACCTAAAGAAAAGATCTTAAGTTTACTTCATAGCTGTTGTTATATTTCGAATCTCTTTTCATCATTTATACTCTGATTTTTTTTTTCCCTTTTAACTCAGTGTTGTGACGGAATCAATACAAATCTGCTCTTAACATATCTGTCTCTGACCTGTGTTTGTTTTAAGCTGTATCATTCATAATGGTGATCGATGGGTAATGCTATTACTCTTTCTCCACAAAAAGCACAGAGCATAAAAAGTGCATATATTTTATGCCCAAGGTCAGGAGAAAATTAATGGATAAGAGCTAGATAAAATGGAGTTCAAGCTGAATGGGCTGAGTGCTCTCTACAGGGTACAGCCAAGGCAGGCAGTACAAAGCCCATTATACTCAAACGCTCTTGAAGCATTTCAGAAGTGAAATTGTTTCCACAGGCTAATGCATAAAAGTACAAAGCTTTGACTTTTCTGTTTCACAGATAGCCTACAGATATTGGGCAAGTGTTGCTATTCAGGATTTTATTTAGCATATTCCATTTATCAATCTTTACCTTAAGCCATAAACGCATTTGGTGTTTATGACTAAAGTTGTACAAGATACGTTTATTTGTCATTAGTGAACTTTACTTCACAGACTTCCCTGTTCATTCTCTCACAAGTTCCTTGTCAAGATAACAAGTGAACAGCAGAGCCTTTAAAAAACAACAACCACACACAGACACAAGCATGAAATTTAAAAAATTAAAGAATGGAATGATTATGTAAATATGTAACTTCACACTTACTATAAAATATGGTTTAACAATTAAGAAATAATAACATAAACATTTTTTCCCACCAATATAAAGTGAAGCTCAATTTCATTTCAACCAGAAGACCATAGGAATGATAGAAGGAATGACAAAAGTAAAACTCTGTTAGAATATTAGGCACTTAGCTTCCTAATATTTTCCTTCTTTACCCTGGTGAATCTTTCTAACACAGTCCTCCCCTATGTCAAGAATATGTGAAGAGCAAACTGCAGAGTATGCAATTCACTTGAATGAAGACTGTGGGAAGCTACTGAGTAGAGATGCATGATAGAGGTTCTGCAAAATATAATTTAGTTGTTGAAGAAATAGTTGTGTCAAATGAGTTTATTAGAAATACTGTTCTGGGGTTGTATCTGAACATGTTTCAGTGTTCATGCCCTTCTTATAATCTAAGGTTAAGAGAAAACAAAACCAAGAGCAGCTGAGCATAGATTACAGTGAAAGTATCACTACTGACCACATCATCCTTTTTATCTCTTAATAATTTCCTGGACAAAGAACAAGGTAAAAATCCAGCACTGAGCATCAGATTACATAACAGATAAATTTGGAAACATGTTGAACTAGAACACAGTACTATTTTCTCATAGCCTCTATCAGTAGTCCTGTTGCTGCTGGTACTTTGCTGAAAGCAACGTAGCTTCTGGTGCAAAGACAGGGATGGGATGTTCTAAGTTACATATGTAACTGTATGCCTTGCTATTCAGTTTCAAAAAACCACATACTGTATTGCTGAAATAAAACTAGGGGAAAAAAAAACCCACATTGGAAAACCAGGCTAAGGTAGTCTTCCCTATTTAAAAAAAAAAAAAAAGAAAAAAGGGGAAAAAAAAAGAAAAGGAAAAACCAAGAAGTACAAATAAATTCAACCAAAGTACTCAAAGTGTCAAAATTAAAAAAGAAAAAAACCCAAGCAAGCAAACAGGCAAATTCTCCAAGTCTGGAGTGATCACACTGTGAGACATGCATCTCAAATCCTCAGTATTATGGTACTTCACCCAAATATTTTAGCAGGAAATTACTCCAAATGTCACATGACTTCATAAATGCTTCACAATGCCTTCATCACTATTATGTCTGCCTGCCTCCAATGTGCAAATAACACATTTATATACTTGGTGGTGGGCTGCTGGATATCCAAACGCACCCCTGTATCTAGGCAGAGATGGTTTTGTATTGCCAAAGTGCAGGCTTAAGTTTACTGGATTCAGACATATATTCATGAATGCCTTTTTATTTTATTTTTATGATGAAATGTAATGACATGCCAATTTTTTAATCAGTTTTTGGTCTGTGCTTTGTCTACTTGCTAAGGAAAACTGCAGAACAAAAAGAAAAGTGATAATGATTTAGCTGAACCTTAGTCTGGATTATTTCTGAATTTCTTAAGAATAAGAAATCTGAAGGTCAAAACAAGATGATACACTCATGCTTCTCTCTGATGTAAATTGGTCTCACAGTGCATCTAAATAATCTGTGTTACTGTTTTTTAAATAAAACATTTCCAGAAGGCCTCTAAATAATGTAAACTAATTGGATTGGGATTAGCTTCTAGACTATAATCAGCTGTGCCTTCTTTATGTTACAAGGCTATTACTTTGCTACATTTTATTTATGCCAAGCATGTAATGGTAATTGTTTATTACTGTGATTAAATCCCAATGAGGAAAAACAAAATATTTTGTATTAGTTGACTCTGGTATTTACATTACTCAAAATAATTTTAATCATTGTAATTCTTTAATCTCTAAGGATGAAATTTTTCTAATAAATACTGTAATAACAGTGTTGAGGTGTTCTTCACAGTCTTATAGTATCATGCTGTGCTCTTCATTGCATAATAATGACTGTCTTAAACAAAAACAAGAGCCTTGAGGCAACATGTTAGGACAAATTTTACTTTCCTAGAATAAGAAGCTTTCTCTAAATCCTACAGATTTCACTCACTGAGAGTAAACTCCAGTAAACCTATTTCGGTTTTGAATGTGTCAATTCACTTTCACCGGAGAGGTATGCAACTTCTGTGGTCAAGGTATAAAACAGTCATAAGGCAACCATCTCTATGATATACAAAGAAGCTGAAGAGCTCATACAAGAAATTCCAAATAATATAAACTCCACTCTTTGGCGCAGGCAAGAAAGGCAGGCAGCTCTGGAGGACTCCAACTACAGTCTTCACTGCTGCTCCTTCTGCAGTCAACTCATGATGAAATATGTTCAAAATGCTTTCTGAAAACTATAATTTAGGGTGACAGAATTTAAATGCACCCAAAGCAAGCCAGTACACCGTAATTTCACAAGAGAATGTCATTAACAAGAACGGTATCATTCCTGACACTTTTTTTTTATTTTTCAGATAATAAGCATTATATTCTATTATCTTGTTGTTGGTATATTTCCCAATCAGAAAAGGTATTGTCCTTGGCAGGGGACTTTGTAATTACATTATTACTGTAAGGATTCATGGCAACATATTCAATAGGTTCTTCTCTCTTCCCTTTTTCTCTTTTACCAAAACTAGTTATCTTTTCCACTCCAGGCCTTGATTGACCGTGCTCCCCAACAGCCGTAAAAGCCAATTAATTCCACAGATCTTCCTGCACCAATTTAACTTCAGCAGTTCTCTGCTGTACTAGATGTAAATGAGGGAGGCAAGCTGGAAGTGGAAATATTGCGAAAATATTCAGATGCAAGAAGCAAAATGTCTTACTCAAATAAATAAATTTGTACACATTTTAGCAATCTGTGGAATCATGACTTAAATCTCTTATCTGAACTGACCAATCATGATTAAAGTAACAGTAAGAGGTCAAATGAGCTCACAATATTTCTAAGCTCTTTTCTGTTATTCATGATCCACCTTAACTACTTTTGCTTCAGGTGGCAAACAACACAGGAAGATCTCTGACCTTGACTCAAACAAGATGACATTTCAGTACTATATGTTTGTATTAGGCACTTTTCACATATGCTAGAGAGAAGACATATTTTCCCTGGAGCTACTGTACACTGATGACTTACGGTTTGTTCATCAAAAGGCTGTTATAATTGACTCTTAATATATCAAAATATTTCATGCAGGTGGATCCACTTATGAGCAGATTGATTTCTACTTTCAAAACCCATACACTCTAATTTTTAAATACCCAAGATTATCTTTTCCCCATGTAGAGAAGAGAGAGTGATAGAGAAATAACAGCACAAAGTAGAAACATTCTGACTAGCATTACTTTGACAAAATTTCTTCCAGAGATATTACAGGAGGTCTCTGTAGTGGGTGTGTAACAAATTGAAGGAAATAACTATGTTGGTATGGCAAACAGAGCAACTGCACAGTTACTACCTGTGTCAGCCACCCTGCTAGAGGTTAACTCCCCATAATAAACACAATGGATAATAAATCTTATCAACCCTCTACTCCAACACAACCATATTTCTTCTCTGCACTACAATGCCAGAATAAGGTGAAGACCCTGACTACTTATCACCTTTTACCCCTTCCTTAGTGATTTTATTTCTGTAGATTTGTTCTTACTATTGCATCTGACCTGAGCTGTTGAAACCCAGTCTTGCCCTCAGAGGGAGGAACTACAAATGATTGACCATTAATCCTGAAACTGGTTTGCTAAAGTAAATGGGAATAAGTAGTCAACCATGGCCTTATCACAGAAAAAAAAGCCATGACTTCATGCAGCTTTAAAGAAACATGAAATAATTGCAATTGTATAAATCCTATCAATAAAATATCAATTAAAAAAAGCCCAACTCAACTTTTCATTCTTGCCTAACACTAAAGTGAGTGCAGTAACACTGGCATAAACTATTCCCAAATTTACATCCCATAAATTTATTTCTGAGCTCTGTTTCCTAAGATAATCCTGTTTTCTTGATGTAGGAAACCATAATAAAATACAGCAAAACAACAAAGAAGACAAACCCTGTAATCTAACACACATGAAATCACTAAAGGAGAAGGTGGGCAGACATTCAATTAGGTAAAGCAGATACTATTTCCTTAATGTGTGTAAAACCACAAAAGTCTAAGAGCAATATAAGAAATCTGTTTCCCATTCTAAGGTGGTAACACTTCAAGGAGACCAGCCTCCCATTTCACAGGTCCCTTTCACAGGTGTGAAAGCTTTCAGAATTCTGCAAATACCCATAAAATTTAATTTACATTTAAACACAGGCCCATGCTTTGGGAATTCTCTGAATGCATGTAAAATTCAATTTTCACTTAAGAAAAATTGTCTTCTAGCTTTTGAAGATGCAAAGAAAAATTCGCAGATGTGACCTCGATGTAATATAGTTCTTATAAAATAAAACAAAACACATAAACCTTCCCCATTTTGTTTTTAAAATTCTTTATTTTCAAGAAAAGCTGAACTTTTTTGGAGACTTTTTGATTGAATCAGATTGTCAATATTGACTCTGTTGTAGGGAAAATCAAGGTGTAAAAAGTTTCGAAGTCCAAAGAACCTGACATTTTAACTAATAAACACAAGTGTCACAAATAGATAGACAGACACACAGACTGAAAGAGGTCTGAAGTAGACATAAAGTTGCCTCACTGTGTGAACTTTAATACTATGCTGAAAAAAAGCAGATGACTTTTACAAAAGTCAGCAAGGCTAGTCCCAGTCATTTAATCCTATAATTTACTCTCTGGTAACCTATTGTCTTTCATTTATCTGGAGAGTTGCTTGAACCATTTTTAAGCATCTACTGCTGAATGTCAACTGGTAATAAAGTAGTATCTTTATTCAATTATGAGTAACTGAGAAAATCTCCTGAAGTGGTTCTATTTCTCTGTACGTTTTTTTAACATTTTATTAATACATTTGATGAAAAAAATCGTTTAAATCTGAAATAGCAGCTTGGGAAGAAGGCACAGACAAGACACGTCCAAGACAGATGGTATAGTAAAGGAGGCAGCAGAGAAATCTTTGTTTTATGCTATAACAGTTCAGTGCTTATAGCAATTTATTCAGAGGACTCTCCTTATAGGTTTCATATACACTACAGCGAAGTATATACAGTGCTAAAATTTACCTATAGTTAAAAGTCTGTAAAAATTGTATTACTTTTGAAAAAGTCAGTCCAAAGTTATAGCCTGCTAAACAACAATCCTTTCCCTGCTTGGATTATGCTATTTATTTCCTTCTTACACAACATCTACAATAAAAATAACCACACACTTGGAGATGGCTTCTAGTCTCAGTATTTGTTTTAACTGATGTACTTCTGTTAACTCGAAGAACTTACTCCCAATATGCCATCCAAACTGACACAAATGAGGCTTATACTATCAAGGATAATTTATGAGACAAGCACCGACTTGTGTAATTCATTCCCTGTTGTGCTAGGCTAGCCTTGGCAAACAGCTGAATTCCCACCCAGCTGCTCGTTCCCTCACTCCCCTTCCTCAGCAGTGGGGACATGGGGAGAAAACAGGTTGAAAAAGCTCGGTCAAGGTAAAGGCAAGGAGATTGCTTACCGATTACTTTAGTGGCAAAACAGACTCGGGAAAAACTAATGTAATTTATTGCTAATTAAAATAGAGCTGCATCGTGAGAAACAAACACAAAAATTAAAACGCTACCTTTCCTCCTGTCCACACAGGCAGCAGTGTGGATGTCTGCTCTGCCATGGAGCATCTCCTCCCCTCCTCCTCCTCTACCCTTGCCTTTCCCTGTGCTGTTTTCCACTCTGTTTTTGTTCCCTTCTCCTCTGCCTGTTTGGTATTTTTGTGCTTTCTTATATATGTTTTCACAAGAGGCACCACCAGCTTCACTGACGGGCTCAGCTGTGTCCTGCGGCAGGTCTGTTGCAGAGCTAGCTGGAACCCGCTGTGTCTGGCACTGGGCCCTTCTTGCAGAAGCCAAGCCTTCAGCCACCCTGCTGCCAAAACCTTACCAGCTACATCCAGAACACTTCTATATTTATATTGTAATTTAACTCCTAATTTAATAAGACTAACCTGAATTATGAGCTCTAAAATTTAGCAAATTTTGTCACAGAAGCGAAAAATGGTGAAACAGGGTTTTATTTTATCATCAGCATTTGTGCCATAGCTTGTGACATGGTTTTCAGTTTGTTGCAGGTGGTCATGAGAAATCTCAGCATTTGGGCCATCTTTCAAATAACATGAATTTAGAAGCACATGGCTGACAGTCACAACCTGATATTGTAGATTTTCAGGCAGTTTAAACAAGAGCTATATTTTGCAGCTTTGTAATTTGAACTATGTGAAAAAAATATTCTGGTATGCAAGCCATCACTTGCATAGACTTGCTTCTATGCACTACATCTCAAATTTGTATTTTCATAACATGTGAGATGTGCACACACCAACATTGTATTTTCCCATTGTCCCATTAATAAATAGTATTTCACTTTATATCTCAAAAATGCTGTAACAAACACAAATTATGCTTAATTTAAGGTTCTTTCAAGTTAATCCAAGGGCTGCATATATTGGGAGACAAAAAGAAAGAAATCCTGAAAAAGAAATGTTGCAAATATATGATGGGTTTTTGTTTTTATTGATGCACATTAGCAAAGGCAACAAAAATAAAGCCATTATATGGTATATTTTAAATTATTTAGAATACTAGTAATATTTTTAATGAAAAACACTGGCTGGATTACCACCATTTAAAAAATAAGCAAGTAAGCTAGCAATGCAATATGTAACATTCAGTTATGCCTCATCGGTTTGATTAAAAGTACTGTTAAAAATGAAAACTACAAAATATCAAGGCCAGTATAAAAGCTCATTTCTATAAAGTTTCTGGAGATAAAACACATGCCAAAGGCACTTGCTTTAAAATCTGGTATGAAAGAGATGCAGTATTAAGAATTGAACATTTTTGGCTTAACATCTGAATCTACAAAATACGTACATGTGTTTTTTCCTTTAAAAATATGAGTAATCCCACCCCTGTTCAGCTCAGATACATATGTCCCTGCTTAGCTGAATGGGCAAAGAATCAACCATGTGAGGCGTTTTATTGAAAAAGGCTCTATTTCTGAGAATTATGGCATTAAGTGTGGAGAGAAAAATGGGAGCAAATTAAACTTCTCTCCATGTAACCTCTGAAATGGAGTTTTTGCGAAGCACTTGAAAGGGGATAGCTAACTACCACAAACCCCACATAGCTCCAAACAAGCCCGGTGAGCTGGGCACAAGGCACACCTGGTCTATCGTTTCTTTTGCTGACAGCCACTGTATATGCAGCAGCAGTGCCAGGGTACTGTTCTGTCCTGACCAAATGGCCACCACACTCACCTGCCCTGTCTGAGGCTGGGATCAAGAAGTGCTCGCACAAGTATCTGCTTCACTATCTGTATGGTGTGTTTTCTTCTTCTGTTATGCATTCACTTTCGACCCTTGTTTGATGATGATAAACAACCATCATATTACCCTTCGCAGGAATGGCTTTAGTGAGGGAAGAAGAGAGACTCTAAGTCTGCCTACAGCAGTCGTACATTTTTGTAGTTCACCATTCCTTGTTTAGTTTGCTACAATGGGACACGTATCTGACAAAGCGACTGTCTTCCTGATGGTCCCTGGCAAGTCCATTACACACAGTCTCTTCTATGCAGAGAGGAATTGGTAAGATCTAATATGATATTGTAACAGGGGATTTTAGCTATACATATTTAATAAACGTGACACCTATAAGTAAAGGCATTTTTAGTAGTTCTTATGCTGAAATTCATACAATGCATATAAATAAATACATTCATTTAGAGGCAGAATAAAATGGAAAGGAGTGTAGTGCTATAGCCCAGTGATGTTCATATAGTACTGCTAGTAACAGTCTTCAAATCGAGTTTGCAAGGCCTTGGCACTGAGGCTTGTCAGGCTTGCTCTCCCTGAACATGCCTGCAGCTTCATTTTTACTTGGTTTAGCTGTGACAGCAATTTTTCTTCTGACAGGTGGCTATTGCTAATTTCATTTACTTTTGCTTACCTTTGAATGTTATAGCTGTAGTTTTCATACAAAGTTATAACAAGAGGTTACTTTGTCAGAATGAAGTATTTATGGCTCTAATGCAATGGTAGACATAGAAAAATGCAGGCTCGGTATGACAGTAGAGGCTTTGAGAAGTGGGGACGTGGTGCAGACAAGCACACTCATGGGACTGTCAAAAAAGGGGCGCTGCTTGGCACTGCAGACCCCACAAAGCTCCAGTGCTCAGTTAAAGAACTGCAGGCCTATGGCTGGCTAACAAAGCGAAAAGGGAAACAGCATCTGACACACATAAAAGACACAGTATGTAATAAAATCAGATTAACATGAGCTTGCAGACTGGTGAAGAACCAGCAAGTAAAAGTGTGCTAGCAAATATATAAAAATGACCCCAGGTGGATCCTAGACGGAGGAAGAAGGATCAACATCAACATCACATTTCTCAGACTTGTGATGACGAGAACTTGCTGTACAACCCATACTGCCAGACTGAAGCCATCAACCTCGAGACCCCAGATGAGCACTGGAAATATGAGCACAACATCAGATAAAGGGGGAAATACCAGGAAGCATTTGTGTAACAAATTTAACTGTACGATTATTTTTTAAACGTCTTTTGTATACTAGTATTTATGGTTTGGGTTTTCTTTTTTCCCATTCTGTTCTGTAATAGCTAATTTTGCACTAATAATATTTGTTTGATTATACTGTTACAATTTAAATTATACTAACAGTAAATTCTTGTCTTTACATATAATATCCTTTTCATATATAAGACCCTGACCCTCCTCTTGAAAGGACAAAAGTCTGTCGATAAAGTAGAAAATGGTGACCTAGGAAAACATTTAATAGAATCCATTTGAACATAAAATAATCATATTTTATAATTCTTTGTGCAAGAAAAAGGAAGTTCACCAACATATATAGTGGCCCAAACATGCTTCTGGATTGCCTGAGAGCCAAAGGTCAGGGTAAAACTTATATTAATAAATGTTCGTATGTTTTATTAACTTTAGCACCTCTTCTTCTATTAAAAATGCAGAAACGCTGTTAATAATATAAAAAACTGAGAGACTCAGTAATGAATTTTCCATGCCTTTCATGTTCTTCTCTCTGTTATTTTTGACTTGTAAGTTAAGTTAATAACATCTATAAATATAATGCTCCTTTAATGCAGCCTCTGAATCTCATGATGATGTACTCCCTAGGGACAAAACTTGTATCTTAACAGAAGTTACTCACATTCTTTCACTTGGGCAGAAAGAGGTTCAAAGTACAGTTAAGAAATACAACAAAACCCCTGTACAAATCATGTTGCAAAATGTCGTGGTTTAACCCCAGCCAGCAAGAAAGCACCACACAGACGCTCGCTCACTCCCCGCCCCAGGTAAGATGGGGAAGAGAACTGGAAGGGTAAAAGTAAGAAAACTCGTGGGTTGAGATAAGAACCGTTTAATAATTGAAGTAAAATAAAATAGAATAGTAGTAATAGTAGTAATAATAATAATAATAATAATAATATACAATAATAATATACAAAGCAAGTGATACACTGTACAATTGCTCACCACCCGCCAAACGATGCCCAGCCTGTCCCTGAGCAGCGATCGCTGGCCCCCCGGCCCACTCCCTCAGTTTATATACTGAGCATGATGTCATACGGGATGGAATAGCCCTTTGGCCAGTCTGGGTCAGCTGTCCTGGCTGTGCCCCCTCCCAGCTTCTCGTCCTCATGGCAGAGTATGGGAAGCTAAAAAGTCCTTGACTAGAGTAAGCACTACTTAGCAACAACTAAACCATCAGTGTGTTATCAACATTATTCTCACACGAAATCCAAAACACAGCACTATACCAGCTACTAGGAAGAATATTAACTCTATCCCAGCTGAAACCAGGACAGTATCCACCCCTTATTCCATACCATATATGTCATGCGCAGGTCTTACACTTTCCAATATGTTCCAATTAATCACCACCACTTTTCCAGTCTTTTGAGAGATATATGTATATATATATACACACATATAATTTCCTTAGTCTGTGGGCCACCCCTCTAAATCGTTCATTGAGTTCATTTAGTCCATGACTTTGGGCTTCATCTGTCATAACAGTCCTTCAGAGCAGGAGAGATCATGTGTGGTGTTGGATTGTTGCATGCTAAAGCCAGTTCTGGTTCCATCACCTCTGCACTTTGCTCAGTTTCCTCAAAGTTCATTCTTCATAAATTTCGGTGATTCTTACTGTATACTGTTGATATGGGACATCATAATCATAGAAGTGATGACATACAGTATTATATAGCAACTAACATCACAGAATTCAGTTCATTGACTATTTTCACTCAAACTCAAATCCCCTTGAGGTACACATCGGACTTCCCCATCCTCCCACATCACCCACCAAATGCACCCAGGTTCTTGAGCAAAAGTAATCACACAAATGGGTTTAGCTTTGCCTGAGGTGGGAGTAACCCAGATGTCTTCCCCAGTGTATTTTTTATGTACACTACAGGGACTTTATCCCCTTCTACAGTATGTAAAGGTTTTGATTGGGCAGGGCCAGATCGATTAGCAGATCCCCTACTGTTGACTAACCAGGTGACCTTTGCTAAATGTGTATCCCAATGTTTGAATGTCCTACCACCCATTGCTCTCAGTGTAATCTTTAACAGTCCATTGTATTGTTTGATTTTCCCAGAGGCTGGTGCCTGATAAGGGATGTGATATGCTCACTCAATGCCATGCTCTTTGGTCCAGGTATCTATGAGGTTATTTTGGAAATGAGTCCCGTTATCTCCATTCTTTCTGGGGTGCCATGTCACCATAGGACTTGCTTCTCAAGGCCCAGGATAGTGTTCTGGGTGGTGGCATGGGGCACAGGATATGTTTCCAGCCATCTGGTGGTTGCTTCCACCATTGTAAGCACATGGCGCTTGCCTTGGTGGGTTTGTGGGAGTGTGATATAATCAATCTGCCAGGCCTCCCCGTATTTACATTTCAGCCATTGTCCTCCATACCAGAGAGGCTTTAACCGCTTAGCTTGCCTGATTGTGGTGTGTTTCACATTCATAGATAACCTGTGCAATAGTGTCCATGGTCAAGTCCACCCCTTGATCACAAGCCCACCTATATGTTGCATCTTTTCCTTGATGGCCTGAGGTGTCATGGGTCCACCAAGCTAGAAATAATTCACCCCTATCTTGCCAGTCCAGATCCACCTGAGCCACTTCAATCTTAGCAGCCTGATCCACCTGCTGGTTGTTTTGATGTTCTTCAGTGGCCTGACTCTTGGGTACGTGAGCATCTACGTGATGTAGTTGTACAACCTGGTTCTCTATCTGGGCAGCAGTATCTTGCCACAATGCAGCAGACCAGATGGGTTTGCCTCCGCGCTGCCAGTTGCTCTGTTTCCATTGCTGTAAGCACCTCCACAGAGCATTTGCCACCATCCATGAATCAGTATAGAGATAGAGCATTAGCCACTTTTCGCGTTCAGTTATATCTAGAGCCAGCTGAATGGCTTTCACCTCTGCAAAGTGACTCGATTCACCTTGTCCTTCAGCAG
Source organism: Theristicus caerulescens (assembly GCA_020745775.1). Taxonomy (NCBI): domain Eukaryota; kingdom Metazoa; phylum Chordata; class Aves; order Pelecaniformes; family Threskiornithidae; genus Theristicus; species Theristicus caerulescens. The sequence goes on from CM036583.1 coordinate 33,086,501, forward strand.
CCTCTGCAACCTGTCATACAGGACTCCATACAACAGCTTTCCACCTCTGATGCTTTCCCACAAGACAGCAGGACCCATCAGTGAACAGGGCATATTGCTTCTCATTTTCTAGTGGTTTATTACACAGTGGGGCCTCCTCAGCACCTGTCACCTCCTCTGGTGATATTCTGAAATCTTTGCCTTCTGGGCAGTCCATGATCACTGCCAAGATTCCTGGGAGACTGGTGTTTCCTGTTCGAGCCCGTTGTGTGCTTAGTGTGACTCACTTACTCCATGTAGCATCATTTGCATGATGAGTACAGGGGATCCTCCCTTTGAACATCCAGCCCAGTTGGGGTACCAGGAGGAGCTGTGCTTCAGTACTAACCGCTTCCTGATGTCCTCTCCGTGGTCACACAGATAAAACCACAAGGTGGCCCATGGTGTGTATCCACTATATTTTCTCTCTTGAACAGAGGGACGGTTACTCCTAATGGCTGAGATACTGGTCCGTACAGGTGAGGAGTAGGACATACCCTCTTTGAATCGCTGGAACTCCCAGGATAATTTCTCAGCTAGCATGTCAGGCAGTTTCTCCACAGCTGAGATGCAGGCCCACAGGGAGGAAGAGAGATTTTCTTCGTATTGTTGGAGTTGGCCAGCCATTTCATCCACTGTTGGTCCCTCTTCATCTTTCCAGGTCATTATTGCCAAAGAGTTTGCGTGTGATGATGGTGCACTCCGTACAAACTTCTGCTACATGGGTCGTGTGCATTGGACTTCATCTGGATCTTTGGATAACTGCTCATTGTCCAGGTCATTATAAATCACCTCCAGCACAGCTAATTCCCTCAGGTACTGGATACATCTCTGCATGGTGGTCCACTTGCCTGGGTGACATATAACGTCTTCCTTGAAGGGATACCTTTCCTTCACACCTGACAGGAGTCGCCTTCAGAGGCTAAGGGCTTTTGCCCCTTTTCCAATTGCTTTGTCAATGCCCCCTTCCCTAGAAAGGGATCCCAGCTGCTTGCCTTCCCTACCCTCTAATTCCAGGCTACTGGCCCCGTTATCCCAGCATCGGAGCAGCCAGGTGATGATATGCTCGCCTGGACAATGACTGAAATCTTTTTGTATATCTCACAGCTCGCTCAGGGATAGTGATCGGGTGGTTACCACCTCATTTATGGGTTCTGCCTTTTCCTCCTCCTGTTCTCATGATGGCCCTGGTTCATCACCAGTCCTTACTAAACGAGCTGATTTTCTTGTGTATTTTTTCTTCTGTATAGGGGCAACTGATACTGGCATGGGCTGGTTCTCTGGAGTAGCTGCAGTGCCTGTCACAGGGGCTGGAGTAGCTGCAGCGCCTGTTGCTGGGGCTGGTGTAGCCACAGTGTCTGTTGTTTTGTCGTCAGATCCAGAGACCTTCTCTTCCCCTTGAGGGTTCTGAATAGTGTTTAATAGGGCTCGGTAGGCATGGGCCAGGCCCCAACACATTGCGGTGATTTGTGTCTCCCTGGAATTGCAGGGTGACAGCATACTTTTTCCAAATATTCTACTAATTTTTCAGGATTCTGCACTTGTTCAGGGGTGAAGTTCCAAAATACTGGAGGGGCCCACTGTCCTAGGCATTTGCCCATGCTATCCCACACACCCTGCCACTCATAACTATCCAGCCTTGGGGCAGATCTCTGGATGATATTCTTAAACTGCTTATTAACCTTAGACAAAACTGAAGCAATATTCCCGAGAACTATCAATAGATATATCTTAACTGCCCAAGGATGTTCAAGATACTGAAAAGTTGTTGTAATGAAGGAGGAAACATCATAGAAGAAAGCAACGAATGTGCCATTCTGTATTTCCTCCATAAAATACCTCTCAGAGGAAGAGGTATACTTGCTAATTGCCTCGATAAGGTCGTACCCAAAGTACAGTAATGGCTTCACTACAGAACCCAAATACCAGGTAACACTCAAGGTCAGTGTTTTAATAACATACCTCCCAGACAAAACATCACTAATCACTGCAGAGCACAGCAAACTGCAAAAACCAACACCAATCTTTAACACATACTGCAAAAACAAGAGCATGGTGCAGACCAGGTATACTAATACTGAGAACAGAAGAATCAATATTATGACCAGCAACTGTTAACAGATAAAAATTCCTTAATACACTCTGGTTATTCTGTTACTACCTCAAACTCTTCGGGCCCCACATTGGGCGCCGGAAAGGACTGTCGTGATTTAACCCCAGCTAGCAAGAAAGCACCACACAGACGCTCGCTCACTCCCCGCCCCAGGTAAGATGGGGAAGAGAACTGGAAGGGTAAAAGTAAGAAAACTCGTGGGTTGAGATAAGAACAGTTTAATAATTGAAGTAAAATAAAATAGAATAGTAGTAATAGTAGTAATAATAATAATAATAATAATAATATACAATAATAATATACAAAGCAAGTGATACACTGTACAATTGCTCACCACCCGCCAAACGATGCCCAGCCTGTCCCTGAGCAGCGATCGCTGGCCCCCCGGCCCACTCCCTCAGTTTATATACTGAGCATGATGTCATACGGGATGGAATAGCCCTTTGGCCAGTCTGGGTCAGCTGTCCTGGCTGTGCCCCCTCCCAGCTTCTCGTCCTCATGGCAGAGTATGGGAAGCTAAAAAGTCCTTGACTAGAGTAAGCACTACTTAGCAACAACTAAACCATCAGTGTGTTATCAACATTATTCTCACACGAAATCCAAAACACAGCACTATACCAGCTACTAGGAAGAATATTAACTCTATCCCAGCTGAAACCAGGACACAAAGTAAATAAAAACAAACTAGGAAAAATCTATACCATAATACAGTAACTCAACAGCAACTCAAGTGAAGAAAGGAGCTCCTCGCAGGTTACAGCTGCTTCTGCAGTCTATAAAAACACACTTTATAGTGAGCAAACTTACTCTGTTTCTAAATATGCTATACCACCGTCTTAGGCCAGACATTACTTGACACCTGTGATGTAACTGATGCATACTAGAGAATATCAAAGAATGCATTGTGCAAAGTTATTGTCATCTTAAAGCGTTCATTTTACTACCATATTCAGATTTGTTCTCTAACAGGACAAGATTTCATTTTGAAAAAAATGGAAGCATACCAAATAATCACCTAGCCTCTCACCAGCAGAGCTGCTTCCAGGATATATGACAGAGAAAACCAGATCTCCAAGACAGGAGAAAGGTGACAGCAGGAATGCTTACAGTAAGCAGTTCTTTAGGAGAAGCTTTTTTATTAGCATGAATGGTATCTATATGAAAATGCATACAGGCAAGAAGCAACTATTCAATATGTTGCTTCCCATCTGCAAAAGGCCTTAGGTGGCTTTTAAATTTAAAGTTTATTCCTGTTTCATACCATGACCCATATGGCCACACATCTCTCTGCAATATATATGATGTTTCTATGTGTAGAACTCTCCTACAGAGAGTTCTATGTGTAGAACTCTCCTATGCAACTCCACTCCTCTCCCTTCAAGATTACAAGCTATTTGGTCCTTTTTCACAGGTAAGTAATGCTATAGAAATGTCCTCTCATGTCCTCTCTTCCTCCTGCACTTATAGAGTACCTTTTTCCCTCAAAATTTCTAGATAAATTTAGAGAAATGCTGTAATTTCTCTGTGACCCTTAGATGTTTTTTTTTAAACAATAATTCTGTAATATAAAACAATCAGACTGCCAAAGAGTACTCAGAATAACATATGTGGATATGAGACTGTATCTACAGAGTTACACCTATCATGGAACAGTTATTAGCCCTGCATGAAATAGTGCTAGGCAACAAAGGTTTTACTGCTATCAGTAAAATTTCTAGTTCACTGGGAGATACAGTGGAGGTCAACATTTTGAACTAGCCTGACTTTGTGCAATATTGAGACAGGTGTTGTGGAAAAGATCAAACATAAAGCTTTTTTGAATATTTTAGGCTTTTTCTTTGCACTTTTTTTGTCCTTTTTAGAATAAGGATGAAAAGTTTAGCTGTAAAATAGATATGCTTAGTAATATTCTACTGTCTGCTTATGATTAAAAACAGAGGATTACACTCTCTCTAGCACTTGCATAAAAGGCATTCACTCCTAAGTCTAGCAGTATATAAGACTTAGGCTTCCTGCACAGTCCAAATATTTTTTCAAATATATTAAATGAGATATTTTTAAGCACAAAACTCTCCAAACTTTTAGTTCTGCACTACTGAATTCTCATGTCAAGATTAGTATTAAACTAGGAAAAAAGAAATATCTAGTACTGACTGACATCTTATCAGTCTGTTTGTTGATGACAGCATCACTGACTTCAGTGGTTACTGATTAAGACCTTCTATAGTTTGGTTTTAACTGGCTGACAAAAAACCTTCAAAATGACAGTATCCAACACTTCTATTAACAATAGTAATGCTCTCTCATGCCTCTCTTGTAATTACATTCACAAACTCCTTTGTTGCATATATATGTATATTTTTAATGAAACAACATTGTGGAACATGAAGTGAAGATATAACCAACAAGTTATGCGTAAGACTAGCTTGGATTATACAGAGGAAGAATCAGAGACAGATTTTGCTGCATTGTAGCAACAAGGATTTTCCTGAATTTTAGCTATCACTAAAATTGTAAACCTAACTTGGAAAATGAAACAAGGTCTTTAAACTCAAAAATTTATTTCACAAGGGTGTTTTTCAGTACTCCCAATGAATTTGGCATAATTTACAATCCTTCCGGTCACATTCTTACCTGCATAACTTAATTTCGTAAGTATTTTATATTGCTCACAACTGTATTGAAGCCTTCCTTATCTGGATAGCTAGAAACAGTTGCTTCTAATGGAAAGCACAGTGCAGCAAGAAAAATCAATACAGTACATATCTGGACTACCATATTTCAAATATCAAAAATAAACAGATGAAGCTTAGAAACACCTTCATCCAATAATTACAGTGTTTTTACAGAACTGTTTTCCTTAGCATTTCTGCTTCTAAAATGCATTCTGATAAGCCTAAAGATGTTGTGTTCAAGTTACTTAGCATTTATGTTTTAAACTTTATCATGTACATTCAATTCACAAAAGTCAACAGTATTATAGCTATGCCATTTATGATCTCAGCCCTGTGAGCCTATCTGCCAATCTCTGAAACCTTTACTTTAGAAACCACACTGACATCAGGAAGAGAACACATGAAGTCAAAGCTAATTCTGGATTATTTTCCTGTCAAGCTTTACATTTAAATGGCAAACTTTACCATCAGAATAACTTTAAAGTTTAAATACTATACTTAAGTAATTAGATGGCTACCATTGTGAAGGTACTTTGTATTTTTCCCCTTAAACTGGTTAGATTAAAGTCACCCACATATTTTAGAAAACAATACTGTATTTGGGAGCTGAAGATATGTAAGTAAGGTTTATGCCCTACACTGATGAGTGGTATAGTTTAAGACATGCAAAAAACCAAGACATAGCACTAAGAAAATGGCTGTTAATAGATTCAAACTTATTTAAGAGAAAAGACTCACGGTGACTTTATTCATCCTACTTCTTATCTAGGTCCCTCTGGCATTCTCATACAATACCCAGACAACTCATTAAGTTCAGAATTAAAATGAAGGTTGGGCAGGGTTGCTTTCTCAACAGACTAGTCAAAAACTTATCAGGGCAAAGGCTGAAATGAAATGCCACGCATCGTCAGCTGCATCTTCAGCGTGTATGCCATCAGCTGCTTTCCTCAATTGTCTAGTCATGCTCTAAATGCAAAAAGGAGCACTCCATGTTGTTCCTATTGCCCCACATGACAGCTGTTATCCATACAATGAGAAAGAAGCAGACATTATTAGCAGTTTTGGTATCTGAAATATTTACTGACACATTTCCAGGCTTCTAGAAACTCCACAACTTTATTTTTTTGTGTATAAGATGGAGGCTTTCATAGTATCGTATCTTAAAATGCATCACAAAGCCAGTAAAGTAGCCTTTGATTTTTTTGTTGTTTGTTTTATTCTGTCATCCATACCTCAAAGCTTCACGTTGGGAAGATTAACGAATAATATAAAAGGGGTTGTTTGCAAAGCAGTCATGAAACGTTTAATTTGTAAACCGCTGATAGTTTTTGCAACTGCTGTTGTGAAACAGCTGTTACTGAGAAACAAAGAAAGTCCTGTAAGGGCAAAAAGCTCCACTAATTACACCCTATCTCTAAAACTGAACTATATTTGTAATATCAAAATTAAAAATATAGGGTAAATATTTCTCCTTCGTTGCTGGTTTGGGGTTTTTGTTTGTTTGTTTGTTTTTAAGGAAATAATTCTTTGGAGGTGCTTCACTTGCATTCCTGGATACTGACATCTCTCCGGCAGGAAAAAATACAGATGCTAGCACTTATGCATAGTACTTATGCATATGAAATAGCTACAATAGGTTTATCTGGCCTGGCAACACAGTTTTATGATTCAGAAGACAATGTAGTAATGATTTAACTGTTGATGGTTATAAAGACCGAGATGCTTGTTTTTTTCTTTCTGTGAATGATAGGAATAAATGTATATTTAGGAAATTCACCTGATATTAGAAGCCTCAAAAGGCTGAGAGGAAGTCTGGCAACTCAAATTTATTAGGATGACAAATCATCCAGATCTTATTCCTATAGCATATATTTGATATATGTATACTATACATACATTTGATATCTGTAATTTACTGACATCAAGCAGAGAATACACTTCCTATAGTTTCATGGCACTATGCAGCTCCTTAACAGCAGTAACACCCCACATCACATATAAGGATGACGTCCTAAGAGTCCTTGTTCAATTTTACATCATGTCAGACATGTAAATATTAGGCTGGTTAAATTTGCTGTTTCAGCAATACTTTGTACCTCCTTAAAAGATTTCTAGAAATAACCCCATGTCGTTATATTCTTTTAGAATCAATAGCTATTTAAATTTTTCATAAATATATATATATTTATTACATATGTATGTATGTGCATGGTAATCAACCACATACACATTCCAGGAAATTCATGATACTAGATAAACTGATCATAGATACGTTCCATCCCAAATGCAATCAGACCTAATGTTGTATTGCGTCTCTGCAGCTGCTATTTTGTTTTTACCTTCTTTTCACTTCAGATATTTGTATTAATTTTTACTGAGAATTTGCACTCTGTCCTCACATGTTTTTCATCTTGCCTCTTTCTTCATCTCCTTTCAATTTAGATTAATTCGTTTGTCCTCTTTGAGGTGTCATTGTCTCCCAGGACTCTGACTTTGTCCAAGAATTGTTTATGAAGAGGTTAACAATCTACAGCACTAGCTAAGGCAGTACCCAAACTAACAGATTTGTAACCTGAGCAAACATTCAAAACTGTATTATGTTTAATGGACTTCTCCTCCTGCTTGTGCTCAAATAAAGCAGAAAGACAATATATAATGGAAGAGACTCATTTCACGTACTAGTTTGAAACATTATTTTCTCCATGTAAATAAAACCATTTTTTTTCTTTACATTACTAAATGTAGTGGCCATTTTTCCTATTATAAATGAAAGCATAATTTAATTAACATTTTATAAAATCTACTTTCCATGCTCAGTAATATAGGTTATCAGAGAACACTACTTGTATCAGTACTTCAACATCGCTATGAACTACCCTTAGAAATTCCATCTTTCTTTCATATCTAATCCAATCTGCAATAATTACCAATTCTTAACTGCTACTGTATGTTTGCTTAGGTTTCTCATAAAAAAAACCCAAAACGCAAAACCCACCATCACTTTGCTTCTAATGAGAAACGTGTAAAACTTTGTTCATTTCACTGATAACTCTCATGGCTAGCTGTTTTCCACGATGTCCTATGTGGCTGTACTTCAGTCTCATCATTATCTCTAAATCTTTTAATCATGTTCTGCTGTTTCCCTATATACTTTTTTTTTTTCTTTCTCCATATGCTTCAGAGCAAGTTGTCTGTCCTTAATGAGAGAAAAGAACAGTGTTATTTCAGAAGTCCCTACAGATCCCTGCTGTATAAAACATTTCAAAATAATTACACAGAACAGGTGTATTAAAATGTACAGACCGTAGAATAAACTCTTCTTTTATGTTAGCTTTAAATGGTCAGCGAGGATGAGACAGAAATATCAAATTAAACAGTGGTGAATATGTACCAAAATATTAGTCTAATTTTAAGACTTGAAGGAATAATACTTTAATTTAGCATATTCCACTGAACCAGTGCCAGACACTGGTGCTGCGTAATAAAGATACTTAAGGTAATTTTAAAGATCAGCAACACTGAAACCACTAAGGTTAGACATGTTCTTATCCACCATCTTCTTGACCCAGGGGGTACAATGTAGTTTAATTTTGGACTACAAGGTCATAATTTTAACTACAATTTTAGTTCATTTTTTCTCAGTTTCAATCAGTACAAAAGTTTAGTGTAACCACAATAAATAGAAAGACAGGGCTTAGGTCATCCAGATCAGCTTGGTATCTCTCCTTTAAAATGTCACAAAATTATTCTTTCTGTCCATAGCAGTTCTAATAACATTTGTCTTCAAAGATCACTGCAAAAGAGATTCTCTCACCTTGTAGACTTAGAAACTTCATGAAAAAATAATGGAAATTCTTTGAAGAACAGTTTTCTCTGCACAGACCTGAGCAAACTGATGGGCAAATGAACAAGCAGGAAAAAATACCCAGCTCACAAGTTCTCTGTATTTACCTAATGTATTTGTTTCTGAAATCAAAGCAGAGACAACAGCCAGCACAACTGAAATTGGACAAAATGCAGTAGGCAGGCAGGGGCCTGCTACTTGCTAGAAAATACAAAACCAATATGTTTTATTTTTCTTGTTATGTGACAGCAGCGATTGTGTAAGAAAAGACAGGGAACAGGAAAAAAGGGACAAAAAAACTAGCAAAATAAACTTTTTGCTAATACTCTGAAAGTATCCAATGCAACTTTAGAAAAGGGAGATTCAGTGTCACAAGAATGTTGTCATCACAACAGAACAGCAACCAGTTTACCAGAAGGAACAGTTATTCTCCAGAAAAAATCAAGCTTGGATGATTTCCAAGAGCCTTGAAGACCTTGGCATCTATGTCTTTGGCATCTAAGGCCTTGGCAATGGTTAATCAGCCCTTGAAGTTATGGCATACTGCCATTTCCCAGTTCTTGGACAAGATGAACAATTTGGATTGTGTTGTGAGAACACCAAGATCATAAAATTGACTTAGGCAGGAAGGATGTTTTTTGGACTGATGGACACTTTTCCCAGTGCTTATTTCACTTGAGAATAGTTATTACAGGGTCCAGGTATAGCAATAAAAAACCAAAACCTATAATGCAGTTTTTAAAGTGGTGGTAAAAGTGGAATTGGACAGATGGAACAAACTCAAAGCTGGCAGAAATCTGGGCAGACTTCTTTATGATTATTTTAAATAATACTGAGAACACATACCACGAATAGACTGGGCAAGGACACAAAGAAAGAGATAGACTGGCAGAGGCTCATAGTAATACTGTTAAATAATAAATGCATGCTGCTAGTCACAGAATGTCATCTTTATTAATAAATCAGAAGACAGGCTGGTCCAAAGGATTTCTGGGTGCCTATTATTGTTGTAACTAAGAGCTGTATCCATATTTTTGTTCATACTGAAGTACACTAAGACTTCTTGGAAGCAAAGCATTGTAATTCTATTGTGTCAGGCAAGGAAAATGCAGAGTTTGAGTGCTCTGTGTTATGTCCAGTGATACCCCATTCATTTTTCTTACTAGAGTACATTGGAGGATAATCAGTCAGCTTGTAACTGTAGGTAGATATACATCTATCATCTAGCTCTACTTTTTTTTTTAATTTTTATATTCAGTAGTATTGAGACTACAGCAGAGTTCTCCTTCTTGCAATGTTGCGAAAGAGTCAGTCCTGCTCAAATCCAGGGACTGACCTTCTGCAATGTCTACTGATTGTATGAAATCTCACGGGAAAATATTAAGACCACCAGGCTGATGAAGCACATTTCAGAGTTAACTAGTCTCCCCAGTAAACAGATACTTACTATATATAACACTACCACCTTCTATACAGCTGCCTATTAAGCATACTGGCTTTATCCTATGCTTCAAATTTCTAAAGATAAATCTTGATTGCAGTCGAAAGTATAACTGAAATTTTTTGAGTGTGGGAAAGATGAACAAATCTAGGCAGAAATGTTGATCAGCAAAGTTTAAAAGAGATTAAGACATACAAAGCATTCTGCATAGAAAAAGGAAAGTGAATTTAGACTATCAGGTTATTCTCACACAACCAGATTTAACTCTCCTTGGTATAAAAGACTATCCTGTATGAAGCACAAAGTTACGGCTTTATCCAATACAAGAAGTCAAAATAATTTCCACTAAAAATTTAGCATATGTTAATGAGGATTTTAAAACTCTCCCTTTAATGCACTGGGGAAAAACTTCATTGGTATGTTCATCCACTAAATAATTCTAGAAACTTTCATCTTACCAAAATGTTTGTCCCAAATCTCAAGTTCCTGTAAGGCTGTGCTGTTAACCAGAATAGCCTGCCAAGATTTCTGGTTTCTATCAATTACTCTGAAAATATGGCAGACCTGCTCAAAGAAAGAGGGACAGCATGGTATATGTTTTAGTTAAAAATTATCAATTTGAATATGATTTTCACTGTAGTTATTTTCTACATGGCTGTTGATATCAATCTGTTATTCTGCTTTTCATACAGGAATTGAATAAATGAGGGGAATATTTACAACAATAAGGAAACAGATGAAGTGCAAAATGTTTTTTCTCTATTATTCTGCATGTTTAACATGTTAGGTAAACTCAGGCAGACATACTGTATATTGTGGGTTTGGAAATCCTTATCAAATATACTAATTTTAGAACTTTACAAAATACTGAACTTCAGTCAGCAACACATTTGTCTTGCTTGATATGCTACTGCCTTCTTATGAATTAGTCTGTACTTTCAGAAGTAACTGTTACGAAATGTAGAACTGTGCTTGCATTACCGGGCAGTGATATATATACTGCTTACCATAAATTTCAAAAAAATGTGTGTTAAATATTGAAATGTACTGACATACTTTCATATGAAACATCGGTTAGAGACCAGGAATGCTCAAGTAAGAAGAGTAGTCTAGACACTGTTATCTTTTTGCTGTTAAATAATGCTTCAAAATTAAATAAAAGCACTCCCACCACTGAAAATGCAGTCTTCACTCTCTGATCACAGAGGCAAAACCTGGACCAGCTGTTCAGTGATTCTTCAGTTCTTCAAATCCTCAGATTTTCTTTCTTTTTGAAGCATGATTAGAATTTACCTGAGCTTCTCTCTTTCTTCCTTCTTTTCCCCCACAACATTTAAATACCTAAACAGGAGTCTAATTTAAAAAATTTACCTAGTTACAAACTATCAAGCAAACATATCAAACATACTCATTTAAAAAATGGTAATCTCTTCCAGGAGCAACTATTATTGTCAGGTCTGTAAAGCACATCTCACATAGAAGTTTAAGCAAAACTAAGTAGTAGGATCTGTGAAAATATCTTGTGTAGTATAACAATGTGAGCTATTCTTTTAGCAGCTGGCACTTCTAAATTTCCACAAGGAAATGGATAGGGTAAAAGACCTATAAAATATGAACACTCTCTCTGACTCGCTCTCTCCCCTGTTTTGGTAACTTACTCCACTAAATTGTGCATACTTTCCTCATAATGACTTAAAAAAAAGTGCTACTCCAATTGATAAGCTTCTCTGGATGAAAACAATTAAAGAAATGTATGACTATAGATGTAAATCTGCATATAAAAATGCAAATACTGGCATTCAAAACACTGTCTATTTGGACATCGTTAGGGGAATTTTATTACATAGAAGAAGAAATGGTTGGCACATTCTTGTTTCTGTAGCTTTCTCTCTAAGCCTTTTGTCTCTCAGAATAGTGTGGTACAGTTTTACAAGATAGAAAAAACATTTTAGTAGGCCTAAATCCTGTTTGTGAGAGAACAATTTCAACTTAAGCTTCAATGCAGTATGACGAATGTACTTCAAACTGTCTACAGCTAGTGCTGGACTCATCTACTAGAACAATTGTGTGCTTATGTTGAACAGCTCAACCCTAGCTTTCCTAGCAAGTACTGTGGTGAAAGCAAAGTTATCTGCTGATTTAAGCTGACCTGTTTGTACATCAAAATTCGTTGACCTATGACACATCAAAGGCAGATTGTCCTGGTTTCAGCTGGGATAGAGTTAATTTTCTTCTTGGTAGCCGGTATGGGGCTGTGTTTTGGGTTTAGGACGAGAACAATGTCGATGCTAAGTACCGCTAAATAGTCGCTAAGTAGCGCTTACATTGGTCAAGGACTTTTCAGCTTCCCATGCTCTGCCCGGTGCACGGGGGAGGGGGCTGGGAGGGAGCACAGCCAGGGGCGCTGACCCAGACTGGCCAAAGAGTTATTCCATACCATATGACATCATGCTCAGTATATAAGCTGGGGGAAGAAGAAGGAAGGGGGGGACATCTGGCATGATGGCGTTTGTCTTCCCAAGTAACCGTTACGCGTGACGGAGCCCTGCTTTCCTGGGGATGGCCGAACACCCGCCTGCCGATGGGAAGTAGCAAATTAATTCCTTGTTTTGCTTTGTTTGCGTGCACAGCTTTTGCTTTACCTATTTAACTGTTCTATTTTATTTTACTTCAATTATTAAACTGTTCTTATCTCAACCCACGAGTTCTCTCCCTTTTACGCTTCCGATTCTCTCCCCCATCCCACCGGGGGGGAGTGAGCGAGCGGCTGCGTGGTGCTTAGTTGCTAGCTGGGGTTAAACCACGACACAGATTCACTGAGACACTATAACAGATAAGAAAACATTTGAAAAACTTTGTATTCTCTACATATTTTTTCTATGTTTGTCTTCAATACTCTCATTTCATTTTCTTATGCCGAGTATGGTTATATCCGACAATCATTAAAAATCAGGCTTTGAAATGGAGAAAGTGTCATCAGATGTGTAACAGCTACGGACTTTCTCCAAATCAACATTTTGTCAGATTAATAAAAAAATTAAGTCCTCTGTACATTTAGTATGCAATGTAAAGATATTCCAGCTTCTTTATAACTGCTTTGTTTAATAGGCAACTGAGAAATATATTTGAATGCTTGATCATAATGACTACAAAAAGTTAAACAGATTTTAAAACAGTCTTATTTGTTTGTAAATCATTATAAGTAATATACTGACAAAAAATCACTTCTTCATCAAATGCAGCAGGGGGTAGAATTTTTTTGCTTTAAGTTTTCATTTTATCTTTTCCTGTATTGCTAATTACAGTAATGAAGAAGTCCCTAACTCTCAAGACTGAACCCAGTCTACTCAGCAGCAATAATATAATCTCATTTTAAATCATACCATCTCTCTTTACATCAGTTTTGCTTATGAGGACTTTGAAATTAACATCATACCAAGTTTCTGAAATAGAACGCACAGTGTGTTGCCCTCATAAAATGGAATTGCATCTCTGTATTGAGATTTTGATTTTAATTAATGAAAGTGAAGAAATGAAGAGGAGCACTGACAGTAACACTGGCCTATGAACATTCTTGGAGAAGCAGTTTAGCTGTGAAATGTGTTTCCCTCTAAACTACACAATCAAGGACTCACTCATACTGGCAGGGACATGGGGAGGTCTTCAGCCCCAGCCCCTACACACAGCAGGCTCAGTGGTGGGCTCGAATCGGGCGGCTCAGAGCTTCATCTAGTTGGGGCATGAAATCCCCAAGGATGGAGATGGTCCAACCTCACTGAGCCTTGTCCTCACCACTTTGTTGTCCTTGTGGGGAAAAAGCTTCTCCTTATCTCCAACCTGAGCCTCTTGTGTTTCAGCTTGTGCCGCTGCCTCTCACCCTCTACTGGCACCACTCTGAAGAGCCCAGCTGCGTCTCATCCATCCCACCCGTCGGTGCTGGGAATGCTGTTGGGTGCCCCTGAAGCCGTTCCTTCTCCAGGCTGAACAAGCCCTAGTCCCACAGCCTCTCTTCACAGGGGAAAGGGTCCCACCCCACTACCTCAGTGACCTTCCCTCAACTCCTGTCATTTTGTCAATATTTTTACTGTATTGTACTGGGGTGACCAAAACTGTAATCAGTAGCCAGATGTGGTCTAACGAGCCCTGAGCACAGGGGCAATAATTCCTGCCTTGATCTTCTGGTTCTGTCCCTGTTCATACAGCCCAGGATACTGTTGCCTTTCTTTGCAGAAATCTTAGCCTTCATTCGGTTATATGAGACATAAGCTGGTTTCCTTAAACAGCCATATACCCAAGTGTCTTATGAGTTAGCTACTGAAATAGTAGTACAAATACCCTGTTTCCTAAACGTACAATGAATTAAAATTTTTGTTTACTTAGGAACATTTTGTTCTAATATAAAATTTACATTCAGCAAGTTGACTGTGACTTCCAACACAAAATCATTAAAAATATACTGTTAAGATGATGTGTTTTCTTTTGGCAATATATCTGGAAATAACTTGTTAAGTTGTCAAACTCTTCTTTTTCCTGGGCACCATTAAAGAAATCTATTTTGTCAACCACTTCTTCAAGAAATCACTTTATTAGAAATAACGTTGCTCAACAGATATTAAAACAATGACAGTGGGACACTAAAGTAGGGCTATTTAGCATGTTTTATTACCTGACAGGTTAATATTTATGTAGGCTATAAGTGCCATAAATAATTGGACTAAACTAGTGGTCTTCATTTTAACAGTGTTCTGTTTTGTATTTCTTTGGGGGCTTTTTTTTTGTCCTCAGAGCCATTCATTTAACTTTTTTCTTTTAAATTACAAAGAGAGGCAGAAATGTCAGATGCTTGCTATCGAAACTATTTTACCATCATGTTATGCAGTTTATGAAGCTGTCTTTCCATAGATATATGTTAAGAACATAAAACAGTCACTGTATGTGAACTGAAAAGACATTTAGCTTAGTATACATCTTCTGTCAATGGCCAAGATCAGATGCAGAGACAAGAGTGTAACAGGACAAATATATCATGAACCTTCCTCAATGTATTATCCCAGCATCCGGTGATTTGAAGCTCAGGGACCTGTTATATTTGTGTACTGTTAAAAAATACACTCTGGTGTACTCTTAGAACAGAAAGGTGGAGCTATTCCATGTTCTGTTATTTTTTGTGCTTTCTGTTAGAGTTCTGTAATACTACATCTGCAAATTTCATAAATATCTGGAATTGTTAAAAGTAGGAGGAAGCTTAGGTACTAATGACCTGGAATATACTTTGCAGATGAAATTCAGTCAGCCCCCACAGGTGTCTGACACACATCACTTCTGCCTAATCTCACATTTACGAACTCATAGGAGGTATTAAAATCCTTTTAAAAAGAACTGCTTACTGATCCACTCAGCTGAAGACATGCTTGCCTTGACAGAAATAAATGCATATGGAATGAGAACGGGCAGAATTAAAAAAAAAAAAACACAGTGCCAAAATAAGTGGCAATAAAATAGATGAAAAAAGAAATCATGTGTTTGTGATGCCATTTCCAATGGATGATTTTCCAGTTCCCATTTTGCTTTACAAATGCATGCTTATATTGCCAAATTTCATGGAAATAAGCAGCACAGCCATTTAAAAGACATCAAATAAACATCCTTTTTATTACAGTGAAATGCAAATATCAAGTCTTAACAAGTAAATCTAGGGTCTGTAATTTTAAAACAGCAATAACAATAACCTTAGGCTATGTTTTCATTTTGTGGTTGACTTTATGAGAAGCAACTGTTACTTCTGTGTGGCACTTCAATGAGTCAGAGGCATGCTCATTCAAGTTAAAACAGTGGTATTCTGGCAGTACTTGTGATGGAAAGTCAATGATTATTGGTAAATCCAGTCACACTGCCCGTCACACTGCCCATCACACTGCCTGTGACAAGGCTTTTAACCTATTTCAAATTTAAATGTCAATGTTTGCATAAACATTTCTCAGGAAGATTAAACCTAAACAGGAATATCGGTGAACCTTGTGATAAAATTCTGTAAGTAGGAAAGCTCTAACAGATTCCCTCAAAACCCAGGTAATTATACTGGAAGTTTCTTAACAGACAGCTACAAGACAGCAATGAATGGTTTGCCTATCTGTGGCTGCCCTTCCACAGACACTCAAAAATGCACCTTTATTTCAAAAGATAAGAATTTTACAGATAGAGCTAGCCTCTATACCAGTTTTAAACAGTTGAAGAATACATAAACCCAAAGCAATTCTGTCCCTGAAATAGATAAGACATTTTTGTCTTTGTAGATATAAAATATTTACTGATTTTATTTCCTCATATATAAGAAATCCATATCAGGAACAAATAGTTATATGCACACTTGATTGTGATTTCCAGATGGAACTAAACTGATACAATAACTTAAAATAATTCTGATAGAAAGATTGCAAGCTGTCAGAATCTCAGGATAACTGAATACCTTAAAACAGCAATAACAACTGTAAAAGAGTTTACATTTGGGACTCACGGTGGAGAATAATATGCAAATTTGTTTAGCATATTCTATAGAATAGGTAGTATACCAAGCAGATGCTTTGAATTAGTACCCAAGGAAGAGTAAAAGATTTACAACTGCATTTAATACTGCATAGACTTCAAACACCTTGTTTCTGTTTCAATACTGCCATGGCAAATTCTAGCAAGTCATATGATCCTCCTGCTAGACTCAAAATGTCCAAGAAGAAGAATCTACTGCCGTTACTTTAGTTAGAGACAATTTTATTGACTTCCCTCATAGTCAATTTTTATTTATAGTCAATTTTAAGGGTCTCAGAGTAACCACGATGTTGCATGGTTCTTTTGGAGCCTGTTCACCAAAGGAATTTTTTATTCTTCAGCCTGGAACACCAGGTCTTCAAGCCCACTTATGTCTATGGAATTCCTCACAGTCATCAAAGGAAATGTTAAGTTTGACAGCCAGGCTCCACGGCTAAAGCACACACCTTCCTAAAGTGTGATTAATTTTACAAGAAAATAAACATCGTGGTCACAAGAAACAGACAGAAAGCTCCACTGTGAATATCTTTGTAGTTCTCATACATGGTCAAATTTGGTGATCTTACATCTCTAAGGAGCTGGCATAATAGATTGGAATTGAAACTTCACATTCAAAACTTCAGGAACTGCATAAAATCCTGTTTTTATCTCTGTCAAAACTCCAACTTACAGGGAAGAAGATGGTACAATAATTAGTAATGTCAATTATTTATTTAACTGAAAATCAGATATGTGGTAGGTTATCCACTGTATTCTAGAAGCTATTCAACACACTTTGAGAAAGTCCTGGATAAGAATCTTCCATTCAGTACTCACATGCAATATAGCAGTTTTTATCTAGCTATCTGAAATTCTCCCTAGTTTAAAGAGAAAGCTGCTCTCCCAAAACCCAGAACTACAATGCAACCTGTATGATGGTCGGAATGGGTGACAGGTCTACCATGTCTTTAGCAGAAACTTTCTTCCCCGTTAGTTAAAAACCCTTTTCCAAACATCTGCCTAGTGTCATCTGAGGCATTCCAAAACTGCAGAACTCTCAAAGAATGGGGAAGAACATCTAACTTCCACATATTGGAAAATATACATACTTAACAAATTTACTATAATGCAGGTAAAGTTAAGAGTGAGCAAACCAATTGCATCAGCAGCCAAACTGGGAAAACAAGAGCAAGGCTCCAGCACTTAATTAAGTTTGTTATCCGTTCCTATATTACCATGTTATGCTATAAAACAATGTGGCCAAGCATAGAAAGCACTTCCCCTAACTAGCTAGCCACACTAACTAGGTCTGCCATCGACTAGCCCTGCTTATATTGGCCTTTTCAATAACAGAATGACTTAATTGCAGCAGTTGCTCAGATAACAATATCATGCTATTGGGTGTCTATTGTGCTTCAAATATGGTTCTGTTGATATGGTTCTGCCACATCCTGAAAGTATGTGCTGATAACAATTTATGTAGAAAAACTGAGCATAAAAAAAGGACAGTAAGAGGCATCCCAGCCTGCATTCATAGCTTGACCAAATGAAATAAAAAAGAGAAAGAAAATAATTATTTTTGCCCAGAGATCACTATCCTCATTTGCCTTCGTAATGCTATTTGATTTAATATGTAGGAACTCCAATTTACTTTATCTGGAGAAATGTGGTTTTGGAGTTTTTATATTTATTTTTTGAGTAACAAAACTAAGTTATTTAGCATAATTTTCTTAAGATTAAATAAAGTTATTGTATACTATTTTGGCTTGGATGAACTTAAATTCCATTCACTGACATTCACTCCTAGATTCCACTCTCAGGATTCTTCATGTCTCTTATAGCAGCTGCCACTCCAGAAAATTGTGCCAGTCTCTAAAAGCTAAAATGAAAGAGTACTAGAGATCTCTACTGTAGGTCTTAAATGATTTAATAAATGGCCTTTTCATCAGAAAATTCCTTGTAATTACTCTAATATCAAGACATTCTACATCCTAAGTGAAAAATAATTAGTTAGCAGTTATTCACTGAAACTCACAAAAAATTAATAAAATTATGTGCAACAGCCAAAAGTCTGATGCACTACTCATTGTGATCATTCTGTCAAAGTCAATGAAATATTCCTAAAAATTAGAAAGAAGCAATACATTACATGCTCACAGTACTTACTGGCCTTGAGCTAGTAGAGATTAAGTTACCAGGATACAATATGCACCTTAAGATATCACCACTGATTTTGCAGGATAACAAAATCCCTACTGATCTGGTGCGCAGCAATGAAAACATTGGAGAAGTTTCCTGTTACTCAGAGTTTTATCTAAATGCAGCATTCTAATACTTTGCTCTTAAATGCAGGAGGAAATGTCATAATGCAGCACAAACTCTAAATTATTTAAGTCTTCCTATGGGCACTTAGGCTGTATCTCTAGTAAAGCTAAGTGTATGATGGAATAAGGGGTTTAAGCAGCTTGTCCCAATTCCTATTACTAGTAAAATGCAAGCCAATTATTCAAGTTCATTCATGAAATACTTATTTAATAAAGTAGATTAGGGAAAGAAGGGGAAAATGTAGAATTCCTTCTTTAAAACATTTTTCACTGATCAAGATAAAAAGCACCTGACAAAAATCAGTATTTTCTTTCTAAGAATAAAGGTTTCTGTACTTTTAGATTGCAGCATTTACATATTTTGTCTAACCTCCAAAATATTTTTTTATTTTTTCCTTTGCGCTTTTTGCTTACCCCTTGCTTCACACTTTGTATTTACAGTGAATTCTGTTTTATTTACCCCAGTCCTTCTGTAAGATAGGACTTTGGCCATAATAACAGAATCATAGAATGCTTTGGGATGGAAGGGACCTTTAAAGGTCATCTAGTCCATCCCCCCTGCAACTGGCAGGGACATCTTCAACTAGATCAGGTTGCTCAGAGCACCATCCAGCCTGTCCTTGAATGTTGCCAGGGATGGGGCATCTACCACCTCTCTGGGCAACCCATTCCAGTGCTTCACCACCCTCACTGTAAAAAATTTCTTCCTCATATCTAGTCTGAATCTACCCTTTTTTAGTTTAAAACCATTACCCCTTGTCCTATCGCAACAGGCCTTGCTAAAAAGTCTGTCCCCATCTTTCTTATAAGCCCCCTTTAAGTAGTGAAAGGCCGCAGTAAGGTCTCCCTGCAGCCTTTTCTTCTCCAGGCTGAACAACCCCAGCTCCCTCAGCCTTTCCTCATAGGAGAGGTGTTCCATCTCTCTGATCATTTTTGTGGCCCTCTTCTGGACCTGCCACAACAGGTCCATGTCCTTCCTGTGCTGAGGACTCCAGAGCTGGACACGGTACTCCAGGTGGGGTCTCACCAGAGCAGAGTAGAGGGGCAGAATCACCTCCCTTGACCTGCTGGCCACACTTCTTTTGATGCAGCCCAGTATACCATTGGCTTTTTGTGCTGTGAATGCACATTGCTGGCTCATGTCCAGCTTTTTGTCTATCAGTACCCCCAAGTCCTTCTCCTCAGGGCTGCTCTCAATCCCTTCATCCCCCAGCCTGTATTGATACCAGGGATTGCCCCAACCCAGGTGCAGGACCTTGCACTTGTCCTTGTTGAACCTCATGAGGTTCACATGGGCCCACTTCTCCAGCTTGTCCAGGTCCCTCTGGATGTCATCCCGTCCCTCCGGCGTGATGACTGCACCACTCAGCTTGGTATCATCTGCAAACTTGCTGAGGGTGCACTTGATCCCACTGTCTATGTCACTGATGAAGATATTGAATAGCACTGGCCCCAGTACGAACCCCTGAGGGACACCACTCGTCACTGATCTCCATCTGGACATCGAGGCATTGACCACTACCCTCTGGATGCGACCATCCAGCCAATTCCTTATCCACTGAACAGTCCACGCATCAAATCCATATCCTTCCTAATTTAGAGAGAAGGATATTGTGGGGGACTGTGTCAGAGGCCTGACAGAAGTCCAAAGAGATGACATCCATAGCTCTTTCCTCGTCCACTGATGTAGTTACTCCATCATAGAAGGCCACTGAAGGACTCGGGGGGTGGGGTCCAAAACAGAAATGCTAATGCCACCACATCGAACTGGGGAGAAAGTCAGGCCAACCAGAGCGGCAACAGGTGTTCCTTAGCTGTCTCCCAAGATGTGTACCAGAGGAGCAACCATCTCAAGTGTATGTATACAAATGCACACAGTCTGGAAACAAACAGGAGGAACTGGAGCTCCGTGCCCAGTCAGAAGGTTATGATATCATAGGAGTAACTGAAACATGGTGGGACAACTCACATGACTGGCGAATTGCGATGGACAGTTACAGGCTGTTTTGCAAAGACAAACAGGGAAAAAGATGTGGAGGAGGCGCACTCTATATTAAGGATAACCTCAAATGTATCGAAGTCAACTACGGTGATTGTGAGTGCTATATTGAATGCCTCTGGGTCAAAATCAGAGGGGTTGTCTCCAAGCAGGACCTTAGAGTGGGTATCTGCTACCGACCCCCAAACCATGACGATAAAGCCGATGAAGCAATATTTGGGACACTAAGGCAAGCTTCTGGTCAACAGAACCTGGTGCTCATGGGTGACTTCAACTACCCAGACATTTGCTGGAAGAACAATACAGCAGCTAGCATGTCATCCATCAACTTCCTGGAATGTGTAGAGGACTGTTTCCTCTTACAAATGTTAGATGTGCCAACTAGGAAGGAGGCACTGCTGGACCTGCTATTCACAAACCAAGAAAACCTGCTTTGTAATATCTCTGTCAGTAACAACCTTGGCTGCAGTGATCACAATATTGTGGAGTTCAGGATCTGGCTGAGCATGCTGAAGCTTAGCACCCAGACAAGGGTTCTAGATTTTAGAAGAGCAAACTTCAGCTCGCTCAGAGCTCAGTTGGGAAGGATTCCGTGGGAAGCTTCCATGGAGGATAAAGGAGCCAGTGAGTACTGGAGATCTTCAAGAATGCTCTCTTGGAAGCACAAAACCAGTTTATCCCCTATAAAAGAAAAGGAAGTAAGAGGAGCAAGAGGCCCCCTTGGCTCAACCACGAGCTCCTGGGCCTGCTTAAAACCAAAAGAGATGCCTACCAGAGATGGAGAAGTGGAAGATTGTCCACTGAGAACTACAAGGGCACTGCCAGAGTGTGCAGAGATGCAGTTAGAAAGGCAAAAGCTCAACTTGAATTGGAACTGGCCAGAGACATCAAAAATAGCAACAAAGGGTTCTTCCAGTATGTAAGTTGTAAGCAGAAACAGAAGAAAAACATAGGCCCACTGTTAAACAGTAGAGGTGAATCAGTCACCAACAATGCTGAAAAGGCAGAGGTTCTCAACGCCTTTTTCACCTCTGTCTTTACCAGCACTGTTGGATCCCAGGCGCTGGGAACACAAATCCAGGAGGATCCAAACACAGACCCACCATCAGTGATGAAGGAGTTAGTACATGAATTATTACAGGAGCTTGACCCCTACAAATCGATGGGCCCTGATACCATCCACCTGAGGGTGCTGAAGGAGCTGGCTGACGTCACTGCGGGGCCACTCTCCATAATCTTCGAGAAGTTGTGGAGATCAGGGGATGTTCCAGAGGACTGGAGGAAGGCAAATGTTACCCCTATCTACAAGAAGGGCTCGAGGGAGGATCTGGATAATTACAGGCCCATCAGTCTTACTTCAGTCCCCGGGGAAGTCATGGAATGGATCCTCCTGGCGGCCATCACGAGTCAAATGAAGCATGTGATTGGGAAAAGCCAACACGGCTTCACAAAAGGCAAATCGTGCCTGACAAATCTGGTGGCCTTCTATGATAAGGTGACCTGCTCGGTTGACATGGGGTAAGTGGTCGACTTTGTCTACTTGGACTTCTCCAAGGCCTTTGATACAGTTCCCCACGGCCTCCTCCTGGAGAAATTGGTGCGTTATGGCCTGGACAAGTGGTCTGTGTGATGGGTGAGGAATTGGCTGATGGGCCGCATCCAAAGGGTCGTGGTAAATGGCTCTTTTTCAAACTGGCAACCCATCACAAGTGGGGTCCCCCAGGGATCGATATTGGGCCCAATGCTCTTCAATATCTTCATAAGTGATCTGGATAACGGGATCAAGTGTAGCCTGATGAAGTTTGCAGATGACACCAAACTGAGTGGGGAAGTAGACACTCTGGAAGGGAGAGCCACCCTGCAGGAAGATCTGGATAGGCAGGAAGAATGGGCTAACAAGAACCTTAGGAAGTTTAACAAGTGTAAGGTCTTGCACCTGGGAAAACATAATCCAGGAGTGCAGCTCAGACTGGGATCCACCTGGCTGGAGAGCAGCTCTGTGGAAAGGGACCTGGGGGTCCTGGTGGACAGGAAGCTCAACATGAGGGAACAGTGCACTGCTGCGGCCAAGAAGGCCAATAGGATGCTGGGTTGCATCAAAAAGGGCATCACCAGCAGAGATAAAGAAGTCATTATCCCACTCTACTCGGCACTTGTCAGGCCACACCTGGAATACTGTGTACAGTTCTGGTCTCCATTATACAAAAAAGGTGTGGACAGGCTGGAAGGGGTCCAGAGAAGGGCCACCAAGATGATCAAGGGTCTGAGAAGCCTGCCGTATGAGGATAGGCTGAGAGAGCTGGGTTTGTTCAGCCTTGAGAAAAGGAGGCTTAGAGGTGATCTCATCACCATGTACCAGTACTTAAAGGGGAGCTACAAAGAAGATGGAGACTCCCTTTTCACAAGGAGTCACACGGTGAGGACAAGGGGTAATGGGTGCAAGTTACTCCCACGGAGATTCCGATTGGACACAAGAGGTGAATTTTTCACAATGAGAACAGTTAATCATTGGAATAATCTCCCCAGGGAAGTGGTTGACTCCGCTACGCTACACTGAACACGTTTAAGACTCAGCTGGACACGGTGCTGGGCCATCTCGTCTAGATTGTGCTAGAAAGGTTGGACCTTTCTAGCAGATGATCCTTGAGGTCCATTCCAACCTGGTATTCTATGATTCTATGATTGAATAAATTATGTTCCCAAAGTTGTTTAGATATAAGATACAGTAGCAAATCTTTCCTCAGCTTATTCCTTTTGTCAGAACTCAGTTTTTCAAGGAGCAACAAATGTCATAATCTCCAAATCACATCCATTAACATCCCAGCTCATCGTAGGATTGCTCTTTTTCTCATCCCTTTTATAACTTATAGTCAGTTTGTTACCTTTGGCATTTGAGTGACTGTTTTTATTTTTCTCAATCTTACTGCACTGCTTTGATAGTGTATTGTATTACATTATACTGTGCTATATAAGTAAGACACAATAACAGTTTTCAACTTTTTGTATATTGTACTATTACTTTCATCTAATTTTAAAGTTAAATAGAAACACACACACACCCCAAGTGCAACAGGAAACACATAAAAGAGATCTGACATCTTTTGACAGAAAACAAAAAGGTTCTTAAAAATACAGAATCCACTTTCTGATCTTCATTTTCACTACTTCACTCTCCCTTCACCAGTAACCTCTGCTGAAAGACAATTCTTTTAATTTTCTCCTTTATTCAGAAGGTTAATTTCACAGGGCACAACAAATACCAAAGCCATCCATCTTAAGCACACACAAAAACAGTCTATGTAAAATTTGGTGATCTCTACCCAAACGTGACTACCTACCTACTTACCCACTTAATCATTTGAGAACTCATTTTAAAATTTAAAATTTTAAAACATACAGACATGAAGTCCCTCTCAAATGGTGGTATAACAGTACCTCAGAATAGGCACTATTATATGAGAGGATTGCAAAAAACCAGAAAGTTCTTCCACAATATGCAAAGAAAGGAAAAGCAAATCTTCTTAGTACGATATTGAATATTAATGCTTTCTTAAGAGAATTGGGGTAAAAATTGGTTATAGTGCTTACTGGAAGGCTCTTATGCATCAGGACTGATGCAATTTGCAAGTGTAGGCAGCTTTTTGGGATCCAAAGTAAAGGAGCAAGAAGGGAGAGTGCGACTTGGGAACTAAAGTTTTGGGAAGTCTAAGGGTAAAAAAATAAGGTGTCACCCAATGTGAGGAATGTTGCTATTCTACTGGGAGTTGTGCCTTCACATGTGGTTAGGATCCAAAGAAGCAACACCAGAATCCCAGTTCTTCCTGTTCTCTTGAGAACCAGTAAATCAATCATTGATGACTGACCTAACCATTTATCTTGTCCCCAGGATAAAAGCTAAGTTGCAACCTCTCCAACATCCACTTTTAAGAACCAACCCCAAATGGCTGGGCTAGAGATGCCTTGTGAAATCTAGGGGAGGTAACTGAAGAAATGCTGAAGACAAAAACTGAAGACAACTTTCTCTTGTTAACTTCTTGCCTAGTAAAAGGCGTGTGAATTATCTTGCTAGCAATCCTGTCAATAGAAAAGATTCTCAACTGGGTGGTGAATATGAAAATAAAGAATTGCAGGTTATGATTCGATCCCTTGTTTAAAAGAGAGCAAACAAGGATGACATGTTACCATCAATGGTCTTTGCAGGTATGATGTACTAAGGAAGAAGTTACAGCATGCCTTAGTAAAATTAGTCTTATTTTTCTTGCCAGCCCATCAGAAATAAAAACTTGAGCAAAAAAAAAAATGTGGCCTTCTCCCCTTGCTTTAATAAACATTGGCTTTGGAAAGGAATGAAAGGAACTTCTCACTGCTGGACAGATGGATGAAAGAGTGGGCAGAAGAGCTGTGACTCAGTCACTTTCTCATAGGAGGAAGATGGTGCTTGCTGCACTTTCTTAATAGTCTGTCCACTAAGAGTGCTTACATGGTCAAAGACAAGAGAACTAGCCAATTCTAAAGGAAAAACAAAGTATTGTCTGGGAGAAAGAAAGCAAAGCATATAGACATAAGAACAGTTGGAAAGAACTATCTGCCTGTGAAATGATAACCATGTGCCTTACCATTTCCAGTAATCTTATCTTTTCCTCTACATTTTAAATGTTTAGAAATGTTGAAGTTATCAAAATTTTAAATTGCTATTTGTTATCAGTACTCAAGATTTGACCATCATTCTTTTGAAACTTTCTAATTCTTGTTAAGGAAGAGAAAAAATAGAAAACTGGAGTCCTACAAGATCAAAATCCATAAATCCCCAACTTTAATCATTAAAACAGTCCAATTATTTTTAAACTTAGCTCATGATTTCAAAGACACACATTTACATTTCTTGAGCACTTGGAAATGACTATGCTACTGGGAGAGTGGTTCCCCTCCTGCCCCCTTATAAGCAGAAATAAATTAAAATTAGTTATTATAGATCTACTGGAAACAGAATGTATTTATGGCCTCTTGTCCAAATTTTTCTCCCCGCCCCCAGTTCACCTAAAAAAAAAAAACCAACACAGACGAACCATCATGACTTAGAATTAGACATATGTTTCAGGCATCAGAGCCTAAACCAATCTATATTAACAGTTGAAGATGAAAGCTAAACTGTCCTTAGTTATGTTCAGCCTCTACCTTTCCTTCTGTTCTTCCTTCTAATATGAAAGCTGCAATAAATCTGTCCATGAGGTTCTTGGCTCTGTCTTTTCTGTATTTTTAATCTAAAAATCCAATCTTAAAACAACTTGTACCAACTGATGTCCTATCACACCCTTCTCCTTTTCTCTTGCAATAAAATGAATTTCTGCAAATGAAGAAATTACACTAGTAGTATCTGAAACATTACCTTGTTTATTGGACTCAGTCATTAGAAAGAAACTCTGTGTGATACACACCACATGCATAGATTCCTGTCTTTTAAGAATGGCAGAAGTTTCAAATGTACATAAAATTTATTTTAAATATTAATCTATTTTATAAAATTCTCTCTCATGAGTTTTCAGCCAGCATTAAGGCTAAAACCACATAGATTCTTGAACTCCAAAGGGCTGAGTTTCTGGAGGATCTTGCTGCAAACAAACGCCACATTCAGAGCACATGAAAATTAGGCCACCATTTAAGAATAGCTACTTACACTGTCACTTGAGTTTAGGCAACTCATTAAACAATAACACCACTCCCCCCCTCCACCCCCAAGTATCTCATAGTAAGACCTATCCTCCTCTGTTTCAGGACTTAAGAAAAAAAAACCAGAATTTTGAAGTATCTAAGTATCCTTAGAAATATAAAGTGCTCAGTACCTCTCAGAGGAACTACCAATAAGCCTAAATTTGGGTTTCCAGGTTTGAAAAATGTGAACGGTACAGCCTGAGACTTTTTTCTGCTTGATTTTTGTGGTTTTGACATTTTGCAACTAATGACCAAACTCAAGATTTGACCTATCTGAAGTCCAGCTAAGAAGACCGTTTTCTCACTGACTTCAACATACTCTCAATTCCATCCTCTCTCTGCTATATGAAACACACCACAACAACAAATGATTGCTTTTGGGCTTACTAATGGATTTTCTGCACTTGGCTTCATCATCTTGCCATAAATCAAGTTCCAAGTGACAGCAGCTTTTTGCAAAAAAATCCCTGGCAACTTTTCAGCCTCTCAATTCGCTTTTCTTGAAAGTCATTTTGCTGCAGGTATAATGAAGAGGATTCCCCAGATAGTCGTCTTCCTTATCTATACAGCCAAAACCCAAATAAATCTCTGTGTGAACATTAAGATAGAGGTTGTCTATACAGATTTGTTTATCTTAGGAGCTTGGCTGATAATGCCACTTAAGACAAGATGACATATTTTATTAAAATAAATTACAGGCCTAGGAAAACATGGCAGTGCAACAGCTGAAACAATGGAATATGCAGGAGCTAAAATGAGCTTTTGAACTTGGTACTAAGCTAGAAGCACTGAATTTCAAATGATTAAATAGAAAATGTACTTTATAACTGCCATACATAGCAGTGATCATAAAAAATAGATTTCTTTACAAGGATACTCACAGTAATGAAGAACAGTTCTTAGCCAAGTTAGATGGGATGATACAAAAATATGGCTGTGCTGTTCCAGGACAAATTTTTTTTGAAAGGAAGAGAATATGAATGAGCACAGAAAGAACAAGACCATTTCACGTTCAGATAAAAAACTTACATTGATTGAAAATTAAGGGAATTGTGAAGCTAACATGTTTATCATTCTCCTGTAAGTGATCTTTTTTAATTACTGTTAAATATAGGAGGGGAGGGGAGGGGAGGGGAGGGGAGGGGAGGGGAGGGGAGGGGAGGGGAGGGGAGGGAAGGGAAGGGAAGGGAAGGGAAGGGAAGGGAAGGGAAGGGAAGGGAAGGGAAGGGAAGGGAAGGGAAGGGAAGGGAAGGGAAGGGAAGGGAAGGGAAGGGAAGGGAAGGGAAGGGAAGGGAAGGGAAGGGAAGGGAAGGGAAGGGAAGGGAAGGGAAGGGAAGGGAAGGGAAGGGAAGGGAAGGGAAGGGAAGGGAAGGGAAGGGAAGGGAAGGGAAGGGAAGGGAAGGGAAGGGAAGGGAAGGGAAGGGAAGGGAAGGGAAGGGAAGGGAAGGGAAGGGAAGGGAAGGGAAGGGAAGGGAAGGGAAGGGAAGGGAAGGGAAGGGAAGGGAAGGGAAGGGAAGGGAAGGGAAGGAAGGGAAGGGAAGGGAAGGGAAGGGAAGGGAAGGGAAGGGAAGGGTATTTCAGTTGGAAGGGACCTACAACAATCCAACCACCTGACCACTTCAGGGCTGACCAAAGATTAAAACATGTTATTAAGGGCATTGTCCAAATGCCTCTTAAACACTGGCAGGCCTGGGACATTGACTGCCTCTCTAGGAAGCCTGTTACAGTGTTTGACAACCCTCTTGGTAAAGAAATGCTTCCTAGTATCCTATCTAAACCTCCTCTGATGCAGCTTTGAACCATTCCCACGTGTCCTGTCACAGGAGACCAGGGAGAAGAGCTCAGCACCTCCCTCTCCACTTCCCCTCCTCAGGAAGCTGTAGAGAGCAATGAGGTTGCCCTTCAGCCTCCTTGTCTCCACACTAGACAAGCCTAAAGTCCTTAGCCGCTCCTCATAGGACACACCTTCCAGCCCTTGCACCAGCTTTGTTGCCCTCCTCTGCACACATTCAAGGACCTTCACATCCTTCTTAAACTGTGGGGCCCAGAACTGTACACAGTACTCCAGGTGAGGCTGCACCAATGCTGAATACAGCGGGATAATCATCTCTCTTGTCCAGCTGGCTATGCTGTGTTTCATGCACCCCGGCATGCGAGTTGCCCTCTTGGCTGCCAGGGCACACTGCTGACTCATATTGAGCCTGCTGCCAACCAGCACCCCCAGATCCCTTTCTGCAGGGCTGCTCTCCAGCCACTCCTCTCCCAATTTAGACTTGTGCCCAGTGGTACTCTGTCCCAGGTGCAGAATCCAGCATTTGGTTTTGTTGAATTTCATGTCGTTAATGATTGCCCAGTGCTCCAATCTATCTAGATCCCTCTGCAAGGTCCCTCAAGAGGCTCAGTAGCACAGCCCAGTTTGGTATCATGAGAAAACTTGCTAATGGTGCATTCAACTCCTGCATCCAGATGGTTGATAAATGTATTGAACAGAACTGGCCCTAGAATTGAGCCTTGAGGAACACTGCTGGTGACTGGTCATCAGCCAGATGTAGCCCCATTCACTATAATCCTTTGAGCTCTGCCCTTCAGCCAGTTCTTCACCCAGCACACCGTGAACCTGCTCATCCCCCAGTTGGACAACTTGTCCAGAGGCACAGTATCAAAAGCCTTACTAAAATCTAGAAAAACTACATCCACTGCCTTCCCTTCATCCACTAGGTGGGTGACCTTATCATAGAAGGATACCAAATTAGTTAAACAGGACTTTCCCTTTTGAACACGTGTTGACTGTGCCTGATGATTCCATTGTTCTTTAAATGCCTTTCAGTGTGATCTTCTCCATAATTTTTCCAGGAACAGAGGTTAGACTAACAAACAGGTCTGTAGTTTCCTGGGTCTTCCCTCATGCCCTTCTTGTAAATTGGAATAACATTGGCTAGCTTCCAGTCAGCAGGGACCTCCCTAGACTCCCAAGACCTTTGGTAGATGCTTGAGAGGGGTCCTGCCCGAACAATAACAACAATAATAACAATAATTCAGATATGCACTGTTAAGGCAATATTCCTGAAATACGTCAATGCTATGAAAGACCATAGTGTCATAAGCCAGGATTCAGGTGTATTGATTGTCCTAATGAAACACCTGGCTCTAATCAGTGCTTTTTGACTGTATTTGACTGAAAAGCTTACTGAAATGCTTCCACTTGAAAAATTACCTCATTATTCTGTTTAGCTGTTGTCATATTAAGCATGTACTGACACTGTACATCACATGATGCATTCAACATAAACAAAAGTGCTAAAATGCTACCATTACTATCTAACTTTTTACATCACAGTAGATTCTTTGTAGTAGTTTTACAGTAAATTATTTTAATGGAATAATTTTGCTTTGACAAGATCCATTGAATTTCAGCTTCCTTTTCATGTTTATATGTTTGCCAACAATATTTAAAATATTTTTGTATATATTCTTCTCTTTAGATTTTGCTTCCTACATCAAATCTTTGAAAACTTAACAATCACAGTAATAAATACTATTTTATGACCTATTGCCAGGCTAAGCAAGCTGAAGTATTACATAAGCTTTCTTTAATTTTTAAATTACATTTTCAGATATATGTGAAAAAGCATTCTTACTAGGCTTTTTCTGTATTTGAAGATTAACACTTAGTACATTAAAATGGTTTTAATTTTACTGTCACTTCAGTACACTAGTGTCAAACGTCCTAGATTTCAGCAAACATTTCTGTCATCCTAATGGTGCACTTGATAAGACATGAGCGTTCACCGAAACCACTAGCCTGGAAAGCTGAAGACAGACCTGCTACATGAGTGTCTTTTTCTAGTAATTGCCTTGGTTTTATTATGCTATATTAGGCATCTCATAGGAATATTTGCTGTGATAACAATTAAATTGAAACTATCAAGCTGATAATACCACTGGGTTCCTCACAGATATGCTGACATTGTCAGGGGTTGAGCAAATAATCATCGTATCATCTCCTCAAACAGACAATCTCTAGAATTACATTACTTTTTTTAATCAATATGAAATATTGACATGATAAAATTCCCTAGAATTCTGCTGTCAATTTTACTTTCATGTTGTGCAGTAATGACAATTACATTGCTAATTAATATTATAAGAGTTTGTTAAGTGAGTGGACATACAGATAGATAAATTGCATGCAGAATTGAGGCCACAGATTACAATGACAACAAGAAACATGGCATTTGATTAATTGCATTGGCTTTCATTAAGGCATTGGCTTCAATTAAGAAGTGGTTTTAGGCCACTGAACAATGAAAGCTTGCATGATCTTAAAACCTGATACTGAACCACTAGGACTCTACACAAGGCCAAGGGCCTTAAATGCATGCATAACAACTAATTCCAGGAAAAATTATTGCATTCTAAAAATTGTTGGTGTAAGAAAAACTATTTTGTACTTATTTTTTGTATCAAATAGAATAGACAAATGGCCCACCATTTTACAAATAAATAAAAAAATAACACAATGCAAATCTGAATGACAGTTGTATTTAAATTGAATTACCTTACATCCAGGCAGAAACTGGAAAAAGTCAGATTTTTTACGTATGTACATAGACACAGTGCTGGAAAATATCAAAATTATAGCACAGAAGTCTAACAAAACCTATCCTTATTCAGAACAGCTAGCAGTTGTACACATAGTTAATGCTCTGTCTTTTCTTGTAAAGATCATTTGTAATATCGTATCTGTGTGCTGCTTATATCTGGGTCGGGCTTTGAGGAAACAGATCAAAATGGTAACCTATTATATATATCAGGCAATGGCTCTTCAGAGTTAGGAAATTTTACTTTTGTTCTATGCTTACATCACCTGATACTGGTTCTGCAAGGACAGACTGGCAGAAAAAATATTCCTCTTCCCCCTACTAATTTCTTTTTCATTGTTCTCATTGTGACTTGTTTCTGACAGTTTTCTGATTATTTGGGGATGACAGTCTGGGAAAAGGGACTGATTCATCATAGCAATGAGTGGGAAAAAAGTATAAAAAGAAAGTGTGTTTTAAAATTGATCTGCTCAGGATGGCTTAGTTTGCATTTTCCAAGTGGCCAGCCTATACACACTCTTGTTCTCAAAAATGCCTGTAACACTATATGCAGTCATTAGATACTAGAATGGGAATACCCACATGAGGGTCATGCTAAAATTAGTCACTGAGCTGTTGGCTGAAAGTATTTAACAGGTGTACATTCTTAGCCATAACTGTCTGGTGAAGAATTCTTTCAAGCTAAATAGAACTGCTCTGCTTTTGTCTGGTATTATTTCAGTTCCTCTTCTTAGATCAGAACAACTGCCATCTATCTATGAACTAGCACCCAGAAGTTTATTTTCTTTCATAGGTATATAATAAGAACAAATATGATATATCTTAGCCAGCTTACTGATTTCAAGCCAATGTTTATCTCTTCGGACCATCCGTGCTGCCCTATAAACCTCAGGCATAAATAATTTTCTACTACTGCTACTATTTCAAAAACTAAAATTGATCCTATGCACATGTACAAATATGGAAAACTGAACTGGATAATTTTATAGCATTGTATGTAAACCAGAAACTTGTCTGGATGAAATTCAGTGACGTATGAAATTCAGTGAGGAACAGAAGGAAGAAAAATAAACCTTTACAAAGACATAATGGTAGCTGGTATTACTAGTTGGCAGCAGGAAAAGTTTCTACATGTTATGTTCATTGAGCAAATACAACTGAACAGTCAATCATGTTATAAGAATACGTAGGACAACAAAGAGTTGAAAGAAACCTCATGAGTAAAAAAAATTGTTTGTACAGATAAAGTTAGGACAGATTTCTCAAAAAAATCTGATGACTATGGATAACTTCTTAAGACATCTTAATAGGTCTTATAAGTTGAGCAGCCTACTCTTGATTTTCCAAAGCAACTAATCTCTGAAAGTCTTGACTACTTCCAGGCTACTGGAATTTACATTGACAATCAAGAAATCTGGGATTGCTGTTTCATTCATTTTTTTAAAGTGACTGCTCTACTTTTTGGAAGAAGCTTTCTAACATATAGCTTTAAATTTATGACTGTAGCAGGTTCTTTGTTATAAAATGGTGTACAAGAAAAGGGAAAATTTGTACATTTAAAACAAAGAATATAAAGTGTAAGCAAAGTATTCACTGACTGAGAAAAATATATTCAATAAATTTTGCATCTAGGGACATGAGTGGAAATACAGAAGAGTATTAACTGTAAAAAACATGAGGTGAAGCACTTGTCAGAAACTTCTTACAATACTTACAGCAGTTATTCAATCATTTTCATATATTTCAAACTACTACGAACATAGCTTTTTACAGAACTACACAAAAGTCAACAATAAGTAACAGTGAAATCAGTAAGATCAAATGTATATACCTAGAAGTTGAACTCAATAGGCTGCATCATGTATTTACAGTACTAGACCCTTATATGTTTACTGACTGTTACAGAATTTATAAAGTGCAGTATTTTCTAAACCATTAGCATTAGTTACCACGTATATGCCTGCACTATAAAGGAACTCAAAACACACAATAACTTAGAAGTCAGCCATGGGAAATGGACCATGTATTTCACAAAATTATTCTTTTGTATCCTGTTCTGGCTAGTGGTTAAATCTCACCACCCCATCTTTACAAAGATCAATAATTTATTAAGTATTCCAAATTATACTGCATGGAAGGCAAATGTTTTATTTGCCCAACATTCATTTGCATACTCAAAGAAAATATTTCAAAATAGTTTCTAACATTACAGCTAAATATTTCTAATGCTACACTACTTTGTAAGCCATTACAAGAAATCTGCATGCCATTCTATAACCACCTGTAAGGGTTTTTTTTAAGCTTAAGTTGTATTGACTACCTCTCCTTTTGTTTCACTATTTCACAAAAGCCTTTTTTGTGACTGTCAAGCAGCTGTGTTTTGTTCCTTAATCTTCGTTGCACAACTCCACAGGAGAGACTTTACAACATAAACTGCAAAGTACCATTTTCACAGCAGGAACAACAGTGTTCCTCTTCAAAAAGAGGCATAATAAAAATAGGACTGTAATGAACATGCTAATTCTGGTCACATGGTGCTACATATAGCATGATCTGAAAGTTCAGGAAGTTTGGGGGAAAGATACTCCTTTGGCTCTTCTCATGCGGTAAATCATGAGATATGTTTGAGATAAATGTCTTTCCAGTCTATGAAGTTCTCACATACGTATTTTCTTGCTTTCATTGTTTCTATTCATTCCACTTTCAAAAGCAGCCCCCTGGCAATAATCATTGTGACTATACAGCAAACTGTTAAGTCATATAAACACTGGTGTACATTGTTTATACAGCTCCAGCTGGAACACGGCAAATTTTTCCTACTGTGCAGCTAATACCCAGAATATTTACAGTCCTTCCTCCCATTCGTCTAGAAATGAGAGACATCTCACAGCACATTTTCCAACATTATAGCCATGCCACTCCATTTGTCTAATTTCCATGCCCTCAAAGATAGCTGTCCCAGATGACAGATTACTTCAAAATAGTTCCTTCTCATTTCAGTACTACTGGGTACAGTGAAAATACAGAAATGAGCTTTTGTTATCATTGAATCTATTGCTAGCAGCAGAAACCAAAAATGCAGCACCTTGGATTCATCATCTCTGGTTTTGTTTTGTTGTTGTTGTTGTTGTTGTTGTTGTTTCTTTAGACAGCGTGGAAACGTTCTGCACTTCTGAGAGTCTAATAAAAATCATGTCTCTCAATTATCTCAATCTCAGTCTCTGTGTGTACCAATGGACAGAGGAACACTGTTCAGTAAATATTTCACTTTTTATTTTATGCAGCAGTGACTGTTTGACATTAAATCAATCAGTTTCTAAAAAGCATAAAAAGGAATAACTGCCCTAGGCACTTCTCATAGAAATTTTCTTTTAATTCTTCCATCCTTATACAGTGCTTGTGCTACAAAGATCCTGTATGTCAATATTTTTATAATGCACAGTACGATCAACAATAATAGAGAAAATTGTGGTCTGAGAAAACAAACTGCCTTCTGCTTAAGTGCCCTGTGTAGTCTCTCTCTTTACTTCCCAGAGAGTAAAGAAAACAAAGCAAACAGCAGTGATAGTACAATGTACTTCGGTATTCTGCTCTACTGGACCTTCTCCATCCTTGCTTAAAAACTATACTCTTCTGAGCTGCAATCGTATACCTTCCCAGGACATAGTTCAAGCTGTTTCTTGAGGTCCTTATAGCTCCTCCAGAACATTATCAAGGAATAATAAAAAAACCCCACATTTAAAAAATGAAAAGCAGGATTCCTTAAAATTAACAGCATGGAATTGTTGCTGATTTCTCTATTAGAAGGAAGCATGTCATTTCCTCCTTCCTGAACAATCTATATACTTGCATATGATGCCAGAATCCTTGTTCTACAGCCATGAAAAATGTCTGTTATCCACAACTTGCAAGACCAAAAAACAGAATCAGGTGGCTTTAACAAGAAATGAATGGACAATAAAAGGAAAGCTATTCCATCTATGATGTCTGCAGAGTATGGGAAGATCCTACACTTTATTGTCTTTCATTGCCTATTGAACACTGATAATTTTGAATTAAAGAACTAAAGCATTGTTCCACTCATATGGTTCTCGGCACAAATTTTCAAAACAAAGAGCTCCAAAATAAATAGCATTGACTCCTCTAGTCTGGAAGAAGACTTCCAGACTTCTCCTTATAAGCCTTGTTCCCCTTCAAATTCAGCATTTTCATGTGGATGAATCTGTCCTGGAAAGAAGCCGCCTCCTTTATATACAGAAAATCAAAAGCAGTTTCCGTTTATCTCAGACATTCACTCTTGGTCCAGACTGTCACAATATTCACCCTAGCAAGTAAAAGTTTAGCCTGGAATGTTTCCTGATTTACTCTGGTGACAGAAAAAAAGGCCCAATACTTTGTCTCTGTTAAGGCCTTGAAATGTAATCATCTGTAGCTGCCTTTTCTGCCCTCTTTCACATTGTGAAGTTTCAACACCCAGAAGCTAAAGACTTCATTTATATTCACAGTTCTTAGACACCCAAGTACTACAGATTGGGCACAGTGTAAGAACTTAACGAAACAGGGTAAAACCTGTAGTGCATAGAACTACTGTTACTCTATACTGCCACAGATAGATAGAAAAACTGACAAGTTTGGCTCTAAAAATATGGACATATTGGCAAAAATGTTGCTGTTCTGTGCTGTGCAAATGATTTGTAGCAGTTACACTGGATTTAGTGGAATAAACAAATTTAAAAAAATGAATATAGGTAGATACTTCAACTCCTGGGAACATCCTGATTTCACCAACGTCCAGTATTAGGGTTGTAATACTTCTGGGTTGAATTGTGGGTAAACTCTGACTTCCTCCCCAGGGTGCCCTCTTGCAAGAAGCACAAATGCCAACTTGGGTCTGTGATAGCATCATTATGGAAAGATTTGAATAACATATGAAAGCTATGTGTGTATACTCTGCAATCCAGAGTCACACACATGCCTCAGGGATAAGTAAAGCCTAAGTGGAGCACAGATCCAATGCACTCCACTTTGTTTTGCATTTGACTACATCTGTTAATTCCTGTTCACATCTATGATATATATTTATTTCTATAGCACCTATGTGAGGCACAGAGACACTCTTTCCCACAAAGGCATAAGCAGATGGAGTGTTTTACAGAAGGCTACTATTGCAGACTGTACAAGATGAAGATTTGTGTAAGTTTGCAAAGTAGAAGCTTATAACAGAATTACTTATCTTCCACACTAATGCCCTTAGCACTGAACTATCCCTTGTCTTGGAAAGCAATATTGCAAGTCATTGTACTTACAGCACTTCAAAATTTTACCCCTGCCAAAATTTCCTTATAATGTCCTGTTACTCTGCATGGTCCTTGCTTTCTCTGATGTTACCCCCGTATCTAAATTTACAGTCTGTCGTGGTTTAACCCCAGCCAGCAACTAAGCACCACGCAGCCGCTCGCTCACCCCCCCCACCAGTGGGATGGGGGAGAGGATCAGAAGGGCAAAAGGGGAAAACTCGTGGGTTGAGATAAAAACAGTTTAATAACTAAAGTAAAATAATAAAAAAAAAGAACAGTAGTAATACAAAGCAAGCGGTACACTGTCCAATTGCTCACCACCCGCCGACCGATGCCCAGCACGTCCCCCAAGCAGCGATCGAACCCTTCCCCGGCCAACTCCCCTGCTTATATACTGAGCATGACGTCACGTGGTATGGAATAGCCCCCCGCCCAGTCTGAGTCAGCTGCCCCGGCTGTGCCCCCTCCCAGCCTCCCGTGCCCCTGGCAAAGCATGGGAAGCTGAAAGGTCCTTGACCAGTGTGAGCACCACTTAGCAAGTACTTAGCACTACTTAACAAGAACCAAAACATCAGTGTATCATCGACATTGTTCTCAACCTAAACCCAAAACACAGCCCCATACCGGCTACCAGGAAGAAAACCAACTCCATCCCAGACAAAACCAGGACACAGTCTTAGCATGTTCATGAGTTCTCATATGTTCCCAGTTTCAGATTAAATCCATAAATCTATTCCTGGGGCCAAAGTATATTCCAGCAGTTGCAAAAGCTATACGTATTATGGCTGGAAACAACACACAATCTTTCATATTTCATATTTTTAATTAGAAAATTAATTTTAATTAAAATTTAAAATTTAAATTTATTTAAATTTTAACATCATAATAACATACTTTTTTGGTCCTCAGGCATTTGTATATGCATATCATTATACATGGTTTTTAAAACAGGATCTGATGCTAGTGTTGTCTGAAGTAGCATTAAGCTATTAGTAAGAAATAGGCAGCAGAGCCACATATGCCTTGCAAGAAATTGATTAAATAATCAATAGGACAAGCAAAGAAACAGATCGCATTTTACAGTCAATCAGTTTTGACACTCAGACAATTCTTCTGCCTTCTTTGCACCACCATGGCCCTCGGTAGAGAGACGAGAGTTGTTGCTTCTTCTCTACAAACCCCAAAATGATAACTTTGGCTGGTTTAGAGCAGTATCTTTCAGAACACATGCAAGCACATTTCAAGACCAGAAAGTCTTGTAAATACATTTCAAGAAACTCTGAAGACAAAGAATACTTCTTCCACCGGAGTTTTCACACTGTTTCTTGCTTTTTTTCCCCTTTCCTCCCTTTTCCCATCTCCCTTTAATTTACAAAATTTTTAATGCAGTATGAAAATGTCATTTTATGTTCATTTTCAACAACATGGAAGCTGTGTATAAAAAATGCTTCTACCAGTTAATAAAGGTAAAACCTTATCTTAGGGAGTTAAGAACAGGTCCATGGTACTGTTAAAACATGAACCTAATTATCAATCATCTTCCCAATTTCATTGGCTAGACTGGGAAAAATTTTTAAAAGATAACAGAAGGAACGATCATGGCATTAGAAATAAGAACTTAGGTTTGCTTATACCAGACTACCTCTAAGAAAACTATATGTATGTACTTAGTGTTATGTTATACACATACATACTGTTGTTAGTTGACTCCAACAGTAATGCCAGGACTGTCTGTACTGATTAATATAGCTAACAAAAGTATAGAAACAAATCTTTTATTTTTCTTTTTTTGAATAAAAATCTAACTTCAGAGAAAAATAAGAGAAAAGAAACCTCCTTGTCACCGTATATTTGTTGGGATAGAAGGATCAAAAAAAATTATTTAAATCATACATTTTACAAATTTTCTTCTAAATTCTGTAAAGCTGACTAATCATCTTCAATTCCTATAAACAGGCCCCTAGCAGTTAATTCTGCAAATCAAGTAATGCCATGTAATATCACAATGCAAGACAGTAATCTTCAGTCATAAAAGCATCCCTGCAAACTGAAGAGTGTAATATTTAATGAAGTGTCTCCAAATCCAGTTTCCATTCATCTCCAGGTGACAGAATGAAACATTCAGGTCATTTGACTACTAGTATTTACTCCTCTGACTATAATCTAGACAGTAGACTTGGCAGTTCATTTATATCCTCACCACTGAAGAACAGTGAAAAAATGGATTTTTTCCTTTACTGTCTTCAAACATTTCTTGCCGAAGTAGGAATACAATTCAGGTGATGCATATTTGAAATGAAAGAAGCCCTCCCCTTTTTTATGTATTATATCTTGAGGGAAAAATCTTGTAGCAGCTTAACCTCATCTAAAAACCCTTTATGCAACTTTTCAAGGTCACTGTTAATTGGTCAAATTTCTGTGTAAATGCTGATCACACAAAGCTAAGCTACCCAAGGTAGCACTAAAATGTAAATCAAATGCATTCATAAAGCACCACTTTTTGATCAATAATCGATATAACAACCTGTTGGCATGGCACTCCTGTTTCACTTATTTCTTACTTCTTTTCCTCACACTAATCTGGCATACCCTGCATACTCACATTACCATTTTATGGTCAAAAATCAGATACACAACATTCAAGTATAATGTGAAAAAGTTTGTATTTAAGAGCATCAGGACTATAATAACGCCCATTTGAACAGAACTGTACTTAACTTTCCTGGAGAGAAACCTCTCTTTTACAACAACATAGCACTTTCAGCTCTATGAAGTAAATTAGTTACGTTTAGAAAGAACTTACCACGTAAAACAGTGAGTCTCGTGGACACACTTATTTCGCCAACACTATTGGAAGCCACACATTCATAAATAGCTTCATCTCGTGGCGTACGCAGTGGTTGTATTCTGAGAACTGATCCAGATCCATCATCAAACTCTATTACCTATAGAAGGAAACAAAAGCTGTCACAGATGTTGTTACAAATGCCTATCCCTCAGTTAATCTGTTTCTGAACAGTAACCTGTTGGCATTCATGTCATCAAAGCCAGGTTCGTTTTTCAAATACACGCACCAGGACAAATTCCACTAAGATAGAAAAATGTTTAAGTGGCGACACCTTGTAACATGCATTGCTATTCAGTGAGCATTCGATGGCTGCTCTAAGTTTCAAGAAAAGACAGGATGAAAAACAAACAACAAACAAAACCCCAGCTAACAAGGGCTGTAAGAAAGGATTCTGAAACTTAATGCTCTTTTATCCTGAAGTTCACCACCAATCTCTCTCCATTCTCTTAGCTGAAGTGCTCTACCTTCAAATGCCAGTTACATTCGTTTTAATTGCTGCAGGTAATATTCCTACTCTATTCAGAGTGCAGTTCACTCATTCATTTAGCTCCACAATGAAAAAGGGTCAGCAATTTCTGAACAAGATAGGACTACTCAGTTTAGCTATGCATTTAACCCACGGAATGTAAGTAAATTTATCCAACAATGTGTTAGAAAACATGTGATCAGTTCAGAAACTAAATAATAAAGCTAAGCTTTAAGGTTTAGTTTTTAAATTGCAATATTTACACAAGAAATATTAATTTTCATATGAGAAAGAATTAATTTAACGGCTTTCATTTCCTTTTTGTTCTGCAGCCTGAATCACATCAGACATTGGTGAGTACTGCAGCACTCCAGGCACTGGAAAAGCCTTCCGAATAATTAAGTAATATTATTAATCTATTTAATCTACTTTTAAAAAAAACTATTTGCCAATAATATATGTTAGTGCTACCATGAGGTAAATGGCACTTACAAGAAAGGACAGTCCCAATT
Organism: Theristicus caerulescens; assembly: GCA_020745775.1. Lineage (NCBI taxonomy): Eukaryota > Metazoa > Chordata > Aves > Pelecaniformes > Threskiornithidae > Theristicus > Theristicus caerulescens. Next base: position 33,126,870 of record CM036583.1, read on the forward strand.
TTTTTTTTTTTTTTTTACAAAATAGTTAATATTAGGCCATAACCTATATATACATCCACAGAACAATTTGCATATACACTTATTTGCACATACATCTGTGTCTCTCTATCTAATTTACACACAAGTAATCTACTAGATCTCTATATTGGTTGAGACTAAGAGAAAAATAAAGTACAAGGTTGGGAATTACGGTTATATGCCCATTATCTTCCCACTTTCATTGTAGGAATTGCTCAGTTTCTTCTTAGCAGTGGGAGAGGTCTAAGTGAAAATAAGATAAAAACCTGTTTTTGTCTGAGAAGGAATTGGTTTGATAGCCCACAGGCTGTATTACTTTTCCTTGTTCTTTAAGTAAAGCCATTGTCCTAAACAAACCTAGACAACCCAAAATCTCCATCTGAGCTTAGCACAAACAAAAGAATAACTAGAATTCTTGATAAATTGACATTTATGAGGGAATGAAAAATTTCACAATCTTAAAGCAGACAGACTAATGATTTGTAGATAAAATCTGAAAGCACAGGATCCAAATAATCACAATCATTACACTTAAAAAGAGTAATTGTTATTGTTTAAATCTGAACACAATAATCCTAGCTGGATGGCCAATAAAAACAATTGCAGCAGATTGGGTTGGGCAAATATTGCAGAGATTAAGTTTCAAGACTGGTGTCTCCAAAATATGTATCATAAAACAGATTTACTTTTCCTGTCATGGGTTCTCCCCTTTCCTGCATATCACAGATAGTTAATTTCTCCCACTCCCCCATCTACTGAATAAGATTTTTTTTTTCAAAAAGCATGGATTTTTTAATAAAACCAGCCTCATGTCACAAGGTAGAATGCTGCAATTTTTTAAACTTGTTTTTTCCTCTTCTCTGTTTCCTTTTAAGTTCCTCTGAGAAAGACTTCTTAGTAACTTAGAGTAGATTTTTCTAATTCATATTATTTGAATTGATTTTAAGCAAGAGGAGAAAAAAGAATCCTCCTGTATCACGTTCATTCATAGTACATACTTGCAGCATAAATAAAAGATGAAAGATCCATAGCAAAAAGTCCCCCATGGTCTTATTGTAGCCTTTAATTTCAGAAACAATGTATAGCTCTCACCATTATTCTCACTCAGTTGTGAGAATTAGCCTGTGAGCAAGAACATTCCACATTCAGCGATAATAATCTTCAAATATACAAACAGGTCACTGTCAAACTATTTGTTTCCCTGTTGCTGTGTAAGACAATTGCTATGTACATCAAGTTCCAGAAAAAAATTTCAGGTTCCACATGAGAAAAAAAAATCATGGCAAGGTTCATGAAACACTGTAGGAGGGTGTCCAAGTTTATTGGGATGGGAGGAGGATGGGGATGGTGGGGGCAGGGGAGTAACCCCCAGCATCCCTGGGAAAGCATGTGGATTAGACAGCCCACTGAAGTCTTTTCCAGCTGTATTTACTAGGCTTCTACAAAGACAGGTGGCCAGGTAAAACATTTTCATGTCTTGTATTACTGAGTAATCAAACTCAGAGACATATAGAAAATATTAAGGTGAAAGAAGAGGAAAAGAAGCCCAATTAGTTATTCTCTTATTGGTGCAGTTGACAATCTCAGATGTTTCTTGTTTCCCAAATGTTGCATGTGTCTTTTCTGAATCTCATTTCTACTGTTGTTCTGTTCTTATTTAGAGATTCTACAGTATTAATTAATGGCCTTACTTTAAACAGGAGGGAAAGCTGCTTAAAATTTTGATGTCCTCTGCACACTTTATAACTACTTTGCTCAGTGGTTATAATCAAAATTATAAAACACTTGGTAAGTGCTTTCTATTTCTTTGAATTACATTCCTTCTTACTTGGCTATACAGCTTGTTCAACAGTCCACTAGAAGCATTTTAAAACATTTGAAATTCATTTTTTATAGTTCCATTCAAAAATTTTTTATGGAAATAAAATTGGTTGAGTTTTGCTTATTTTCCCTAAAAACAGGTACATAGGTACAGAGAAAACAATATATGAAGCATATAAACCACAACGTATTGCAAAATAAAACTGAATCAACACAGTAAACATGTACATGCCCAATCTTTCAATGTCTACAAGCTCACCTCAAGTGACAATTTTGTGACCAGAAGGGGATAAATTGTGTAGAGTTTATAATAAAATTTCTGTGCTAATGCCTCTAGCCAATTACGGCTCTGCATATGGTCTGCAAAGTGCAAACAGTTCTTGGCACTGGGAGGTCACATTCAAATTCATGCTTTTATTTCTCACATTGTAGTAAATATAAAAGCAAAGAATTATATTGGTTAATGAACAAATTCCAATGCCTTTAAATATTTTTTGAACAAAAAGGAATAAAAAAAAAATTAGTTTATACAAGAAATGCAATTCTTTTCTGCTGATGTAAATCTAATCTGAAAGCCAGGGCAAGCAATCTTTCAAAATACTATTAAAAACTAACACAGAAGACTTCAATATTTAGTCAACTTTTAATAGGTGTATCTTAGATCATTCGCTCATAAAATGCCTGTCAAAACTGTTTTATATACAAGTTAGTCATCTTCCAAACAGTTGTTTTCTTAATGCAGAAGTCTCTTATTTAACATTCAAAATAGTGAAGAGACAAAGTGAAAATTATACACTCCTAGTGCCAGTTTTGGTATCCATTCTACAAGCCTTCTCCCATTTTCTGAGTTTTTTCTTCATGTTAAAGGTCAATCCATATTTGATATTAATTGTTCCTGTCACTAAAAGAGGCAATAATATTTATTGTCTTATTTCCCCCAAATAACCAGTATTCTTTGAACAGATTATCTTCACTGTTTCCTTTAATTGAAGGCTGTGGAGAGAGACGAAGCAGGTTTCGCTAAAGCCTTTTCCTAGGTTATTGTTAAGAAAAGAATCAAAAGCAAACAAGTTTTACATTTCCTCTTCAGCAGCAGGAACTACAATGTCCCTTTCATCTCTCTCTGCAACAGTGGTAAGCAATTGTGGTAGCAGAAGCAGTAGCGCCTAGGTCTGTTCGATGCACACTGTCACAAAAGGAGGTGGCTTGCTCTCTGGAAACAGCAATCACTGCTCAAATAATTTTCCCCTGTCTCCTTCATGGAAAAAATAGCAGGCTGAACAGAAGCACGTCAAGGGTCCCCAGTTATATTATGCTAGTTTAGAAAACAGCAGTAGCAGTTTTCTCTTTAACAGTGCTATGCATAAACAGTTTGCAAAATAAAAACTTCATGAGACTGCTCCCACTAAATTATCCCCAATAGTCATAGCTGTTTTGCTTAATCACTGAAAATAAAGCACGCATGTTGGGATTAGAAGCGAGGCTGGAATTAAAGTTTTTCAGAGGAACAGAACAATGGACCTAATACCTCAAATCTCTGATTGCTGACTTTCTTTCCCTTTTTGTTCCAGACAATTTTAGGTCTTGGATCTCCTGTGGCTTGACAGATGAATGAGGCGACCCCTCCAGAAACCCCTGTCTGGTCAACGGGAGTTCTTGTAAACTTTGGTGGTGCTGAAACAAACAAAAAAATAACAAAATTAATCTAAGTAGTAAACATAAAAAATGAGTCATGTCAAGAATTTAAAATGAAAAAAGAAGGAAACGTTTTGTTTCTCCACTGACAGTATTCACCTGCAAGAGAAAGCATTAAAAAATAACTAAAAGGTCAGGAAAGTACTTACAGATTTTACTAGTGAAATTTATATTAAACGGAAATCTGATAGCATCAGAATGGCAAGATCACACATTATATTTTATCACCATTATAAATAAAAAATCCAATTTGTCGTCTGTTGCAAAATGAGCTCATCAATCAGCTGTAATAAGATCATGATTCATGACTTGATGTTATGATCACAGGATGTCATGAAAGCAGGATTCCCACCTTTGAGCCATTAAAATCAGTGACATTTAGGAGAAAGCATTTGTAAGTTTGCAGTGGTGGAGGTAAATGACTATGTGTTAAGAATCCACGCAGAAAACACTATAACAGAAGAGAGATTTATGCTTGGGCACAGTTTCACGTATAGCTCCTGTTCACTCCCAAATTATTTTACTCTGTCAGAAAGAAGTGAAAAAAGATCCAACTATTGCAACAACAGGAGAGGAGATACAAAAGGATAAATTATTTTAAAAGTAGGAAAAGGCATTTTAACTAATTATTCTCTTTCCTTCTACTTCTGTTACAACATAATAAAAATTAATTTATCAGCCTTGTGGTGAAACAAAACTTTTGAACTTACACCAACACAAGACATGACTTCTTAAAATTTAATATAAAAATCTATGAGATTATGTCTAATCACAGTACAGAAATATTGAACTGTTCCTGTGAATATTTACATCATTTGCTTTGTTAGCTGAGAAAATTTTAGCTATCCAATATACTTCAAGATGCTGATTTGAATGATACGAAGTGAATATTTAGGGACAATAAATGATAAGCAATGCAGCTCTTCACTGTATAGTCTTTCTCAGTTTTAAGTTGTTACATGTAGTTGCTCTATAGCAGCTGTTGCAATTCATTTTTGCTCTCATCTTCAACCTTCAACAGTCAGCTCCTTTTTCTTCTCAACCTCTTTGCTCTTCTTCACTTTCCTCTCTTAGTTCTGACAGTTATGTACCTGTACTGTACTCATTTTCATTTCTAAGTTGCTGCTCTTTACTTCTGATGTCTAACCCCTTATTCTGCTGAACTGGTCTTTCCACAGGCAGTACTTGTCAGCATGTTTATTCACATGTCAGAAAACAGCAGACTACAAGTATGCATGTATGTAACACTGGAAGAAATCCTGAAATAATTTAAAATGCCAAGAAAATATGATGTGGCCATTATGATAAAACTAACTCAGTATGTTGTTGTTATGTTGCTACATTAATTATGAGAGTATGCAGATTGTCCTAAGTTTATGAAATGAAATGAGTCTTTTTTACGCTATCCCTAATGTGTAACATACCAGTAACAAAGATAATTTTCAAAAATGCAGTAAAAATATAATGTTCCTGAAAATCTGTGTGCTTTTTTCTTTACTACAGATGTCAGGCAAAATTGTTTTTGCTCAACTTTTCAGAATGCTCAAGGGTCCTTCAACTATCTGCTGTGCTAATTTTACCTGGTGAACGTGTACCTGAAATCAAATTCAACAGCAAATCTGAGCATGGTAAAATAGTGTGCCACTGCTGCCATGGGAAACTTAGGAAAGAACTTCTCTGATGTCAAAAAACTGCCAAAACCATGGCAAATAAAACACAGAGCAAAGAAATTAAAAATCCTTTCCCAAGTTGCAGGCTTTATGCCTGGACCACAGAAAACACAAAAATGTATTCTGATAAAAAGCATCTGGGTTTCACTAAAACTGCTAGCTTTCAATCCTTTTCTATGCATGTATTAACTCAGCACTCTGATATGTAAAGAGACGTGCCTGAATCTGATATGCTGATATTCTGTGGCACAAGTTGTGATTGTGTGCCATCAAGTGAAAAATGATGTGCTGCCATTCTCTTTTTATTCTTTTTGTCATTTTGTGAATTCAGTGTTGAACCTCCAATCAATGAAAGAAAAACACTGCGTGGGCAAGTCCATCAGCACAGAGTAACTATGTATAGTAGCTCATATGCAGCTTTTAAATTCTAAATTTATGCCTCACTCATACATTCAGTGACTGCCCAACTGATAATTTCAATATCAATAAAGTAACCTACTTCCTTAGAGACAAGGTCTTTTTTGGAAAATTTGCCAATTTTGCCATGCACTACAAGGGTCAAGGAGGGAAAGCAACTCAATTTAAGAGCCATGCATTAATTCCTGCAACACTTCATTTAACTATCTTGGCCCCAGGAGAACTGCAGATTTTTAAAAAACAAGCAAAACCAAAGCAATGAAAAATGATAAGCAAAGACAATGTTGAACGATGTTAAATTAGCTCTGAAAAAAAACCCCCACAAATCTAACTAACCAACCAACCAACAAACCGCATCATATTCTACTATTAGGTTTTATGTCACTGCCAGTCACCGTGATATCTAGGTTTGGCATGCTTTTACAATATGCAATATATTGTATTAATGATAATAATAATAAAAAAGAGATAAATAAAGGGGAATCCTTTCCCTCCTTATCAGGCACTCAGAGACAAATTCTCCATTAGGGCAGTTCAGGTAAACACAAGAGAGCTTGCACTAATTTGCACCGTATGACAATTTACCTTTCCGATTGCTGCCAAACACAAAAGAAACAAACAAAATCCCCTTCATCTCCAACACTCTGCAAACTTCAAAGTTGTTTATCAAATAGTGCACATAGCAATATATATGAAACTAAAAATTTTTCACCAAAATTAACTGCTGTTAGAGGTAAAATCAGTTTTCTGACAATTTCTTAATCTAGGACTGGGCCAAGCCTGGTAAAGGACTATAACTGCTACGACTCCTTAGGAAAATTGCTTACTCACTTCTGAAGAGCTGTATCTACATAGTGGAGTTACAGAAATAGGTTTGAATAGCTAATGTGGCTTTGGTAGCTACCTGAAGAACAGTATTTTTCCAGTCCTACATGAATTTTTGCTGGACCAACAATTAGTAAAGCTGTTGAATGTTAACTAACGCCACATGCTACAAAGCATTAGAGACAAGAGACAAGCACAGTTGTTACATAATGATGTAATTTCCCATTTGTAGACATTTTTCAAGAAAAACAAGGTTTTAAGGTTGTATCTAAAGACCACATTATTGTATGTAAAGACTGATATTATCCACATCAATAAAAAAGCTTCACATTCTAGTATAGAAGGGAACCATGATGATGTTTATGTTTCACTTAAAACATAATCTAGCTGAAAAAATAAGGTATGTGACTGGTCAAAGTTTCCTTTTGCATAAGTAATTTCTGTAAAAAAACACTGCCACAACTATTCTCCAGTGCCTAATCTTGAAAGTAAGACAGTTACCTTTGAGGTATTATATGATATCAGAGAAGGTAAGTTATTATTAGAACATAGATAATTTCATCTGCAACACGAAACCTATAGTAGTCCTGTACACTTCAGACATTTTAATGCATACAACGGCCATTTTCAGCAGTTCATCTTTGAGTTCACAAAATTAATTTGGCAAAGCAGTTAAATTCTCCACTTCAGGCTCAGCAGCTGCACCAGAAGTATAATAATGTCTGCATGTTTAATAGGTGTTGTGAGGATGAACTCATTTATGGTCAAGAGATGCTCAGACTATGGTGATAGTAGCCAGCCAGCCATGGAGAAAGATAAGTATTATGCAATCCATCTTTTCATTATTCAGTCAACATGTTCATCTCGTTACATATAAAGTGGTCATCATCAGTGTAAGGGTATGTGAAATCATAACCTGACAGAACCAAAAATGAAAAGTAGTATTTGTTGCCTTTATAAAGGTTGTTAATTAAGGTTTGACACAAATTATCTCCACAATTAATGTTGTCATTTTCTTGACATTGATTCTGACCTAAGCTGCTAGGCAGTCTGATAGCAAACACAATTACACTGCACACACAGTTGTGCTTATTAACATGAGGGCAATATTGATTGAGAACTGACAACTATTTTCAATCTCCCTTAACAACAGCAGTGCAGAGTCCAACAAAAACTCTGCAGCACACTTCATTAAGCACAGCAACAATCTATATGGGAACCTTCCAGTGCAATTAAATCTGTCAGAAAAATCAGATGTTATAGGTTACCAACTATGATATCACAGCCTTTCAGCACTTTTGAAACTCTACTTGGTCACATTTCAATAAAGCTGCAATTAGAAGTGTAATTAAAATAACAAAAGTAAAATTCAGTTAAAATCAGCACCTCATATTTCTAGACTTGAACTCTCCTGGGGGCATCATCAAAATTGCAGCAATACTGGCTATTAAATGCAAGCAACTGAAGTTTTGTTTATTTCAGCTTGTTTATCTACTAGTGCCTACTCAGATATTTGTGCTGATACTGAATGTTTATACCTTGTCAAGGAAAAAAATTTACAGCAGAAGATTTCCGTAATTTGAACTCATGGAGAGTACCACAAACTTTGTCATCCAAGGCCTGAGGGTCCCACCCTCTGTTGCCTGTTATGCACTTCTTGCTGGGACTCCTGAGAAGCTCAAGTGACAACTACAGAACTACTGCAAGTTACATTCTCATATATGAAGAAAAATTGAATTTATTGCTAGCTCACTTGCAATATACTGAGCTTTAATTTGTTGGTTTTAAGGAGTTTAAAGCCATAGAAGTTAGGCTGCTGCTTCAACAAGCAGTCAAGCTGTCTCCCCAGTGGCCACAGGAACTTCTGAAATAGAGAGAGTTTAGCACTATCCAGAAAGAAGCTGTCCTTTTTTGCATATTGAGGGTCCATAAAATACATTTCTAATGTGACACTAAAATAACTCACTTGGATTGGAATGTTTTCATAGTTTTGCATAAGCATAAGACATTTCTTGCTTCCCTTTTACACTTCCACATTGTCTTTTTTAAGTTTAAGTACAATTCTGAAGTACCGAATGGAATTAACTAATTTGCATTTCATCATGTTGCGGAATTATCAAACTGTTTTAATTTTGCTATTCTATACTCTGTGCTGTGCTTTGAGGACATGTAATACTTTTCCTCTGCACTCAAATAAAATGGCTGACAAAATGTTTTTGAAATGAGTAGCTCAGCCTCCTTCTTTCCACAGCTACTGAGAGTTCTTCTTGTGTAGAGCCACTTTTATGGACATAACTCCTCTAATTAAGAGATAGATATGAGTATAAGACTTCACCTTCTTTAAAGGTAAACTGAGAGCTAATGGGATGCCTGCAGCCCAGTATAGCAAGCTCAGCATGCGGACCTACTAGGGACAAGATACATAGAGAATGCAGACCTTAATATATTTCTGTTTCTAGACCCTCTATTTGGGGTGTATGGAAGTTTCTAGTATACTATAAATCAACTTATGATTAAACTTTATCATATGATTGAAATAGTTTTTGAAATCAGAATAAAAATCTCCAAAAATCATATCCTATCATATCCTTCGTCAGCATTCAAAGCAAGTGTGAATAAAGTAACAAAGACATCAGAAAAAATTAAACATGCTAAGATACTTCTTTCAAACACCCATTTACTTGTAAATTAATATATACTGATGTTTCAGGAGACTCCTGAAAAATTACAGTAACTTTTTGGTTGTAAAGACTTGTTTTGTACCAATAAAAGCTGGAAGATCATACAGTCACAACTGTTTCCATGGAACCTTTTCATCTGACACTCAGAAATGAAGGTTGAACGCAGAGTAAACAATATGGTCTGGCAGGTGCTCATGCACTTTGGGATACTGCACACACACCGTCAGAAGAATCACTGACACTTAGTGTAGAGCCCCTTTGTATTACCCATCTAGCGACATCAAGTTTCACTGGGGTATGTGACTGGACTCATTCCTAGTTATAAATTCTAAAGCCATTCTTCCCATGCCAAATTGTACACTCAGAAAATTCCTACATGGGGTGGGGAAAAAAAAAAAAAAAGAAAAAAAAAGAATAATAGAAATATCCTTTATTCACCCCACGTCCCACTTTTCAATATTCAGCGTGTCCCACTGACTTATCAGGAACTGCTATATGTTCTCAGTAAACAGGCCATAAACTGGTTCACATTCTATAATGGTGAAGGCTCCTGTCCTGGTAAAAATCATAGAATCATAGAATCATAGAATTGTTAAGGTTGGAAAAGACCCTTAAGATCATCGGGTCCAACCGTTAAACTACCACCGCCAAGTCCACCACTAAACCATGTCCTCAAGCACCATGCCTACCCATCTTTTAAATACCTCCAGGGATGGGGACTCAACCACTTCCCTGGGCAGCCTGTTCCAATGCCTGACTACTCTTCCAGTAAAGAAGTTTTTCCTAATATCCAACCTAAACTTTCCCTGGCGCAGCTTGAGGCCATTTCTTCTCGTCCTATCACTTGTTACTTGGGAGACGAGACCAACCCCCACCTCTCTACAACCTCCTTTCAGGTAGCTGTAAAGAGCAATAAGGTCTCCCCTCAGCCTCCTCTTCTCCAAACTAAACAACCCCAACTCCCTCAGCCGCTCCTCATAAGACTTATTCTCTACACCCTTCACCAACCTTGTTGCTCTTCTTTGGACATGCTCCAGCACCTCGATATGAACAAACAGGCAAATGTTGCATGTAATCTCAGCCTAATACTGCATAGATAAACTACAAATTACATGAGTTATTATTCTTTTCACAGTTCCTCTAGGAGTTAATATACTAAAAAACCTATTATATATATATACACATAATATTTAATAGAAAAGCTTTTTATACACTTTTATTTATTAAAAAGTTTTCAAAGCACACTCATTTACAGCATTCACTGCTAATTTACTCATTAATCATAATTTGTGACATCAGTTAGACTGATCATTGTTATAAGCAATTGTTTTGCCTTAATTTTAACCTGCACTTACAGTGGACCTGCTAATTGGATATGTAAGAAAGTTAATTAGCTTTTTATTTCTATAAGGATGAGTGACAATTTTTATCGATGAAATCTGCATAAAGAAATCCCAAATTACCCAACTGGTATGTTCCTAGAGGCTCTTGTCTGTCAGCCACAAGCTGGTGGAATTTTCCTTTTTCTCACCATAAACATCTTAAAACTGCATCATCCTTACATCCTTCAGCAAGAAGAATAGCAACAACGCAATCTTCAAATGCCATCACACTCTGAGGAGCTGAATAGTTTTATTTTACTGTGAATGGAAATAACTACTTTTTCATCTTTGAACTACTAAATGCAATCCAGCAATGCCAACTAATTCCAGATGAAGACCTTGATCCATTTTGTTCACAAAAATTATCTGCAGGTACAAACACGTTTCCCAAAATCCTGGCTGAAAGAAACTAAGCTATTTCACTTTACAGGCATCACAACATCCTCTTAAAAACCCAGCCCCTACAACAATGCTCATAAAATCTCTATAATACAATCAAAAGATTTATCTCTCTTCTTTCTGCCACTTGTCTTCTTCTAAAAACAAAAGCACTCAGAAGAAACAATTCTGTCAAAAAATGTCTGGGTTTTTTGCACAGGTTGTTGGGTTTTCTTTCCCAGTTTAGCAATCATCTCCACTTCCCCATCCTTCAATCAGCCAGAGCATACCAACCCTACAAATTTAGTAAGCGGCTCAAAAAAAGATTATCACTTCCTGATCTCTCAAGGAAAATATTAAAGTCAAGCCTATCTTTATGTTTTCAAATTTTCTGCAATGCACAGTGTCAGCTTCCTAGGCTGACCATTGGGTTTATTCTTCCCTGAAATACGAAATCAAATTACATACTTACAAGTAAGGCCTTACAGGTAGAACAGGTAGGTTACATTTTCCATTTTTCTGATGTTAAAATAGCACATTCCTAATTTGTACCTCTAGGCTGTGCAAACCTTGGCACCAGCTCATTTCATTGTGGATTATGTACGCTTTTTTAGAGACAGACATTATCTGAACCCTGGGGACATTGGAGGAATACAAACCAACATAGACAGCAGCAGACATTTATTTGCCAACTAACATCATCCCCCCTGCCTCTCATACTCATTTACAGTTTCTAATAACCTAATAAGAAAGAAAAAGTCTTTAACAAATTTGACAAACCTATGTGAAAAATCTGTGAAAAAGCCTTTTATTAATACTACAGACCAATCCGTTTATACCCTAAGTAGGACGAAGCTGAAGAATTTATTGCTGTGCTTTTTCTATTAAAACTGTTGTAGGCAACCTGATAACAATTTAAGTTGGTTTCATGACAAATTATTAGGACACTTACTGTAAAACTGAGACCACTCATTAACTACTGTCTCTGCAGAGCACTATTGTGCTAAGCCTAACGGGAAGCCAGGGCTGACAGGCCAACAGAGTTGGCCTCCCTGATGATCAGAACAAAGGAGAAGGCTCCTGAAGCCAAACCTACTCCCACCCCAATCTCCTCTTGCCTTCAACCCCCAAGTTCATACACAGCTTTACCTGCCAGTGCTATGCACCCCTTACCTTGACTACAAACTTTAACCTTCTTTTAAATATCACTATAGAAAATGAAACAGTTTTACACATTTGTTTATAAATCTCCCCTTATTTACTCCAGTGTCTCTTCAGTTGTTTCTACACAGAATTCTGGTTTATGCTAGTTTAAGAAAAAAGAATCAGGATGCTTGGTTCTAGTATTTCATTAACCTGACCACTGACAGATGTAGGCGTAACATTAAGTACCCAGCATGCAGTAAATGCACAGGAGGGCAAGAATTCTCTTTTTCTCTTTCCCATGCCTATAGGGATTCCAACACTGTAAATTTAACACAACTGCACATATCCCTTTAAGTTATACACCAGCACATGTGTTCAAATGCACAATACAAAACAAAAGAGGTATAAGCTTGTGTGTATACATACTATTTATCACAAACAGTATATGTAAAATCTGGGTGGAGCTTAATCTACCTGAGTTAGAAAGAGGAACGTGCTAGTTAATCCAGTACTAAGCGTTCTTCCAGCAGCAAATGAAAAGCATAAACCTTCTTGAATCTGAAAGGTTAGTGACGTGCACCACTTCATCTCCCAGGAACATTACATAACCTTGTCATATTCACTAATTTAATGAAAGGAAATTCCACTTCAAAGTTCTCTAGTGCTTCTTTTTCAAATTTTAATGTCTGCAGACTGCATATGAATTATTTGTTAACTGAGAGCTGACACTATTTTTCAATGTGCAAAGTAGAAGCAGTGGATCTTAAAATGCCAGGCAAGCTGATCTCTTTCCAGAGGAGTTCTGCTCTAACAGAAAAGGGAGATTAATTAGATACTACAGGTAAGAATTTCAATTAGTGACTGAGAGTATCTGGGTTATGAGTAGAGAGATGGTCTTTACTGGTGTTTCAGTCTTACTAAAACCCTCAAAATACAGGTACCAAAACTAGGCAGAATAAAGTTGGGGCACTGTAACAACTTGGTGAAGCTTCCACTCATTTTTTATTTATCTGAACACAACAAAATGCATACTTGGCCATTTATACACAGGGCAGATTGCTGATTAGCAACTGTGAAAGCAAAATCACCTATCTAATGATAAGAGTGACTCAAAAAGAAAAGAAACCATCAGACTCTACATACTAGATATGGTTCAGTGTTAATGCTTGACAAGGCACCCATATAAGCAAATTCTCATAACTCCTCTTCAAGCAGAAGAGAAATTAATAAAATTCTGCCTGAGAACAGACCACATGACTTACTTTCATCTAAGTATCATCTTTCTTTTCCAACACGAGAGGCAAACTGCCTTGTTACCAAACCCTAAATGGCCAGCACATCAAAGGGGAAAAGCATTCTGTTACTATGCTCTGTGAAAGTGATCAAAGATCCTAGTCTTTTGTGCAACATGCCTATATGGGTGAAATGCCTTAATGTTATCCACTTACTGTAAAATCATCCCTAGCTCAAGCCAGCTGAAGGTAATAGCAAGAAAAATTTATAAAACTCAAAATACATATGTTATCAGAGGTTATAAGGACATGGGTGATTGACAGAAAATTCAAAATCATTCAATCTTTCTATTGCAGTTACCAAAACCAAAAGACCTTCCTTCCCCACTTCTGTTTCCAGGTAAGTTGAGGAGGCTTAGCATAGGGGCCAAGCCCTTGGCCAAATACTAGTCCCCAGCCTTCATCCCCAACAGATGAGGAATATACCCAATATGTTCCTTTGGTGTATGAAGGTGACCTTTAGATTCATCAGACCTGTCTCAAATGTAATAACTGACCTTCAACTCGGTAACAAGGTGGTTTATATCTTCTCCTCTTTTGAAGCATTCTGGACAGAGTCCTGTCCTGTCCTGGTGGTAAACACATAGTTTTTCTTTGTTGGGTTAAACTATTAAACTGATGAGGGGCAGTCTGTTGTTACTTGGGACAAATGTGTGCATGCTTCTAATCAAATCTTAAAATCCATATGAACATACACAGTTTGGGGCATTAAGGGGTTTAAGATGGCATTCTACTTGCAAACCAGCATTAAGAGATGGCACGACTTGACATAAGCATAATTTCTTGAGCTAAACTGGTTAATAAAAGACTGTATCATTAAGCTTGCTATAAAATAAAAAAAAAACTAGTTAGTAGAGACTCATAAATCTTTCTTTCCTTCTTAGTAGGTTAGAACTACTTCATCCCAGAACTTGATGAACACCTCTCTATTAGTTGTAAAACATTTACTGTTTGCCTACAACAATCAATTATATGAAACCTCTGCAATGCAGCCCAGCTTCATCTGTACTAAAAGACAGTTAGTGTGGCCTGTAAGATGATACATTACTGATGTATAAGCAGACACTCATAAACTAGGTCAGAAAACTGTTTATAGGTATTCAAAAGATACAGTGACTAAAGGCCCCAGTAGACTGTCCCAGTTCCTTGCCTACAAGTAACTTAAGATGCATCAGTATGGTTAACACAGTACAAGTAGCCTGCTCTGGGATATGGTTATGCAGATATAAAAGTACTAATTAGAATGTATTTACACTGGCAGTATTTTTGATACTGTGTGTTTTCAGTACTACACAAGTGTCCTACTGTGTATAGCTCCTGCTGTGAATACAAGCTACTACAAGTCACATTTTGTCGTCAGTAAGGACAATGCATTGCCAATATGCAAAAAATACCACTCCTGAAGTGCAGTTCTGTAGTTAAAACTGCATCTGCTCTATGAATTTCTTCTACAGGAACTATATTGCTCTAAATCCTCTCCAATAAAGTTATGCCAGCAGAAATTTGAAGTATATTATATTGTCGTGGTTTAACCCCAGCCAGCAGCTAAGCACCACGCAGCCGCTTGCTCACCCCCCCACCGGCGGGATGGGGAAGAGGATCGGAAGGGCAAAAGGGGAAAACTCGTGGGTTGAGATAAAAACAGTTTAATAACTAAAGTAAAATAAAAATAGAACAGTAGTAATACAAAGCAAGCGGTACACTGTACAATTGCTCACCACCCGCCGACCGATGCCCAGCACGTCCCCCAAGCAGCGATCGAACCCTTCCCCGGCCAACTCCCCTGCTTATATACTGAGCATGACGTCACATGGTATGGAATAGCCCCCCGCCCAGTCTGAGTCAGCTGCCCCGGCTGTGCCCCCTCCCAGCCTCCCGTGCCCCTGGCAGAGCATGGGAAGCTGAAAGGTCCTTGACCAGTGTGAGCACCACTTAGCAAGTACTTAGCACTACTTAACAAGAACCAAAACATCAGTGTATCATCGACATTGTTCTCAACCTAAACCCAAAACACAGCCCCATACCGGCTACCAGGAAGAAAACCAACTCCATCCCAGACAAAACCAGGACATATATATAATACATTCAAGAATGCGAGAACTAAAACTTCATATAAAGGTATGCACAACATAGTTGTAACTAGCTCAAAAATTCAATTAAATAGTAGAAACATAAAAAAAAGAAAAATATAACCACATAAAGGTAAACCTCTGATTACTACAAGTCCATTTCTGTTTTAATTCTGATGTGACAGCACTTCATACAATGATGTTCTGCAATCTATTATCTAAAATCACTGAAAAGTACAATTATTTGATACCTTGTGTGTCACTGTAGCATTGCACTTGCTTTACAAGAATCTTGCATGGTTGTTCATGTTACTTAAGTGATTTGAAAATTTTCAGTGATTAAAAATACACCTAAATAGATAATCCTGGCCCACAGTGCTGTGTTTAGCTTACACCTATCTCATCTATCTCTCACCAATTATATCTTCCATTCTTCTCTCTTTAACATAAATTCGTTCTTTTTTTAAAAAAAGGAGATGCCAAGAAATCAAAACACTACATGGAACTGGCAGTCAGTCAAGGGCATGCTATTTTAAAGGGGACATAATGACAAATTCAGGGTGGAAGAGGGCTAAGAGTCTTATGTGTGGTCAGATACCATGCTGTAAGAGGAAATCTTATACTAGCATTCTCTTCTTTTGCCATTGAATACAAAGCTTTTCTGTTACTCAATTGAAGAAGCCAGAAATTATTTTGTTTCATTCATACAGGTTATTTACAGTGTCAAAGTTAAAAGCATTGCCAAGTGATTTTTATTAATGTGGCATATACAGATTGTGAAGAGCCTCACTTTCGTTTGGTCATCTCCCTTAGAAGGAATTCCCATCAAATACCACAATTCTGCTTTATCCTCACTTGAGAAAATCAACAGTGGCCCAGACATAGGGACTCTTATTCCATTTTTACTGTCCTCTCATGCATTGTCCTTGTCTTATGCTCTTCTTGCTCAATTCACAGCTGTTCTGAGACCAAACTAAACAGACCAAACTGGAACTCTCTAGAACAGTTCATGTGTGTGGTCCCGAGACAGTCTGTGAAGGCAATACAGAATCAACAAGTTAATTCACCTGGGCTTTACTTCATGCCTTATCTGTGGAGTGATTATATTTTTACAGTGAAGAGATAATAATTTGAGACCATGACTGTACCACTAAAATACCAACATGCAGACGTGATCTTAGCAGGGTCTGAAATACATTTTCAAGTTAGTGATTTGACACTAAGTACTTGCAATACATTCTATGATTTCATCCAATCTACTGTTTTTAAGGCATACTTGGTGTTTTAGAAGATTAGAAAATACAAGCTTGCAAGAGTTTAGTAGGACACAATGATTTACATTTGCCCTATCATATAGATTTTCACTCTGAAATCTCCATCA
This sequence comes from Theristicus caerulescens, assembly GCA_020745775.1. Taxonomy (NCBI): domain Eukaryota; kingdom Metazoa; phylum Chordata; class Aves; order Pelecaniformes; family Threskiornithidae; genus Theristicus; species Theristicus caerulescens. The sequence goes on from CM036583.1 coordinate 33,143,645, forward strand.
TAAACGGAAAGCACAATGCACGCCATCTTTAAAATAAAAGTAAAAATTACTGAAATACAACTACCAATAAGGATTGCACTCTCCATTTTTCTTTCACAGGAACACATGTTCTTTCCAATTATTATAAAAACAAAAAGTAATATCAGTCCTATTCATGGTTCCCTTTTCAGTTCACATCTAAGTAGGAAGAAGATTCAGAAAATAAATTCACTGAAGTTAGGTCTCAAGAGATGAAATTGGAAGCGAAAAGCACTGAAAGTGACAGCTGGCTATTGGACAGAAGAGGGGGCCGAGAGCCAAAACTTTGTAATTCTAATCCCATCTCTGCTAATTGTTTGTTGTTTAGCTTCAGGCAAATTACTTAACCTCCATGTCTCAATTTCCTTACTTCCAGGATTATGCTACTTACATATGTCGCAAAACATAGGGAGAAGTATTATAGTGGTTACTGTCACTATATTTACAAAATTTGTGTAGAGATTTGTGTTCATGCATTGAATGAGAGGGCTGAAAAATGTTCCAGTTTAATCCCTATCTACTTATAACAAGGATGACACTTCTATTAAGGCAAAGGAAAGAAAACCAACCAACCAAACAAGCTGCACTCAAATCTTTAGAGTGTCAGTGAAAACTGGTAGTTATTTGGCAAAGTTATTAGTCTTTGAAAATTGCAGTCCTCTGCATATCAGTATTGCAAAATGTTGGTTTAATCAACGCTCTTTTCTCTAAGGAAATCAGTTTACATCGCACAAGTGTACTGAATAAGAACTGCTTGTTTTGACACTGAGAGGTATATACTGGAAGACGTTATCTTCTATGAAAATATAATAAATTATTTCTGCAAAATATATTGCCCTGCATCATAATTCAAATTCAAAGGTGTATAATTAATATTGTGTGTGTCCATTTAAACAATAGAATTGAATATTTTAATTATGCAGCTATGTTAATTATAATATTCACTTTAAATATTCACTTTAAATATTCACTTATATAACACTAAATATGTACAGATATGTTTACATCTAAGTGATAGGCATGTTCAGAAATTAGAAATTTAGGAAAACTGTATTTTACATATCAGGTTTCAGCAACCTCTTGAAAGTATACTTTAAAATGTCTGAATGTTTCCTGAAGGGAATTGAGAACCTGGGTTTGCTGTCTATGAACTCAAATTTCCATACGTCTGAATCTCAATGGCATGTCCAAAATTTAGAAAATGTCTAGTGATCGACCACTGTACTGCATCATCAAAGGTACAACCTGCTCGTAGGAATCATACAAAAGTAGGGTAAAATCTGCATTGTGGCAAAACTTCTTGATTTTTCTCTGGTTTTTCCTCCTGGATATAAAAAGACAACCAAAAATAAATTTCTCACAACAAAACTGAAACTATTGACACAAATTCATATGATGTTAGACTACTGAAGCAAAGAATATAGCAGGTCACCAAAAAGAACACACAATAGCTGGCCTCAAATATGCAAACACGAGGGGAACTGGGCTGCAGAAAGACAGGAATAAGAAACAAGCTGAAAACATGGCTCATTTCATGAAAAAAAAAGCTGAAAAGCAAAAGAGATGCAGAAATTGCTGGTTAAACAATGCAGAGGGATAATCCAAAGCAAGATGAATTTCAGGTCTATTTGAGATTTAAGTGAAAATTTAAGTAAAAATAAGATCTTTACATATGAATATATAGCCAGTCAGTCAAGTAAGTTAATTAAAAACAAAAAATGCTTGAAAGCTTTGGCTTTAGTATGTATAAAAGTTGCTTGCTCCCAAAGGCTGTCTGGAAAGTTGTAATTTACTCTTTGTATTCCTTAACATGCAATGCACCATATAGAATCATAGTAAAACCTCTTGAATGAATTACTCTATTGTTCATAAATCACAAGAATCAATTACTGTATGTATTGTTCCTTCACTGAATGCCTTCAGAAAAGCAGCTTCTGGAGGTTCAATAATTTTACATATTACTGTGTCAAAAGCTGGCACACACAACTGGAAAAAAATTCTAATTAGAGTTAGCAGTAAATATTTAGAAGTTATACTTTGATGCTTTCACTTCTAATACCAAACCTCTTTCTCAAAGTAGACAGCTTTCAAAAAATTCCAGAAAAAATAAAGTCTTTGAAGTTTTTGTTTTCATTATTCTTAACAGTGCTCTTGATTGTAATAATACAATACAATGCAATACACAGTACCAAAGCAAAAGGGAAGTGGGCAGAAGAATCAATACAAAATTATTACTGACAGAGATGCAAATCAGCAAAGAAAAGCCCACTGGAGTACCAGATGTATTTTTTTAATGTGTGTGGCCTTAACCCCAGCAACACGGTTGATGATGAGGAATACAAGTTTTAAGCTTTTTGTGTGCTTTCTCCCTCCTCAATAGGGAGTAGTATGGTATGTTCATATGTACATGTTGAGCTTTTGTATCAGACTGTAGCATAACACCAGCCAATATGATAGGTGTTTTTCTACACTGGTAGACAGGAATACATCTGCTGGGCCGAGTTAGAAGAAGTATAGTTCTCACTCTTCCCAATACAGGAGACTGCATTTGTTGAGGAACTCCAATTTGTGACATTCTACTTGATATCAGAAGCTAGAAACTTTATAAACTAATCCTGTGTTTTCTGTTTATTTTGAAATTTCTGAAAACTTATTTGGTGTACTGGCTTCTCTGCTGTTGTCCCCTGCTACTAGGGCAAGAGTAGTAGGATGTTCACAGCTGTCTCTTCCTATTAACAAAGAGCTATATGCAGGTATATGTAGATGCTAAGAATGAAGAAATGAATATAATGTATACAGGACCAGTTTACTCTTAAATTATTTTATGTTATAAATATAAAATCAGAAGGAAGAAATATAAGGAAAACCAAAATCTGAGGTAGTTTAATTTTAGAAAGAAACACTTCACTTTCCATAATTAAGAACTGCTGTTATTTCAAGGAAATTATCATGCTTTAAGAAGAAGATTACAAATTACCAGTCATTTAAAAAAAAAAACCCAAACAACTTACAGGGCTTGACTATATGACTTATCACGGCAAACAAAATGCAAACTGAAGAATGTTTTTGCTTCTGAGTGCATATGGCTAACCTACACATGTGCATATTTATAGCACAGAAGAAAATCCCAATACTTCAAATAGTGTCAAAAGCATCCTTCACCTTTGAGTTTACCCACACTGCCGTCACTCCTGTAATTACACTCACAAACACATGTTCTAGTCAGTTTTAATTTAGATAAGGCAGCACAGTTAACTGTTAGCCACAGATCCCTCAAGCAGGTACCAAAGTAACTACATGGATGTTGCAGAGGGATTGAGTCTCACACAGGCAAGCAGGCTACCCTGTCTGCCTAATGGTTAAGGTAGCCAGAGCACATCTATACAGCCACAATTAAGAACAGCAACTTCAGAACTGACAAAAGTATTGACACACCAAACTTTTCACCCTTCTTATAATTTCTCACAAAAAACCCCCAGACCAATCCATACTGCATTGCATACACTGAACTCGCTTGATTCTGCAATCCATTATGAAGACTTTTTTGCCTTGTCACTATGAAAATGAGATTTTGTGTATATGTGTAAATCTTTCTATATTGGTAACCTCCAAGTTCAAATTTCCTGTAACAGTTGAGTGCCAAATTTCTTTCTCAATCCACCAGTATGTTTTCTCTTTATACTATGTGTAACTGAATTCTTTATCCAATTCCCATCTCGAGCCTCCCCTGTTCTCTCAGATCTGAGAATCTAAGTTCCTTCTGATGTAAGTCAGAAAGTCAGTTTATTTCTTAAACTTTCTGATCATGTTCCAGTGAATGTTTCCACCATGCCCTCAATTTCGTTCTTATCGTGTTTACAGGTGATTCCTCTGCACCACAGCAAAGGAGTATGAAATTAGACCAATGACTAAAGCATTACATTGTTAAAAGGTGGGATGGCTATGACCAAGTAATTTTAATTGCCAAACACTGCAAATAGAATAAATAAATCTTGCACTGTGGTGCCAATTGTCTGCATCATTGTTATTTGAAAATATTCATGTTCTTCCCCACATACTGCTTCACTGTGACCTTTCAGGACTGACTAAATTAACCTCTTTCTAAAAGAAATAAAAAAGCAATGAAAGTCACGCCCGTGTGCACAGTTTCGTGCAAATGAACAATGAAGAAAAAAAAATTCATACAGTTACCTCTAATGTCCAGACATTTATTTCTAGGAGCAGCTATCTTTCTCCCAAGATCAAATGAACATGTAAAAAGAAGGTGACAGAACTGAGTGCTTAAGTGACTGATACAAAAACTTGACACGCAGAGTAGTGAAAGAAATGCAACCCTGGATATTTCATGCAGGTGATTAAACTTGTTATGGATTTGTCTTTCTGTTTTTAACTGCTTTTCTAAGAGTGAAGCGATTAGATTCTTACAACACTGTGGGCCATAGACTAAGATATAAATTTTGCTTTAGACAACAACACCTGAAATCCTGGTGCCACAGAAATCAGTGGCATTCCTAAATGGGGCCAGCCTTTTTCCCATACTGCTAGATTTTCTATGATTGTGAATTACTCTAGTACTAGTACTGCTTTTCAGGACAAATACCTATAGAACTTGCCAAAGATTTCTACAGTTATGCTCACAAAATGAAGGTTGTGCAAGATACAGCACAGTGAACACAAATGCACGTTTCCACTTCTACCATTTTACAAGCAGAGATTTTGGAAGAACCCCCCTTTTTTTTTTTTTAACTGCCATAATGCTATAAAACTTGACTAGAGATGCAACTAAATTTCTGATGCAACTAGATCTCTGTAAAAGATCATTCCTGTTAGCAATCTTTGAAGACTGGACTGTTTTGAAAGTAATTTTGTTCCACTTTGTTAGAAAATCATCTTTGTCATCAGTTGACATTATGTTTCATTCAAGAAGTTTTACACATTTGATATGTCTCCAACTATGTAAAATATTTTCCCTGTCTTGAAAATAAGAAAATATGTATACTGTGTACAGGTAAGGTGTTTTCTTAAATGAGCTGCTAATTTCTTCATTATTGTAAGCTGATCAGAACTCAGTAATTTCAGTGACACTGCTCAAATTTATAGAAATTGAAGATTTGGCCCATTATTTTTAGATTCACATTGAGCAGCAAGCAGCACACATTTACAGCACTGTGATCAGGTATTAATTACATAGCTTTTTTGTTTGCAAGCTTACTTTTTTTCTTTTTTTTTTTTTGGTTTGCAAGCTAACTTCATTATGCACTAAATTAGCCCTGACTGCACGGAAGCTGAATGAATAGCTATAATCTGGTACTACTCATACCTTCATTCCAGCAAAGTCTTACCATACTAAGTAACTGTAGCTGAGTCTTATTACTTAGCTAGTAGTTACCATCACACACACAAAAAGAGCACACAGAATACATTCCATAGGCCGTAAACTAATTGGTCTGAGTGACTATACTGTACAAAAATTGGTAAATGAGTCATGGCAGTTCTTACATTTAAGTTTTTACCTAGCTTCCTATGAGACAAAAACAAACCTGTATTTCAAATGAACTGATTCATATTGTGCTTAATTTGAGTCTTGCAGATAAAAAGTCAATAAAATTTGTGATTAAAAAAATTGCTTCAACAGCACTTAAAAATTAATTTACTAAAATTGGGACTTGATATTGGTTTTGATCAGCAATTAAGAGCACAGTATTTCTTTTATTCCAGAATTATGTTCATTTTAGTGAGTAGAAAAAAGATATATTTTTATCCTAATCTTGCTACTTATTTAATTAGTCTCAGTTGCTTAATTTGTCTTAATTACTCTTATTTATAATTCATTTCTAGACCTATATTCAAAATGAAACAATTATCAGGAGAAAAAAAGAGGTATAAAAATGTCAAATATCGGCATTGTTTACTGAGTTCAGCTTTTTTGGATGGTAAGATACAGGAGAGAGGGCAGAGCTGGTTTACAGCAATGAAAGGAAACGTATCATTATGTTTTTATAAAGTCAGTAAATGTAGGTCTGATCCTACAGCATAAAAAATTTACACTGAAGTGGAAATTCTCACAGCCTGTAGTGAAAGTATTCCCTGTGAAGTGATGCCAAGTATGTATCTATGAGTCCTTATACAAGAAATCTCCATATGTATTGAGTGTAATACTTTGTAACACTTCATCATGCCTCTGTGTTTCAAGATGCTCATAAATATCCAGGCTACTTTGGTAGTGGGCCTCACTTTCTCTATTTATTGACTGATATCATCAATCTCTTTAAGGTTTGAGGGTCTGATTCTCCTCCCAGTAATCTTGGTAGAAATCAAGAAAAATTCCAGTGAAACATGGCTAATAAATGGGTAAACAATGATGAGGAGGAATTGGTGTCTGAGGATTTTTTTAATACAGTTTATTTTTTCTTTAGGTTACAAAGTCCAAACAAACAGGTTATTGTAATTTTGTCACTACTGCTCAGTAGACTTGCTAGTATGTTTGTGAAAGTGAATTATGTGATAAGATGCACTGTAGTTACTACTGTCAAAAAATGTATGTGTGTTTATTAATTCAAAGTGTTCTATTAAAATGAAGTGTGTTAAGTACTTATCAGAACTACTATTTTCTTCTAATTATTGTTGCTTTGAATAAAATTAGTTCTGCTCATCCTTAGGTATGTTATGGAGGCCACTGTTAAATTATCTTCATATTTATGTTCATGTTTATTTACAGTTGTATTTTAATTTGTACTGAAAGTGCCTTATGTCAACATCATCTATTTTCACACAATGCAGCTGGTGTTTGTATATTGTCAGTTATAAAATGATAGAGAACATTCACATTTTTGATCATGGAAAAGGAAAAACCAAAGACTAACAAGATGTCTTAAAAGAATAAGATTATTTTTTTCATTCATGAAGCCCAGTTGCAAGCAGAGGGAAAGGTCCAATTACAAATTCAAATAGCAGCTGAAATTTATGTTATTTTTAAATGCTTCAGAGTAAACTGAAAGCTCAGCTCTAAAATTATAAGTACCAGCACAGTCAGGAAAGAAAATGCTAAGGCAAGACACCATAGAAAGAAACCCATGATAACCACAGAAACTAAAGGGGCAGGAGGGAAGAATGACCATAATTAAAGTAGATTAACTGTAATTAACACAGTTTCCTTTCACAAAGCCCTGTGGTTGTTCTTCTGTCATAGAATCCCAGCCATAAAATGAAAACAAGGAGTTATCCCTTTACAGAAGCGATATTTACAGTATATCTGTACATCATTCCATGAAAATTAGTTTCTCTGTACTATGATCCTCTAATCTAATAAAAGACTTGTAAGGTCTAGAATTAAGAAGTGTACATGTTTTACAGCATTGTCGTAAGCCACATTACTTTTCCACATTCAGGTAGTCTTGCACTGCTATTTAACTGCATTATAATTCAGGATTTGCTTAATGCAGCAGTTAAAATTAAACAAGAATTAGATCTGATACTTAGGTTCAATGTTGCAATGAGCAACAAACTTCTAGAACTGATCAAGTTACTTCATCAAATCTTGCACTCTCTCCCATGAATTCTAGCTGAAGAACCAAAGAAAGTTCCATATTCAGGTAAAACTGTATTTCAAAAAGACTATACAATCACAATAAATCTCAAATTCAGTACAAAGAAAATTACATTATAAAGCCAGAGACTTTTCCAAAGCAAAGTTATTTGAAGATCCAACTACTATTACATACACGTACACATACACATATGCAATAAAACTTTTTAGGGTAGGAATAACTCTTTGGTCCCTGATTTACTAGCCCATTATTAAGAATATAATAACCAATTAGAAAATAATAATAATGGACTTCACCTCAAAGGAGAAAGATAAGAAGGAAATATTACAGAAACTTGCATTCATTCTTTCACTATACTTTCACCATATTACTAAGAGACCACATTTTGCAATTGTCATATACCCATTTATCAGCATTATTTAGTATTTTTAGAACATTTAGCACCCTCTTAAAATAGAATCTGACTTTGCTATATACAACAAAAACAGAGAAGATAATTTTCCTCCAAGAATGTTTACTATCTTAATCTTCCCCCCTAAAATGTTTACAGTCTAAGTATAAGTTAAGGCATGACAGCTGGCTACAGCCAGACTTAACACAATACATGGAAAATATGAAAGAGTTTTAGTCAGCATGAGTGGCATTAAAATCAAGTCTACTAACTTTCTAACAACTTTTGAGTTTTTAGCAGACCAAAAGACAACTGAAGGGAAATTATGAAGTATCTTTGTAGATAACTATGGAAAACTAAATTTCTTCTTATCTTTTTGAATAGCCTGCAATGCAGATTTACACAAACCTGTAAGAGGGTCTCCAGAATGAAAATGCATAAGAAGTCACCACCTCTGCACTCCAAGTTTGGAACTGCCAGAGACATCACAGGAGAATGTTAATCAGCTCATCTCACAAGAACCTCTGTGCAGCTGACTCACGGGTATTAAAATTAAAGAAATAATATTGAAAGGTAACGAGTGATCTCACTTACTAAGAAAAGAGCAAATTCAAGCTGAGTGAGAAATTAAGAGCTTACAGTGAATACACCATATATCTTCAAACTGTAACCATCAACCCAAAATACTTCCTGAATTAGGAGACTGACTCCAATCTCACATTCTAGTGTAGAACTACTCTTTTATTTTCCATTTTGCCCATTGAGTGTAACAGGGATTTAGTGTCTTGTTTCAGTTCAGGAAATACGGCATCATAACCAGCTAGTAAAATACCCGAAAAGGTCAATCTCATACCAGAACCTGAAATGTTGATAGATGTGCTTTCAATAAATTTTCTTCTCTGCTAGAAATTTTCTCTCACATACTCACCACCCTTACATCGTACATATCAGTTACCCTGTCAATATATATTTTTGGGTTTGAATCATTCCAGATTCTGCTTGCCAGTGGAATAAACATCCCAGCATAGCCACTAAATTAAAACTGCGGTTGATATCTTATGGCAATTGAGACTTTAGTTCTCCTTTTGATATATAATATTATTTTCATATATTCTAATATGTAATAAAACATTTACTTTCTGGAATTGTGAAAGAGGTACAAGCAAGCTAAGCTGCATAATGATAAATGCCATTGGTTTCAAAGGCAACAGGCTTATAGGTTGAATTTGCATTTTTGTACATGTGTCAGGGTAGCATTGCACCCAGACAGACTGGCATGCTTCAGAACTTCAATTTTTTACCCAAATTTTATCATTTAAGAATCCCACAAGTGGTTGTTTTAGTGTCTACATATGACTATCATTGACCTTCTTCAGGCCCCCACATGTGACAAATATGTGGTCAATTAGTGACCACTTTCTACTGCCTGCTTAACACCCTGCTCAGTGTCTCCATACTCTATAGCACTGGTGTCTTTCAGGAGCTTCCTAAGCTTTTACTTTCTTCAATTCCTTGATTTGTTCACTGTACAACTTCCATAAAGAATGGAAGATGCAAAGGGCTTATAGAAGAGACTGGGCTACAAAAACCCTGAAGCCTGGCAGATTGCCAGGGAAAAAAAGTCAGTGTAATTATATTATTATTCATACATATAAGGAAAACAGAAAGTTACAATAATACCTTTGACTCTAGCATTTCCCAGTAAGTACAAACATAGAAATCTTCACAAAGTTGGGGTTTTTTTTCCCTATTAAAAAAAGGAATCCTACAATATAATACATATTTCTACTCATTCCAAGTCATCCACACACTTTTGCTGATGTGCAGAAGCAGCAGCAGAATAATGCAACTTGTAGTCACTTAAGTTGGTATGTCTGTCTGACAACAGACGACAGCCAACCATCCTTCCACTAGATTTAGAGGCTATTTATCCTTGATCACATGAAACCTGGATTAATTTTCAGGCTGTGCAGAACAAAGTTTTTACTACTCTTCAGTTTTCCTCCCCTAGCTTCTGTTCTCACCTTACTATCTCTACCAAGGCTGTGTCTCTTTAACAGTCCTGAACTCAGTCCCATCTCCAAAGCCTAATTCAACTCTTTCCTTTGGCATTTACTCATGCTCTAGAGCCAATTTTAGCTTCAGTTCCTGCCTTGTATCCTTCCTCACTCCTGCCGAGGCCCTTTCCCGTGGAACACAATTTTTGACTACCACACCATACCCCTAGGTCTTTTTTCTCATTTTGTCTTGTTTCTAAACCATGTACATTCTGCTATCATCTTCCTCCCACTCCCGTATCTTGTTGTTAACTAGTCCTTCCACCTTTCCACAATTCTACTGTATTCCTTTTGGGGGTATATTTTTTTGTAATATGAAACTGTAATTAAAAACTGTTTTCATTTTGAAACTATTTGATCAGTCATTTATCTTCGGATTCATTCCACTGTTAGCAGTTCTTATCTCATATTGTAATATCCAAAAATACGCTTTCTGGAATAATCCTGTCAATAAACTGACATTTACACCTCTTTTTTTGTAAATATCACCTTTTTCCTTCTGTTGTCTCAAAGCAATAATTGATCTCTACTTAATGCTACAACATAACTGAAAACGCATAAAGGAAAATTTCCTGTATCCTTTGCATCTTTGACACTATAAGCAACAGAGGTATCAGTTATGTGACTAGCTAGCCAAGCCAGACAAACTGTCTCCACTACATATTTTGTTTGTCAATTGTTGCATACTTACTTACTCATATTCCGCTAACTTTAAGCTATAGTGGCGAGAATACGTCAGATGAAGTTACAGGTGACAAGCTCCCTCTTTTTTCTTTACTATTAATACAATAGTAGGATGGTGTTTAACAGAGATTATTTCAACAGCTACTCTAGTTTACTATTGTGCATTAGAAAATGATGCAAGACAATAGCAACTGACATCTTTCTTATTCACATTCCCAGCGGACAATGAAAGCTTGTCGGCTTTCATTTTTTAAATAAGTCTGGGTCAAATAGTTCCATCTCTTAAATAAAAATAAAATACTATGCTGAGTTATTTATTTTAAGCTTCAACTGCTGTATGGCCAACAGCCTGCATGCCTTTGCTGTCTGCACAGCATGCAACATTTTCCCGTTCGGCTTCAGCAAGAGCCTAAGCACAAACTTCACGCTATAAAATAAAATGAGCAGGATGAGAAGTCTTGGATACCTATGCAAAATTTCAAGTAAAGGGTAGATGTCAGACACAGAAGTCTTGCCCAGATGTACCCTGTATTAGCTGGCTTCTCAGTAATATGCCATCTTGCATGGTCTTACTTCTGCCATACAAGGATATGTGACATGATCAGAAAGAATGAAGGATCAGCCTGACACTTCCTCAACAGTGGAAGGCAACCCTTTGCAACATACAGTCACCTGTTTTTTAGCTTCAAAAAAAAGTTAAAAAACATGTTTTCACAGATCTCTTGATCATTACTTCAGTATAAAACTGAAGCAATGGTTAAGGTGTAATATACTCTCCTTTAAGGCATTACGCATTTACATTTTGTAACAGAGTGTAGGCAATCAGAAACCACATTTCTACTAATTCTAGTAGCACTCACTCCTTAAAAAGAAGCTTAGGAGGTAACTCACAAAACATAGCAATTTGTAGCCTTTATATTTTTCAGCTGATGAAAGAGCAGCCCATTCACAAATTATCAATGAACCTTTTCAGACATACATCACTTCTTTTTTCCACATGGGAGGAATTTGTTTTCAAAAAACTAAACCTAGCATAATTTCTATTAAGCACAATCAGCTACAGACACTAGAAATTATTTCTGCCCAATTCACAAATTAGTAACAATAACAAAAAAGTACAGGCAAATTAAGCACTATTTGAAATAATCTTCCTTCTAACAAGCTGGTACAGCCTTTAAAGAAGACCCAAAAAAAGTTTTGCATATGTATACAACGGAAAGTGTTTCATATTTCTAGCTGGGCTTTCAACTGCTTTCAGCAGAATCACTCCCTCGTTAAAGTGTCTGAAAGAAATAAATTTGTAGTGTGTCTTCCTTCTGCCTCTCTCATTTCAGCTTTTGTAATTTCACACAGCTACTAAATGTAGGATTATAAAAAACTTTGAAGCAAGTCAGTCTTTCATTATGAAGTTACTGGGAGGTTTTCTGATTTTAGTGGGGTCCTCTCAATGAGGCTTGAAAAATAATTTTATTAGAATGTGGACCCTATAATTAAGCTGCATGAGATTCAAGTAGTTTATGCAATTGTCTTTTCATTAAACTTTTCATCGTCTGTCACCAAAGCCATAATTACACCAAAAACTAATCTGAGTTGCACACTAATTCCCAAAATGGGATTTAGCATTACATATGGGTATTTGGCATCGTCTGGATATTTCAACTCAAAAAATCTACATTTCAGAGATATTTGGTTTAATCTTTTTTTTTTTTTTCCTTTGCATGACATCTTCCTGAGAGTTTTGTTTTCAGTTCAGTTCTTCACACTGATATTAATTATAATGCTGTCCAGAAAGTCCTATCTGGTGTATTACGTTTACAAGGTTGATCTTATTACAGACTCAAAAAATGAATTTAAAAGACAAAAAATCATCACAAATTTCAATGACTTTATAAATCCAATTTAAAAAAAAATCTAAAAAACAATCCTTATTAAAACATTGTTCCACAGGTGCAGTATTGTGTTATACTAGGGTCTCTGTTACTGGTCGAAAATACTTTTTTATTTATTTAGAGCTTATCCAAATGCAAAGAGCTTCTAGATCCTTAAATTAAGAATTCAAATGCAATTTCCATGACTACCAAGGAAATTTAGTAGATCACAGTTTACACTGCTTGAATTTGTTATGTAGAAATTAATATATTAGGAATATTTTTTTTAAAAAAGAAGTTGCACATTTGCACAATCCTCCTTCAGTTATAATTCAGTTAATTTAAAAAAGGCCTGTATTTAAATTATTCTTTTTTAAATAATATAAGAAAATAATTTTCACAAGATGTGAAAAATAGTGCAGAAATCCTTATGTGCACCACTCTTTGTTTCTTTGATTTTAATAATTTTTAGTTTTTACAAGCTGTGAAACAGTAATAATATACGTAATTTTTTGAACATAACAATTTCTAAAATAACCCACAGGGAAGTCCAATATCTCTGTTTTCCACATCACCTCCCATCAAATGAAGAGACAGAAGCCATTCCCCTTATGTGTAGTAACAACGAATTATAAAACCTCTAGCCCTATTTAATATGGATGGCACATTAATTGTTTTCTTTTCTGTCAGTACCTGTTTAGTTGTATCTTAACAAGAATACCCAGTTGAACAAGTGTTCATATAAACAATATTCACAAATCAAAAAAAGCATTGATATGCAAGTATTTTTTTTTAACACGACCAGGAGAAGCTGATACATACTGAAATATGAATGCTACATGGCACTATCCAGAATTTTTAATATATTTTCCAGTAACTACTGCAAAAATAAATAAATAAATCTAGCCTTAGGAATTAATGGTTAAGTAAAATATATTTCAATATACTTCATCCACTTATATAAATTCTGTACAAAATCACCACGATTAATAGGGCTGAAAATTACCCGCTAAACATGATACTTAAGACATGACGCCATGCTCTGGCTTCAGTTATGCCCTGTGTTGGTACTCACCTGCATTCACTCAGAGCTGCAGAGCTCTTTGCTTCACGGGAGAATGACAGTCTGCTGTATATTTCAAAGTTAAGCCTGTGTGTTTCAAAACAGTGATGAAATGCTGTGCAGAAATTAGTAAAAATTTAGATCCTACAACTACCGTTGTGAGGCTAAACTCTATTCCACTCCTCTGCTTGTGAAACCAAACTTGTAATAAGCCTATAAGCTAAAAGCTATCTATGATTTAGAGTCAATATGTCTTAATATCCAATTAGAATTAGAATAAATCCATTAATAGTTCTTTTATAATAGCACTTAGCTTGTTAAAACACATAAAAGGTTTGGCTCCCTCGGGCCACTTTACAATGGCAGTACATTGAGAGATGAGAAAACACTACCCACTTGAAGAAGGACAAAACCTAGTTCAAAATGTACAGCATCATGTTGTTTCCTATTTCATTTCTGATTTTATTTCTACAGTTCAGGCCTATTATAAATCAAATTTTAAATAGTGGAATGTTTTTATTACAGAGGGATGCAATGCTGTTCAACTTTAGTTGTGTTTTAAATTCACCATTATCCCTGGACATAAACTCCACTGCTACTACCACTTATCAATAAACCAAAGTAATTCTCACTGAAGATATGTAAGTGCCTAGATGAAAGAGATAAAAATCTATAGATAATGAAATAATAAGATAATAATGAAAAAAACCCCCACAGATGAGGCAACTTTGCAAGTGAAATAGAGTTAACTTACAAATTTTTGAATTTTATGTTCAATTTACAATGTATCTATAGACACTCCCATATACATATATCTGTATTATAAAATAAAGACAGAGAATAACTAATCTGAGACACACTGAGCTAGACAACCACTGGTATGCACAGAAAATGACACTGTGTCCTTTCTCTAGATGACAAATTCAAATCCAGCCACATAAGCAGGAAATTAACATTACAAATGTCTCATAGCTGCTGACAGTTACCTGTATAATATCGGATCATTTTAGTATGTCCCTTAATGCAATTTATTTCCATGAAGAAACCAACTATCCTCATTAGCCATTTCTGACACCTATACAACCAGAGGTGAAGGACTAAAATGCAGCAAGAACCAATTTTTGCAGAACATCTTCTTGAAGAACTGAAATAATGTAAGTTTGAAACATTGCATTTCAGTCAGAAGGATTATTAACCCCACCATGATATAATGACAGTAGCAGTAGTCATGATGTGATAAAGAATACAGGCAAAATTAATTTTCTATGCTGGTAGGCTTCAGGAACAAAACATTAGTGCTTAATGGTTTAAAAAAAAATACTTTGTGAAGTTTGATGTAAGCTCACTTAAGTTGAAATGAAAATAGAAACAATTTCCTTTCAAAAGATAAGATTTGGTGGGGGTACTATGGCAATAAAATTGTATGTCCATGTATCATCAAATTTTTAGCCAAACACCACATTAAAGAATATGCATGTTCCACCTCATAACCACTGTTTGCAGCTGTGCAGGTTTTCTCATAGGGAGTACAACTGTGTGTAACGTGAAGGTTCAGATAGGATTTCTAAAGACTCCAACACAGTGTTCAACAGTGAATCTTATCATTAGCAAGTAAATTTGATTTATGATAAAATGTATTAAGAAAGTCAAGCTTGATTTAGCTTTAGAAGAAGAAATATGCTTACTGTACCAAATGTATTTTTAGATTTCTCCAATTTCAATCCAATTAAATTAATTGTGGTTCAACTAAAAACACATTGACTACCTTAATTTTGGTGCAACATTTAAATGTAGTGAGTGTCTTCACAATTTATTTCCTGTAGGATGTCCTAATTCTACCCATTCCTATCACTAGTGGGTTTGTGCTGTTGGGTTTTTTTTTTTATTTTCACGTTTTCCACCAATGGACAGAAGAGAGCAATTTATAATAAATTTCCTCAAAATAAAGGCAGAGTGAGGATGAATATTCAAACAGAAACACTCGGTGACTTCTTGCTACTGTACGTTTCTGCTGTGAGTATTCACAGCTGCAATTTCTATTCATAAAATACGCTGTCATTATTTTACACAGAATAACACAATTGCCGTGAACATGTTAACTCATGCTCATTCATGATAACAGTATTTTATTAGAGCCTGATAACAACAATGAACTTTCACCTCTTCTGTGATCAAGCCTTAATGTTTTTCTGGATGTAAGGCTTATCTGATTTGTAATTTACTTTAAAACATTTAGGATCAAGTAAGGATGAGAGAAATTCAACAGCCCATCAGAATTCAAAACAATAAAAAGATATGATCAAAAATGTGATTTTAATGAAGAGTTCCTAAGCCCAGTAGAAGCAATACTGGGTATGAAATACTGCATGTCAGTCAATGCAAATATACTCATCGCTTTAAAAGCAGGAACCTACTGTTACATTTAAACCTCTGTCTGCTATGAAATGCACTGCTTTTTCAAATAAGTTAGTTGACCCACCTGAGAATAAACTTAAGCTTGAAAATAAATAGTCATGGCCAATACCAAATTTTAAAAAAAAAAAAAAAAGGAAAGAGAGAAAGCAACATTATGATGCTACCCTTCATGGGAATCCAGCTTCATTACAATCATCGTTGTGTCTGCCTTTGTCCTTGGTATGCTCTCCTTTCATGCATGCTGTGCTTTCCTTGCTCACTGCATTAATCACTGTTCACAGCTGATACGATTTAGCTCTGGTTCTGTTAAGAATATCACAGACTGTTCAAAATTCAAGTACAACAGTAATTATGAATTAAATAGAGTTTAATAACACAGTACAAATCCTTGTGAAGTCTAAGTCTTAAATTCCAATATGCAAAAAATGTTACATAATTCCATACACTCTATAGGCCATTTTTTGAAAGATATCTGTTAAAAATAATTGCGCTCTTGAACTTACAGTGGTCATCAGTGACAGGTTACGCTAAAAACGGTAGCTAAAAATGGTATTTTATGATTTTAACAACAATCTCTATTTTCTAATTAAACTTCACTATTGCCATGCATGACTAAATGGGTCTTGGTAACTTCTGATGTAATTTCTGATAGAAAAGTTTCTGTGGTAAAAAGTCAAATAATGTTTTATTTCCTTAACTTCTATATGTCCCTATTAGGCTGCTTATTAAAAAAAATCCCTAAGATATTTGCAAGTGGAGCTTGTAAGAATAAATAACTCTCTCTCCGTAAATCCCTCAACCTTTATGTGCAAACCTACATGCAACTAAAAGTGTCTACAAGCTCTCTTCCCCCCTCTTTTTCTCTCTCTCATACATACATACAGGAACATACAAAAGTCAGAAACTTCAGTACAGCTCTTCTCAATAAAACAACTCAGAAAAATACATCCATTTAAAGAAGTAAAGGTGCAAAAAGTACCTGATCTAACGGAAATATATGTATGCGTATATAGTAATTAAAAAAAACCTTATTTAATTATTAGTGAATTCCAATTTTCTTACTCTCATACTGCTACGAGTTTTCCTTGCTATGTAGCTAACAACAGGGCTACTCATGGAAGAAGACTGAACCTTGTCTTCAAATAATTAACACAATTCTTTTCATATACATATGTGAAGAGTGTTTTATCAGTAAAGTGCTGCAATGCTCATAGCAAGATGCTATTATTCTGGTCAGAATTTTTGTTTTATATGACTCTGCCTTCATTATCACCTACAAATATAACACCACAACTAGTAAAGATGGAAGATAATGCAAATGGACAAGATTTGTCCAGGAAAATTGCAAATTTTTTCCTAGCAACAGGAAACAGACTTTTAATTATCTACATTCTCACATCAAGTTTCAACTAACACATAATATAATCGATAGAGTGATAAAACATGTTCAGTTTACATGTTTACCCACAGTCAGTTTCACCAAAAGAATAATGAAGGTTCATGTTCCCCTTCAAAAATATAGTCTACACTATAGTCACTCTTTAAATAGCATGACAGCTGTTTTGGGGATGTTGGTTTTTTTTAACATAATTCAAACTATACACGCTCTTATCATGGGACACAGAAGTATTATCTTTATGCCCTTTTGGTACACCATCCAATAAAAAGTCATTCTGTACTTCCTACAGAGTTCCACACATTAATTTATTTTTAAGGCACTGTTAGTGTTAGCAATACAGAGACTGTTGGCATAGACACACTGTGGCTCAGTCCTGTGATCCATTTATGGGCTCTACTGGGCAACGAGGGGGCAACCTGATGGTCTCTATCTCCTCTCCCACCACTCACGTTCCACTATCTAACACCCCAATACCTCCTGCTGAGGCTCAAGGCTCATTAGCCTTCTCCATCCTGTAACTCCAAGCACTGGCAACTTGATCATCTCACCACACTCAACACTGCCTGTTGGAAAGCTCATCAGACTTACCAACACACCCCAAAAAACCATAGCTTTCTGCTGATGTTATGAAGGTGATGAAAAAAAGTCATGGATGACTCTCCAGTCACTATTTTCCTCTTCAGATTTCAAACAAGACAAATACTTACTAAGACAAGCCTTAGTCTTCACTAAAAGGAAGGGCTCTTTCACTGAACCCATTCTAACCTTGGACCCTGGGAAGAGCACACAGATGTACCAAGCAGTGGTAATCATCACTTATCTTACTGCTGAGAAATCTCATAGATGCACCTAAATAAACAGCAAAATGGGTGCCTTACAGAAAAATCAGGAGAGGGGAAAAATAATTTTTAAAAAAGACTCATATCGAGGGGGACACACTTCACGGTTTCCAGAATATATTAACATATCTCTAAGTCAGTTAAATTTTGGTGGCCATACATTCCATATAAAAAATAGAGAGTTAACTCTCCCCTTACTTCTTGTTGAGTTGGATGTTCAGTTACCCCATCTTCACAGATGTGCAGATGTAGCCCCTGACTGACTCTGTGAAATGTATCAAAAAGCTATCAAGTAGCACATTCAGATCCTAGGAACAGTAAATATTTGAAGTTGTCTCCTTCACACCAAAAAGATATTCTTAAGCCCTTCACCAATAGCTTGCATTTCCCAACTTCACCATCTCTAAAAAACAGACTAGAAAGAATGTCTCTGAAAGAACTCAGTTCCTAATCCAGCCTGTACTGCAAAGGAAAAAAAATTATGCAACAGCTTTTCCTGATAGTTCCTCCCAGGTCCCATTTCAGTATGAAAAATGAAGACTTTGACTGACCCTTAATTAATTATGATAAAAATTTGTGGATGAGAAGTTCCATTATTCACACACAGTGTCTGGGCACAGATGATATAGTGTTACTAGTGATCATTCTGCTAGAACTACAGTAATTTTCTTGTGTGCATGGCATCTTGAAAGAACAGCAGAAATTTGCAGCTGCTCTGCAGTTGATCATATGCAGTCATGAGTCCTTCTCATGAGAGAAGTAGCTGCCCTCACTGCCCCTCTTACATTGCCCGAAGCTTTACCTAGCGTCTCCTAGCAAACAGTAACTGCTTCCTACAAGTATGGGCCTTTCCTACATCCCACCAAAAGACACTACCATTGCATCAGCGACACTACCATTGCATCAGCAACACTACTGGAGTCAAGCAGTCAGTGTTACAATGTAAGTAACTTCGATAGGGTTGTGTGATGCCTTGAGGAGAAAAAAACAACACAACTAGATACAAAGCTCTCCTTGGTAGCTGTCCAAAGAAAAATGATGATAATATTAGTTTAGAAAGACTATGTAACTTCATAAGCAAGTGCTTTGGAGTGTAAGAGCCTGGACAAAAGCCATTTAAGACCTCAAGCATCTGGGTAGTACTCAACGCACTGGGTACAGTGACTACAAGTCATTGTAGATTCCTCTCACATGCTGGAGTAGGATGGTGATGGATGCATGGAGTCAGAACAACTGCTCCTTCCTTGATTCCATATACAGATCCATTTCCATTTAATGCCATGATCTTTCCTCAAATATGGGAGACATCACTTCAGTTCTGGAAGAAAATGACTTATTGTAGGCAAACACATGAGTAGACACATGAGAATTGTGCAAAGAATACTACAGTTTGAATTTGAAGTCTGTTGTTCCTCTCCATGTTGGAACTAATGAACACACAACTACATGAGTGACCGATTTCAGCTGAACTAAAGTACATTTACAATGAGGCTGAGACCTTAAAACATTGATATGGTTCTATCAGTCATAAAATGTTTTTCTCTGATCATGGAAGTACTTACCCTCACTGCCACATTGTCTAGCAATTTTATTGCAAATAAAATTCACAATATTCCCAATGCTCCCTATGACTCAGACTAGAATTTTCATAATTGTTTTAGGCAATTTTTCTCTGGTTTACATAAAAAAGGTCTTCAGAAGAGTAGTTTAATTTAAAAAGCATACGATCAAAGAAGCTGGACATCTGAAATAAACATGTAGCCAGTCACCTCTCTGCTTACAGTAGAAATCTGTCAAGACAATCAAAAGAGAACATTGCAAAAGCAATTGCTGAGGAACACCTCACATCTTTCCTATGTGGAAGAGGAGCTAACTTGTATTTAAGCATTCATATAAAACAGTCAAGCTAGTCTTCTTTTAACTATCTAGTGCAGGAATACTGTCAGTACACAGTCTAGCTTCCATCATTGCCAAGCTGAGTAACAAATTGAGAAAAACTTCTTCAACCACTGAATCAGAATTCATACTTGTTCATCACCAAGAGACAGAAAGATATCCTTGCCACTTCTAAATCCTTATCCAAAAAACACAGGAACAGAAACAAAATTATTTGGAGCTAGCTACAATTTTTTATTCCTCTAAAGCAATATGAAATGTGAAGAGAAAATATGCTTTCATAGAACTTTGCCAAAGAATCAGGTAAAGAATGATCATATCCACAGCAAGGAGAAAAGTGCTAGCAAAAGAGGAAAAAACAAAAACCAAAAACCAAAAATCTGTCCTACAGGATAGACATGCAACTTTTTAATCCTAAATCCACAGTTTAAACCATACTTTATATTTACACTGTGTTTTGATCCAAGGGTTAGGAACTGCAGTTATGCTAAAGAGCCCTTACGAATGATAATTTCATTCAAACCATTCACAATGAGGGTTTTCATTCAGAGAATTTTTCTGTACTCTGTGGACAATTAATGTGCCTATGTTAAGACTGCCATAAATACCAACTTTTTAACACCAGAAGCACAGGTTGCTGAATCAGAAAAAAGAATTCTGTACACTGTAAGTAAAGCTTTAGGAGTAGTTACCCCTCAAGACTTTGATTACTTAGTTACCTTTATTTCCAATACTTCAAAACAACCTCTGTAGCACTTTGCAAGATACCAGCCTGAGCACTTAGAAGTTATACCTATACCTGAAATTTACAAGGCAAAGCATTTCTAGAGCTGTGAAGATAAAAGGAAGGCATACCAATACATGGAATGAGTAGAAGGTGGAAAAGAAGATTCTTGTAATGATATGGAAACAGAGTGTATACATTAAAAATCCTTTTAATAAGCCTGATAACCTGCATCCTCCTACACATTCCTTGACAAAGACATATGGAAAGGCTTTGAAGCTAAATGAATACAAAGAAGCTCTCCACAAAATCATCAGGTCAAAAACTTCATAATTTGTGTAAACGAGCCTTACAAATACAAAGAAAAAGTATGCCTGAATGTTAATGTTGCCCCTTTTTTTTTTCTTTTTTTTTTTTGATGCACAAAGAAGGGGTAACAAGGGTTGCATGATAGATTTTACATGAAAAGACTCAGTGGTAACTAAAATACTACCAGAACAGTGAAATTACAAACATCAAAATAAGGAAACTGGAATTTTTACTTGGACAATGTAAGCATGGAGCTGTTTGTTGGGGTATTTTTTTAATATCTTTTTAAATTTCTTGTCAAGAACTAGAAGTCAGATGTTAAGTAATATTTAAAATTCTAATTTAGGAATCTTTCTCTGAATGCCTACTAGTCATGAACCTGAAGCAAGACAGAAGTACCCAGAAGCTGGCATTAAGTCTCATTTCTACTAATCAGAGATTGGTTTAAGTTCTGCACGATTTTGTAAGTGCTAAATGCAAAATTTTACTCAGAAGGTGAAAATTTACACACACACACACAAAGACGCAAAACAGAAGGGGAAGATTTCCAAAATTCCATTTGGAAAAAACAAATCACTTGCCCAAATATTCCACATTTACAAGAATAACAGCTTTCCTTTTGGTTTAGATATTTAGAGAAGAATGGTAAATACTTTGAGTTTTAAAGAATTTTAAAAGATGTTTAAATCAAGTGGAATAAGAATTATTATAATTAAACATGGCAAATAACCTGACACAAAGTGCCTCTCAGCTCTTCACTTCTCAAAAATATTTAATATACCTTTTTAACAAAATTTATCCAAAAAAGCTTTCAGAATTCTTTCCCCCAAAATAACCAAATCCCCTTTATTTACTACAAAAATTCTTGATAACATACAGACAAAAACCTTATGATTAAACATTTTCTGAACTTTAACTGTCTCCTTATAAAGAATACATCAGAAGAGGAAGTCACAAAGAGACATTGTTTTAATATAAAATTAAGACTACTGTCTGAAGAGATTGCCATGTTTCTTATAATACATGAAGGGTAAAAACTTATTCTTGAAGACCAAAATGCAAGTTAGTATAGATAATACATAATATTCTGTCAACTGATGTAAATTATTTCCTGATCATTTTTCATATGAAGGAAATGGCTATTAAATGTGAGAAGAAACTCTAGACTGTATGAATACTGTTGGTTTTTTTTTTTACAACCCCTAAGTAGATACAAACAAATGTTCAGTAAAACACATAAATAGACTTTGCAAAAACTAATCTGACTAGATCCCAAGAACATCTCTTACTATTAAATTAGGCGCATGCAGTAAACAGGAAGCAACAGAAGTTTAAAAATAAAACCAAACTTACACAACAGCAACACAAGAGACAGAAAAAAAGACAGAGCTGCAATACTTTACTTTCTTTGCACTACAGGTGGCTCCAGCTTTCACTTAAGATGAAAAATTGTTAAAGGCCTGTTTTTCTTAAAAATGTAAGAATGCTAGATCTGCTGTTCTCTGCAAAAATTCCTTCTGGACTTCCTTTACTTTTTTGGCCTCAACTGATTTTTCTGATTGTAAAACATTACATAGTCACTATGCTTTATAAATGGGAAGATGCACTTCAGTGAAGACTGAAATTACAAAATACAGACACACATAGCAAAGCATATACCTGCATATTTTAATATCAGTTTAGACTGAAAGAAATTGTAAATCATGAAAAAAGGAGCTCACAGTATACATAAGTGAGTTAAAAAATAGTATTGTTGCCTGAAATAAAAGAAATGGAGTGGAATGAAGAACAGACAAAGAAGTTGTGATTGAACATGTCCTTTCATTGTGAGGACTTTGAAAGAATAAAGGATTTCTTATGAAAATTTTTTAAGTCATTCATTTGACAAAACTAATAATGTGTATTGTTTCACAGGGAAAATGAAGGCTAGTTGTAAAAAGTGAATTTCATTATTACCAGGGATTGCAACAGGCCTGAATGCTAGAAGCTAAGGTAAAGAAAATCATACAAGAAAAAAGTTCACGTTAGAAGATATTGAGCAACCAATGGGACCCAGCAAGATCCATCCCAGGGTCCTGAGGCAACTGGACGACATAGTTGCCAAGCCACTCTACATCATATTTAAAAAGTTGTGGCGGCCAAGTGGAAAAAGGGAAGCATCACGCCCATTTTTAAAAAAGGTAAAAAGGAGAATCCTGGGCACTCTTGACCAGTCAGCCTGACCTCCATGCCCAGAAAGATCATGGAACAGATCCTCCTGGAAGACATATCGAAACATATGGAAGGCAGGAAGGTGATTAGAGATAGCCAACATGGCTTCACCAAGGGGAACTGCTGCCAGACTAATTTGGTGGCCTTCTACAATGGAGGAACTGCATCAGTGGACAAAGGAAGAGCAACTCATGTCATCTACCTAGACTTCTGCAAGGCCTTTGATACAGTCCCACACAACACTCTTGCCATGAAATTGGAGAGATACGGGTTTGACAGATTGACTATTAGATGGATAAGGAACTGGCTGGATGGCCACATCCAAAGAGTTACAGTTCATGACACCAACTGGAAGCCAGTAACAACTGGTGTACCTCAGGGGTCCATACTGGGACCAGTACTATTTCATACCTTTATTAATGACATAGGTAGTGGGATTCAGTGCACCCTCAGCAAGTATGCAGATGACACTGAACTGATTGGTGTAGTTGATATGCTTGAGGGATGCCATCCAGAGGGACCTTGGCAGGCTTGAGAAGCGGGCCCATGTGAGCCCCATGAAGTTCAACAATACCAAGTGCAAGGTCCTGCAGCTGGGTCAGGGCAATCAGCCGTACCAATATAGCCTGGGGGATGAATGGATTGAGAGCACCCCTGCGGAGAAGGACTTGGGCATACGGGTGGATAAAAAATTGCAATGTGCACTTGCAGCCCAGAAAGCCAATTGTATCCTGGGCTGCATCAAAAGAAGTGTGGCCAGCAGGTCAAGGGAGGTAATTCTCCACCTCTACTCTGCTCTGGTGAGACCCCACCTGGAGTATTGCATCCAGCCCTCCGTTTCACAGTACAAGAAAGACATGGACCTTTTCGAGTAGGTCCAGAGGAGAGCCATGAAAATGATCAGAGGCCTAGAACACCTCTCCTATGAAGAAAGGCTGATAGTGAGGGTTGTCCAGCAGGGAGTGGCCTACCTGATCTTTAAAGGTCCCTTCCAACCCAAACGATTCTATGATTCCATGATTCTTTGAAAATGAAAGAATCAAAACAAATTAAAAGGAGAAGATATGCTTATTACTTCACCATAACCCAAGAGATTTTCAATGCCTACACAAAGCATCTACAAAGTGTCTGTAAACTGAAATTTTATAGTGATATCATCAGTTAGCTCTCAAAATGTCAGCTCAAGTTTTTTACTTCCTTTGAAATTCCCAAATTTTCATTGCCATTTCAAGCCCTCCGTATGGCTTATGGTCACCCAACAAATGTTTTAGACCTGAAAAATACTATCAGCTGGTTTACTTTTGTTTTCACATAAACTTCAAGTGCTAATTGGAGTAGTGACATTTTTAGGCTTCTCAGGATGACTGTGCTATCAAAACTACAAAAGCAACAAGCATAAAATTCTTCTCAGAAGGTATTTGTAAGAATTGTGAAGGACACTCAAGAAAATGTTTTTTGAGATGCAGCACACAGGAAAATTAGAATGTTTCACATTTTTTCACAAATTGTTACTGGGTACCACTTTAATGGTAACTAGTTTGGTAAGAGCTTTCTTTTACATGATCCAAATAGCCAGCTAACACTGCCATCTTACTTTTCTGAAACACTTTCCTTTCACTCTTGAGAGTACATGGACATGCAGCATGGGAGCTTCAGTCACAGACATGATGCTGCAACACTAAAACTACACTTAAGGTTAAGATCCGATATTGACAGATGACAGACACTGCTTCTAAAATCTTGGAGAAACGTTCAGTGCTTCAAATTGAGTGTGTGCAAGAGAGCAACATTTAGAACGTGCATTCTTAAGATAGGACATGAAAAATCTCTCTGATACTTTTCTTCCAAGACCTGGCTAATCTGTTTTTTTTCTACTTAAAATCTTTAGACTTGGTTTATTACAAAGATTTTGATGATATTATGAAAACTAAAGTGGAAGATGACATTGTATTGGGCTTACATGGACAGATTTTTGTAATGGGGGCTGCAGGGGTGGCTTCTGTGAGAGGAAACCAGGGGCTGCCCTCATGTCAGACACAGCCAGGTCCAGCCACCTCTAGCAGATCCACTGCAGGATACTGCTGAGCCTATAAGTGATGGTGGTGGTGTCTGTGTGATAAGGTATTTAAGAAAGGGTAAAAAACCACTGCACAGCAGCTGTAACAGAGGTGTGAGAAAATGTGAGAGAAACAGCCCTGCAGACACCAAGGTCAGTGAAGAAGGAGGGGGGTGAGCTGCTCCAGGCAGAGGAGCAGAGGTTTCCCCGTAGCCTGTGGAGAGGATCATGATGAAGCAGGTTGTCCCCATGCAGCCCATGGAGGATGACAATGGAGCAGATACCCACACTGCAGCCTATGGAGGTCCCCATAATGCAGCAGGTGGATGTGCCCTGAAAGAAGCTGCGGCCTACAGAGAGCCCATGCAGAAGCAGGCTCCTGGCAGGAGCTGCAGCTTGTGGAGAGGAGCCCACACACGAGGACATTTTCTGGCAGGAACAGAGGCCTGTGGGGAACCCAGGCTGGAGCAGTCTGTTCCTGAAGGACTGCACCCCATGGAAATGGCCCATGCTGGAGCAGTTTGTAAAGGACTGTATCCCATGGGGGACCCATGCTGGAGAAGGGGAAAAAGTAAGGAGGAAGGAGTGGGAGAGATGAAGCATTGTGAACCGACTGCAACCCCCATTCCCCATCCCTCCCTGCACCACTCAGAGGGGAGAAGGTAGAAGAGTCAAGAGTGAAGTTGAACCTGGGAAGAAGGGGGGTTGGTGGGAAGATGTTTTTAGTTTTGTCTTTGTTTCTCACTATCCTACTCTATTTTTAATTGGCAATAAATTAATCTTCCCCAAGTCAAGCCTGTTTTGCTTCCCTTATCTTGATCCACGAGCTTTTTCATCCTATCTTCTGCCCCCATCTTGCTGAGAAGGGGGAGTAACAGAGCAGCTGGGTGGGCACCTGGCAGCCAGCCGAGGTTAATCCACCACACTTAAGCATAACAACACAACTTACTGAGACTTAAAGCTGTTTTCATTTCTACAAAAATAAAATTCACATAAAAAACCCAAATAGTTAATTCCATCTTTTCCTTTTTATATATAAATATTCAATTTTCTGAACAGCATTATTATCTACATCTGGACAATGGTGGCCCTTTTTCCTAGTCACAACTGAAATGAGACATTAAAATCTCTTCAGAGTGCATGTGTATGCTATTATAAAGAATGAAGAGGCTAGACTAATCTTTACACACACTAGACAAGCATTAATAAATTCTAGAGATCATTCACAGGATTCCAGCTGTTGTATCAGATAAAGGCATAATTCTGTCATGCATTTAAAAAGACATTTAACATGAAGCACCTTTTAATCCCACTGAATTCAGTAGGACTCCTCAGATATGAATTTAGGCAACAGATTATATTCAGCTGGAAATTACATGTTAAGAAGTTAAAACACATTCTTTAAAGCCATGCCATGAATTCCCTACTGACCAAGAGACTTAGTTTGTAACATCTGGTATCAGAAAAATATTTAACAAATGTAAGTAGATAACAAAAGGTAAAGATATTCCTACACTACATCCTTCCACAATGATACCAAGAATTCCTGATTATCTATGATGTAATAATATCACAACACTGCCAGGAGAACTTGAATTCCAAGAAAAGATATCGTAATTGTCAGTCCAAATAAGAAAGAATACTTCATGTCATTATCATGCTATTTACATGCTGTATGTATACACATAAACACAGCCTGACTACTGCTCAGCTTTGAAATAAATGATAGACAAAGACACACAAAAAAAAATGCAAACAGGATAAATTACAACAGAGATTTATCAGAATTGGACTATGTTAAACTAATCTATTAACTTTCTTTGATAAAATACTTGATTTTTTAGACACAAGGAAAAAGATACAACTAATCTAGCTGTACTGAGATACCACTGGTCTATATTCTTCAGTAAAGTATGCATGAAATGGGAAATTAATGGTTAAAATCAAAACAAATTGGGATTATTGTAACAACTCTAAAACACAGAACAAATTGTCCTGAGCTGAGCTGAAAAAACACTATAAAGTTACATGGAATTTATAACATTATTCCTGCAGGATCAGCTTTGGGATTTTAAGAATTGTAATTTTTCACTTTGTTGCAAAAACCAGAACTAGTTAATGAAATGTGCTAATGATGATACAAAGCTAAAAAGGATTGCCTTCCATTATGGTGGAAGGTGTTGCCACCAGAGAGGAGGATCTGAATATCCCACTAAAAGAATTGGATCTAGACTACTGGAATAACAGAAATAAGTCTCAGCTGTGAAAAGTATAAGATAAGAGCTCAAAGACTAATGCAAAGGGTGCTTATTATACCCAGCAGAAAAAGATATATGTATATTAATTAATCACGGAATTATTACGAAGAGCCAATGAAATACAGCTGTTTCAAAGGCAAAGAAGTTTGTAGAAAGAATAAGAATATACTTTCCTTGTATAGCTGGAGAAGAACTAATGCTAATGATATAAAAAATCTAGTCTTTGACAGTATTACATCTTTAAGCTTACACAGATTTCAGTTACCCGTGTGCAAGAAAAATGCATTCCAAATGGAAAAGGTACAGATAGGGTGTACCAGGGTAAGAAAAAGGGATTCCATGTTTCAGGAAAGACTCAATAAGCCAGCCTATAAAAATAAAAGCTAACTGCTATTGATAAGTACTTTGGAAAGAGGAACAAAGGGGCTAGTGGGTAAACACAAGCGAAGAAGAAGGTTTATTCAAATGATAAGCACAGTTACAAGCATAAGGCACAGTCCAAGTGGTTATAAACTAAGGCTAAGTCTCAAGAGAAACCTACTTACCAATTTACCATTTTCAAAACCATAATCTGTTTTCTGCCTCAACCATTTTCACACGTTTATTCTTCTGGTTCAGAGGAAGAGGGCCAGTGGAAAGATGCAACATCAGGAAAATCAGGAACTATAACACAGACCTATCAACACCTAAATTAAAATTTTTCAAAGGCAGATGAGCTTCTGGGTGGGTGGCTGCCACTCTCCTTTTCATTAATCCTTCAACATTGTTGATTAAGTTTTTTGTGCAGATGTAATGTGATAGAGAAAACTCAAAGGCGCCTTTTTTTTCTTTTTCCCTCATTTACCCCTTTTTTAATGTTTTACTGGCTGTGTCCACAAGGTTAAAATAACAATTCTGGTATGAACAGAACAAAAGTAAGTGTAGGCTATAAATTAGAAAAAGTATGAGTTATCAAAAGAGTCATGTTCAAAAATTGATTCAAGATGAAGCTCAATGGTTTAGCACTATTTGAGATTTATTCTAATGTTTAATAAGCAAAGTTTTACATTCTATAGCATAACACTCACCACTGCCATATTAATATCCTATAACCTTCCTTTTGAGATTCCATTTCCAAAAAATCTAACTTTTCAAAAACTACATGAAATGGAAAGATGTCCCCTAACAAAACAGAGCATCAAAACCAAACAGAAGAGATCCTCATTCTAATTCACGTTCAGCCACTGACTTTGTTAGCGATTTTAAGTTATTCCATCGATCTGTATGGGATTTTTAAACTCCCAGTCCCACGTAAAAATCAATGGGAGACGGGCACCCAGCTCTCATATGCTTTAGAAGATCCCCCCCTTTTAATGCTTCAATCAACAGAAAACATGTATGAAAAGAAAATAAAACATAGCAGAAAGAGATTAATAAAGTCAAAAGTAAGTTAATTTTAAAGTGAATATGAATGATTAGGTCAGTGTATTTTAGTAACCTGGTACACTAGTTTCCCATCACAGATAATTGTATTTTTAACAGTGACTTAATGCAAAATGATAGCAAAATATGTGATTCTATGCCCCAAACATTTTACTACCTGACAAAACTACAGAAAAGCATACTGAACATGAAAGAGGCATCAAACTGGTAATATACTCTGCAAACTTCCAATGTCATGGAATGCATCAAAACCTTAAAATTACCAAGATACCACCAATTTTCTACATCTCAAGAGCAAAACACTCATTTTTGGAAGAAAAAAAAGGAGTGTGTTTTCTTTAATCTGAGCTCTCTTTTATGAACAGTGAAGGAGGTAAAATGCATTTTATATCATTTGACCAGTCTACATTGCAAATCTAAAAATATTTATACCTGGTTGAAACAACAAAAAAAAAAAGAGAGGAAAAAAGGCAAACCCAAAAAACTTAACTAAGAGTCTAGGAATGAGCAGTGAAGGATTAATTAAAATAAAGAAAATCCTTGTAAAGACATACACTAATACTTTCTTTACACACTTTTTAAATGAAAGTCTTAATTCTTCCTTTGGATGTACACTAACAGTTCCTAACGACATCTCTTCATTATTTGCAGCTTTGGCCCTAGAATCATTTGCTTAGCATCATAAAGTGAAAAACAAGAACCATGGTTAACAATTATGTGTGATACCATTCTGTTTAGCTGATGTGCTATGGTGCTGCGAACTAATTCATCAGGACACAATTTGTGTGGAACAGAAGGCTGGCTTGGATGCAGACTTGAATATTCATCTAAGAACAAATTAGTTCATTCAAAATACAATCAACCATTTGCAGCTACCTGGCTTGTATACATAGACCACATAGTGATAAGCATAGCCTATTGCTGCTTCTGACTATTGCTTCCTAGAAAACAATATGAAAATGTACAACAAAACTTTATATTGGAATACCACAAAAAAACAGGTTGACATCAGTATGTTTTTTTTCTCATCTTCTTAAGACAAACCCTATTGGTATCTCAAAACAAAACAATCTTCCCAAAGCAGAGTTGTAACAGGAAATGTAACAAACTTATGGAAATTCCACATTACAAAATACCTCACAAAAACCCCTAAACATAAGGCTGACACTATTTTATGAAATAAAGAACTTATGGGGCAAATAGTCAAAAAAAAAAAAAAAGTATAAGAAAAAGGTAAAAATAATGAAAAAAAAGAAAAATACAGTTTGAGAATTAAACTAATATATATATTTCAGTCAAGTAAATTAGCTATCTTCCATTACCTAGAAATCTTACATCAACTTAATAAATAAAACTCAATAAATCCCGATTTCTCTTTGTGCAACTTTTTTTTTTAATATATGGATAGTTTGAACCTGTACTTAGTAAAAGTGCTATTTTACAGGTGTCTCTAGATAGCAAAACTTTTGTTTATGTTCATTTGCTGTTGATACTGGCACCCTATGTATGAGAAAGTAGCATTTGCCAGATGATCTACAGAAGCCTTATGTCTCTGCTTAGTGCCTTTTTCAACAGATATTGTTCTGGACCTTACTCTATCTGTCAGGGGGATCTTGACCAAAAGAATTCTAGCATATTGGCAACCCAGCTGAAAATAAAGGAACAGAAACAGCAGCTTGATCCACAGGCTGCAAAATTTTCTTAATACATATCAGGCTGTGTTGTTCTCCAAAACCACAAAACTAAGGAATGCATGCCACTACCAGGGTAGGGAAGAGATCCAAGCTCCAACCACCACAGGTTGTTTCTCCAGCTGTCACTGGTCCTAAATGATGTTATAGGGCAGAAACAGGAAGAGAAATAGATTAAGTGAAGGCAGTTACAGTTGTCATATCTCAAATGCAAGAAAGTAAAACAGATGATGGAGAACAGAAAGAAAATGCTGCTTGTAACATCTGGTATTACTACTGGTTGACTCCCTTTTCATTTTGTGATCTCTTGTAGCACTGAAATACCTACTACTTCTCAACATGGCAAAAGGATAAAAAACACTTATGTGAGCATTCAGACAATGAGACACAGCGTTAAAGGTAAGGGGGAGCAGACACAGAGGGAAAAGAGAAGTAATGACTGAATGCACAAAAAATTATGCTCCAGGCTGTGAAAAGTGAACTGCTATCAAGAGAAGTCATACTAATGCCACTATTAGAAGTGTTCGCAAGACCTGATAGTAGATTAACATTTCATGAAATAAAAATGTATCTACTCTATAAAAGCTATTGCCTATGAAGAATCTTGTATAATTGCTATTATTATAAATTGTTTTAGTATGCAATTGTACTATTTTATACTATCAGTTGCATTATTATTTGTAATTATTATTACTGTATCCCTAAAAAATAAAATAGGTTACTGATAAATAGCATAGAAATAATATGTGGTATTTCACACTTACTTAAGTTTCACTTACTAAAACATTATTTGAAAATATTTATTCTGCCATGTTCTTGCATGACTTGGGCCTTTTTAGAGTCTCTATAAACTAATTTATTTATCAAGTTGGAACATTAATTATTTTATGTTCAATCAATTGGTCAGTCAATGCATGTCTAGCAATTAAAATGAAATTAAGACAATCTGTAAACGATCCCTCATTTTCTTTATGCAACCTACCAGTACAGCTCTGTGCCTGGAAGACAGATGCTGAATAGCTGCACTAGGAGGTTACTAAACCATATTTGTGGGGAGAAGAGGCTATTTGTAAGACATTTTGACGTAATCCCTACAAAGGAAAAACAAGGGAGAAAGGCAGAGAGATGGCAGAAGCTTATCAAAGTTCTGAATAAACCTGAAAACAATATAAAGTGTGTATACTTGATGTGACTAAAAGGCAGGCTGCTATAATATTATTATATTTCTCAAGTTTCATCACTGTATTTATTTGCTGGATATTTCCCTGAAATATCTTCAACATTCAGATTAGATTTCAATCACAATGCCTCATTTATAATTCATTTAATCCTATTCTTTATCTAGAAAAAAGTAGCTGAAGCGGATGTCAGGAGGCTACACATGAATAACAAGCATGTGTATTGCAATGGAAAATATATTTCATTTAGTGATTTCTACCTACTACTGTGATAAGATAATGTCTTTATATTAGAATATGAGAAATGCTTTTCAAAAGAAACAGAATTCATATACTTTGAATATTAAATAACACAAATGTTCTTTGAAGAAATTTATTCTAGAATACCATCATGTGAGACTGTCAGCATTAAATCATTCTATGAAGTAAGCTGGAAAACAAACCTGCATGAAATTTGGTGACATTTCTATTGTTAATAACACATATACAAATTTGGCTGTATTAAGACAGTTTCAGTATTACATAGCAGAAGAGTAATTGATGCAGCATGTATTTGTAAGATCACTATAAATGCAAAATGTACAAGAAGATTTTTATAATCTTTGTGCTTTCATAGAATAAAACCTGTTTTAAATACATATCCACTAGAACAGTAAAAGATCTTTCCAGCCATCACAAGCCTTGCCTTTCCTACGGAAAAAAAAGTTGTTAAATTATGAATGTATAGCATAGATATTAACCTAATAAATATTATTTTAGCAGTCCTTTAGTATATAAATAGGTGTTAATTATTGTATCTAATCTGTATTTGAGCTCCTTTCTTAATAGGCAACTGTAATTAACATGCAGAACCCTTGCACACACGCCACAGAGCATAAATAAGTAAGTTTAAAAAAAAGGTTGCAATGGGTATCAAATATCCTGATTTGCCCATATTAATCTTATTTGCATCTGCAAAATTTGCATTTCTAACTTAATTTGACAATTTGGTTATCACTATGTATTTCTGAACCTTTTTCACAACATTTGATCTTATCTTAAGCCTCAAATTTCATTTAATTACTAGAAGTATGCTTCTCTCAAATCCAGAATTCTAGTGCAGATCATTCTTTTTTCTCTTTTGTAATTAAGAAAATTTTACAGAAAAACACTTTCTTTTGTACTCTGGATATGCATCAATTTCTACATCAGGTGAACAGAAAAATGCATTTGTCCTTTATTCATTTGTTTTTAATAAAAGCCTGAGGTAGCAGCAGAATCCAATTAATCATTATTTGGAAACATCACACCATTAAACCTAAGTTCCAACTCAAAGATGATTTTGTATTGTAGGGAACACCACAGGATTACTGTTTTCAGCAGCAGGAATAGTCGAGGCTTTGAAACCTTTTGTTACCCAATCTGTCATTTCAATTAGTCCAAACTTTCTACATTTACCCTTTTTTTTTTCCCCCATCTGTGTGTGACATTTCACTGATGAATAACTAAATGTAAGAGAACAATTGCATTCTTATGGCACAGTATTGTTTTCACCTGTGGAATTGTGCCAACATCAAAAAGAAAGCACAATCATTATTCACATTTGTTTGTGATCAGCTCTCAAATTCCTTATGGCACAGTAAATTAGCCAGCCCAGGGGGATCAAAAGCAGGTTTTTTTCATTTTATAACTGTTTTCACCATCATCAAGTAGGTCCCTTATCATTTTGCTGTACTTAAATTCCATTTCTTATAATCACTCACTCTCTTCACAAACAGAATTATTCCATTACATGGCTCCACTGCACACTAGAGGTCAGCCGTTAATGGCCAAGATGTATTGTGATGTGTTTTTATTATTTCTAGCCAGTGAGAGAGATAATGTCTTGTATTATAAAGCTTCGGTCACCATCAGGCTTCTCATTCATTTTTGAAAACAAACTGGCAATTCAATCTAACAGGGAACAGATGAAAAAACTAAACATTTTATGATTAATAA
The DNA here is from genome assembly GCA_020745775.1 of Theristicus caerulescens. Lineage (NCBI taxonomy): Eukaryota > Metazoa > Chordata > Aves > Pelecaniformes > Threskiornithidae > Theristicus > Theristicus caerulescens. Next base: position 33,177,648 of record CM036583.1, read on the forward strand.
TTATAGAAATTTAATGTCAACATGACACATACAAATATAAATAATAAAACCTTACAGTTTTGCTTCAGCTCATTGTAAGCAATCTTTACCACAGAATAGTGTACAACTAAAATAATTAGGTTTTGTCACCCATCTTTAAATAATATTACTCTTTCTCCTGTCTAAAACTTAATTAGAAAATCAGGGGAGTAAAAAAATAATGCAGAAAGTATTCATGAAAAGCAGTTCAGGACTGATAATGAACCTGGTTTGAAATGAAAAGCTGATTTTGCCTGTCATTCAGTAGGAAATTATATACTTATTTAGAACAAAATACTCATTTTTATTACACTATTAGAAAAGGTTCAATCAACTAAAAAAAATGGTATTCTGTGCATTACACAATTTCTATTCATTGAACTCATGGTATATTTTACTTTAATAAAGTAGTAAATGACACCAACTTTTTAATCTAAAGGTTTTCAACACAGATAGTTGAGAAAGTAAAACAATGAAGGCACTGTTCAAGTGGTAGGGATTTTGAGTTCTAATGGCCTGGTCAAAACTTAGTATTGAAATGTACTAAGTATACACAAGTCTTTTATTTTTTAACTGATACCTAGTTAGATTTACAGCTTTTATTTTAAATGTACCAAATTAATGTGTGTCAATGATTTACTTATTGCATTTGGAACTCTGATGGAGTGCTTCACACAGTGTAAATATAGAGGAAGATGTAAGTCCTAGAGTCTGTAATTTGGATAGGATTTTTCCAGCTGATTTCATTTGTGCAGGATTCCACCCATGGACTTAAAGACACTTATTATATAGATAACTGAAGGTATATTTATGAAAAAGAGATCATTCCTTCAGCCAAAATAAATAGTAGGTTTGTTGGTCACAGACTTTCAGATGTGGAACAGCACTTTAAGTGACAGTGGTACATGCAAGACAGAGACCTCAAGTCATGCAGTTTTTTGCCTTATTGTAAGTGGCATAAAACTGGAATGTGTAGAATTTGAAAGGGTAGACTCTGTAGTTTTGTATGTCACCTACCTCACCTACTTGTTTTTCTGTCATGATTGCATATAGTTGTGTTAACACTTTCAAGTTTTGGGTTTGCTTTCCATTGTGAATATTGTGACGCTAAATTTTTATGCAAAAGAAATTTAATCTGTTATTAAACTGCCAATTTTTCTGTCATTCCTCGTTGTGTTTAGGAAATAGCATTTTTAAAAATAGTATAAGATCTCCCATTCTTATACATATTTCCATAAAACTAGTAGGCTTAGTAATATTTTACTTCTACAGTTTCATGTCAACAGCTGAAATACAACATTAAAAGTATTAAGGGCACATTGAAATTTAGGTATCAATTTTCCTAACTCAACTTTCCTTTAGTGAACCATGGGTTCACTAAAGCTGCCACTCACATCTGGAGAGTGTGTAGTCCGACCCTGGCTCAGACCTGGGTCAGCTACAGAAGGCTGTCCACAGTCATGCTTTGTTCAGTTTTAAATATCTCCAAGAACGGAGAGTCCGCAAACACTTGACAACCTGCTCCAGTTCTCAGTCACTCTTGGAATAATAGTAATAATAATAATAATAAAAAATTCTTATGTTTAAACAGAGCTTCATGTGTTTCAGTGTGTGCTCACTGCCTCTTGGGCTGCCACTAGGCACCACTGAGAAGAGTCTGGTTCCCACATCTTCACTCCCTACAATCAGGTATTTATATATACATAGATAAGATCTCACTAAACCTTTTCTTTTCAGGCTAAGCAGTCCCAGCTCTCAACTTCGTTGTATGAACAATGTTTCAATCCCGTCACTGCCTTTGTGGCCCTTCACTGGACTCACTCCAGCATGTCCATGTCTCTCTTGTACTGAGGAGCCCACCACTGGACCCAGCACTTCAGATGCACCTCACCAGGGCTGAGCAGAGCAGAAGGATCACCTCAGCCCAGGAAGCTGTTGGCCTTCTTTGCTGCAAGGACGCATTGCTGGTTTATGGTCAACTTTTTGTCCACCAGGACCCCCAGGGCCTTTTCTGTCAGGCTGTTTTTCAGCTGGTCAGCCCCCAGCATGCAAGGGGTTGTTCCTCCCCAGGTGCGGGGCTTCTACTTCCCTTTCTTGAACTTCATGAGGTTCCTGTCAGCCCATTTCTCTGTCCTGCCCAGGTTCCTCAGAACAGCACCTTGTGCACAGTTTTGGTAAAATATCTTATTTAAGGAAACAAATATAAGAATATCTCCATTTCCATTTTACTTCCCTAATGAACCCAAGGACAAATGTCAATCTTAAGTATATCCGAACAAATCCCTGAGGCAATGCAGAAAAAAGTTATTGTGAATATGCACACATAGATTAATGGATCAGTTTTTTGAATTTAAGCAAGAAGTTTCCAAACTTATAAACTGCTTTACTTACAAGAAGTTTCTAGGACAGAATCATAGAATCATTTAGGTTGGAAAAGACCTTTAAGATCATAAAGTCCAATCATAAACCTAACACTGCCAAGTCCACCAGTAAACCATGTCCCTAAGTGTCACATCTACCTGTCTTTTAAATACTTCCAGGGATGGAGACTCAACTACTTCCCTGGGCAGCCTGTTCCAATGCTTGACAACCCTTTCAGTGAAGAAATTTTTCCTAATATCCTAGATGTCTAGCTTGGAATAAAATTACCAACTCTGTCATATAAGCTTGAGAAATCAGTCACCGTCAATGATGCCGTTTTCAAAAGATCACTATTTTGATTCAGTTCTAGCTGATCAGTATCAGCTGAACAGTAGTTTGATCAGTACTACCTGATACAGTACTACCTGATACAGTACTAGCTGATCAAAATTACTAGAAACAAATTTTTGGTCACTGAATTTGACATACAGACTCAATATTACAATCCTGAATATGGACAGGTGAATGTCTAACCTGGTACCACTAAAGCAAAATATTAATTGTTCCGTAACCAAAACACTTTTATTGAAATACACATCGACAAAAGAATCCCTACACAAAACCATGAACAATGGAAATGAATTGTAAAAAAACCCAGTCAGGTCTCTACAATAAACTCCATTACATGGTTCTTTGTCCAGCATTAATTAGCTACAGTCAGTTTGGTATTGTCTCTTATTTTTCACTGAAACAACACACATCAAGAAGCAGTTTGTCTAAAAGTACAACCAACGGGTTAGGTTAACCTCCTCCCAGTGTTGTTCATGACGGAGAGATACAGTGCTGTGCACTGACTTCATGCCTCTTGACAGCACAAATACCACAAATGAAGAGTTGCATGAAGAACTGAAATGGCAGGTCTTAGGGGATCAAGCAGGAAAGCACTAAGCTTTACTGTTTGTTAGCAAGGGAACAGTGTCAATCAATTAATGATTTAATTACTTAGACTAATTAAGATAATGAACAACAGCAAGCCTACAATCAATTAAGTTTATCCAAACTTTCTATTTTTAGTATAGGACCCTGAGAACTACGTTCTTCTTACAGGTACTTAAAGTGTAAAGGCTGTGTTACTTCAGTCTCAGAAAAAATAAAACAGAATCAATAAAACATAAGGGTTGCATTAAAAAAAAAAAAAAGTATGCAGAGAAGGAAAAAATAACTTCACCAGAGCTAGCAATTCTACAGATCCCATAGTCTCATAAGTTGGGAAAGTATGTTAAATTTTAGCAAAACGATGATTCTTCAAATTCTTTGCAGAGGTGAAACAAATTCTTGTGCCTAGTTACACTCCCCTTTGAAAAGGTCTGTCTAGCCTTGACAGATAAAAAATTAAAGTTTGGCTTTTTTTTTATGTCATTAATGAGAGCTCACCCTTTGTTCATTGAAAGTACTGAAAGATCAGCAGAAAATAAGTCTTGTCTGTCTGACTGCTTGTCTGATCATACAACACAGATACCACTGAAAGGATCTTTGTCATTTTTGTAAACAGTCTGGTCAAGTAAATACAATTTTAAATATCCAAAACCAGAAATAAAGTGAGAAACTGCATCCATCTGAATATGAAGAAAGCAAGGCTGCTACTGCTTAAGCTTTATAATGAGTTTCTGCAACTTAGATGAAATTTCTTTGGTGAATTTTTCAGTCTATTATTTCCACATGGCTGCTCCTGCTTTGTTTCCACTTCGTGATGCATAACTGACAGCATTTCCGTACTAGATTCCACAGACATTTATGAAAACTGGTGCCTACTTTTCATGGTAAGATAGGAGTGGAGAAGCTAGCAAGAGAAAGAATAAAGACAGCTGAAGGGGAAAAGGGATGCACAGGAAGAAGCAGAAAGGGTAAAAGAAGGATACAGGAAATCTGAATCGCTGAACTAACAGGGTGAGGCCCACAGGAGATTCACAGCACAGCAGAAAAGTGGGGTCACTCTCTGATGCCACAGAACATAGAGTAAGCAGTGGGTGGTGAAGTTCAGGCACGGCCTGTTGCTGGGATTTGCAGGTACACAGCAATCCCTCTGCATTCCACCCAGGCCAGCAGAAGAGCACTTCCTCACAGCAAAAGGCACACCTTCTCAAAGCAGAAGACATCCCCTGCTGGCCTTCATCTCCAATCACAAAGCACTCCAGCTTTGCCTGAAGGAAACTAGGCCACAGACTGGTATAATCACCCAATAGTACAGGTGTAGGGGCAGTACACACATTGCCCTAAAGGACAGGAAGAACTTGGAGATGAGTACTCAGATGGTGACAAAAAAGAAGACTGAAGCATCAGCAATATTTTTAGACTATAGACTCTGCTATCTTTGTGTAACTTAGGGTATTTTGGCAGAAAAGGAGAACATATTATCAGAGAAATCTTGCACACTCTTTTGAAAGCTTTTATATTAGGAGCATTTAGAGATAAATACTATAGTGGTGAGATTTAAATTATCCTAAAATACTGTATATGGTTACAAGGCATTTGTTATTTCATTTTTCATTCACCTTTAAATCATTATTATGTTAATTGTCTTTTCTGGATGATGTGTGCATTCTAGAGAGAAAGGAAATGTATAGAGGAACATAACCACCTCCAGAATAAAAGTAATAGCATAATTTTTTTTCAATAAAACAGTAGTGTTGTCATCAGAAATTAACATCACTGAAATACTTTCACAGAGTTGGGACTTTAGATTCTTTCTAAAACTTCAATCTCAAAGCACTTGAGTATAAATGACTCAGCATATGGTATGAGATATTACCTTTTTATTTTTTCTGAACCAGTTCTTGGAAACATATTACAGTAGCCTTCTAAAATGATCAGTCTTTTGCATACCACTGAGATCTCAGTGCCTGTATTACCACTGTACAGTCAAAGACATCAGCTTTCCTTGAAACTGTGTGTTACCTGCCCTGAATTTTCCTAGCAGTAGTCTCCCAAATAGCAAGGAGTGCTTGTCTACCTTACTAACTTCTTCTTCCTCAATCCAAACTCTGAAAACTACTAAAATTTACCTGTAATGTCCAAATATACTGGTTAAGGTAAAGAACTATAAATAAGGATTATTAATCTACCTCTTAACATTTAGCTTTGGATAGGGTACCGAGGTGACACTTTTGAAAACAATTAAGAGAAGAAACCCTCTTCCTTTGAATCTGACAGTCTCAGTATAGACCCTTCTCTTGCCTACAGTCAGATGCCTAACAAATATCATTCCTGAGATTGATCTATGCACATGAGACAGCAGATCTTTCTGGTTTAAAATATCTATAGCTCAAGCAGAACAGTTCTGATGATTTGCAGTTGCAGTTTTACATTCTGTTCATCACCTAAGAAGTAAACAGTAATACACCAAATAAGAAAAGAATAATATGAGGAAGATTGTAAGGGCCACAGATTTGACACAAAATCTAAAAACTGAGAGGTTTAGATTTGGTCATCTTACATTAGAGACCCCTTTTTTATTCTCACTGATCCTTCAGAATGCTTTCTTTGTAAAATGGAAAAACATGACAGATCTATTAACATCAAAGAGATCCAAACCCTTGATCTTCAGGCTCAGAGAGTAGTGCATCTTTCCCCCAAGGTTATAGTGTATTTTGCAGGGAAGAATAAGACACTGAGACATGCACTCATAGATAAGAAAAAAAAACACAAAAAAAATCAGATGATAAAGACTTGGCAGATCTGCTCAGCATCAGAAATAAACGTTTATTAACAAAGGCACCTATAAATTCTCAGTCAAACAAGAGCAGATATTAGAGAGGAACCGATACAAAATTACTGGTCTATACATCTGAAGAGAAAAGATTTGGTGCATTCCAGACAAAAGGAGGATTTTTCTGGCTATTGAAAAGGTAAACAAATTAAGGCATCTTGCTGCAGTTGGGGACCTGAGAATAACTTGGCAAGGAAGATCTAATATTTTCATATAAATAAAATCTACAAATTTTATCCACATATTCCAACTTCTGTATTTCAAAATTTGATAAACAAATTCATGGCCAAGTTTAGTTAAAAATCCTCTCTAGCCTCCATTCACATATTCATGTTTAATCAAGAGAAAAAAGAAGCAGAAAATTGAAATAGCATTGAAAATGCATTTATTAGTTTTCAGCAATACCTGTAAGTTATATAGTTATGAGAAGAAATGCCCCCCCCCCCATCCTACACTTGATACACAAAAAATTCCAGAAAGATTCGAGGATCAGTTTTATGCAGACTTTAGTTGTTGTTCAACTGTGCATACATAACCTATCATTTATCTAAATTGAGATCAATCATGAATTGTAACAGATACTCAGGTGATTTTCTCAAGACAAGAAACGAACTTCTGCTCTGTGTAGAGCTGAGAAATTTTTCTAAAGACTTTCTGCCATGGGAAAATCCCACACATTTTTCATGTAAACCTAAAAGCTATTTTTAACATATTCATATTATCCACACCATTATACTTATGAGTCTCCAAAGCACTTCATTTCACTGTACTATTTTTAGAAGTCTATAACTCATACGCAAAAACCAACACTGAGCTACTAAGTAGAATGCAAATCATCAATCTAAGAGAATCATGTTCTGTTAACAAAGGGAGAATAGAAATAAAAGGGAGTAGAAATAAAATTTAAAAAGAAAAAAAACAGTTCTAGTTTTTGTTTCTATCTAGACTGGAGGTATTTCTAAAAAGTTATGAATAATACCTTTTCAATAGCATAGTAAGAAGCAACTAATTTTTTATGTATTAGTAAATTCTAAAATAATTCATTATAATTCACAAGGTTCAACAAAATTTCAGACATTAGAAGCTAGCAGGCACACCCTCATGATACGACCAACTTTTACAAGAATGCAACAATGGAATTTGTGATTTTAGATCTACATTAATAAAATTGTATACATTGCTCCAATTCCCAATATGGGAAACTGATAAAAACCTTACTTCATAAATATCAGAATGCAATATAAATAGAAAGAGTCAATAGCCAAATGATAAACTTTTATCACGAAAGTAAATCACAAAAAGGCAGTTGTTTCAAGCAGCTAGTGTTTGTTAATTAAGTAGTCATTGACTAAAAGCATTTATTGAGGTTTGTAAAAGGGATAGTATGCATACATTTTTATTTTATACAGTACTTCAAATTTTAATAAATGTCTTTAATAATAAATTGATCTTTAATTAGTGCATCGCCAAATTATTTTAAGGGAATCTAAATTAATTCCTTATGAGGCATTTAACTTGAAAGGAACCATATACCATTCATATTATTAAGGAAATCCTTATCCAATTGATCTGAAAAGCTGAACTTAAGAGTAGATATAACGTCATCTGCCTAAGATGTTGTAGGATTGTTCTGAATTGCAATTTACCTCTGTTTTTTTATAAAGCACACACATCTTTAGATGCTACAACCTTTAAGTCACTTTAATCAGACCACAGATATTGAAAAAGGTCAGTGGACATGTTACACTTCTTCATATGAACAGTATGTCTGAAGACGAAGGTTTATAAAAAAAAAAGAAAAAAAAGGTGACTAGGTTTTTCCACTAATGCACTTCACTAGTGAACTGTAAAGCATCAGGAAGCATCCTGTAAAATAACTCTAATCCTCATGTCTCCTGCCCCACAGCAACATATACACATATTGCCACACAGCTGGCATACATGTGAGCTCCACCATCTGTAACAGCAGTATTATAATTTTCCAGAATTATAAAATGGATTTGCTTAAATGCTTGCCATTGCTTTTCATTTCACTTCCCTTCCTAGGTTTCAATTATATCGACAGTGTGATACAAGAATCTCCAAATCAGCTTTTCTGGAAAAGGTACAGTGGTGAATAAACAGTGGTGAACAGTGCTTGTTGAATATATATGCATTTCTGAATGTAAGACCACAGCAAATGCTTTATTGGGTCACACTAAGTCTGTGTAGCCTGCTAACATGTCTCCAGCAGTGTCAAGAGAAGGTGCTATCTGGGCACGTTACCCTGGGCACATTTTGAGGTCCATTCACTTCATATTCCTAAAGACATTAAAGCTGGAGTTCTTGCTTGCTCTTTTAGTACTAATTTATGGATGTCCTGTACATGACTTTTTGAAGTTCTTCTTTGAAACTACAGGTGTCTGCCTCCACAAAAACATGCAGCAAATTCCATCTTTTATCTGCTTTTAATCAATCTTCTACTAACTTCCTCAAACACCACAGTTCTATTATTATGAGGTGGGTGGATATCCGTTCTGCTTTCACTTTATGCTCTACCCCCATAATTTTGCAGACCTCAGCCATAATCTCCACACCCCCCTGTGCCATCTCTTCTTGAAAATGGAGGAGTCTCAGCCTTTTCAGTCTCTTCTCACATAGCAGCTGTTCCATCCTCTGGACCATTTTAGCTGCCATTGTCTGCACCTCACGTAACTCAGTTGTGTCTTCTTGAGATACGTGTATCAGACTGTATTCTAGTATGCAAGATGTGGGTGCACTAAGGTTTATACCATATCCAATAATCTCCTTTCCTTTATTTCCTCAGGTAGAATTATTCATAGATTTAAAACTAGCTCTGTCTTTTACATTAAAAAAAGACAAATGGATTCTCCTTGTCACTTTTGTACTGGGTCTAGTATCCTGTTTAGTGTTTATAAAGTGCATCAAATCTTAACCTGAGAATATTCATAGAATCACAGAATCATAGAATCATAGACTATCCTGAGTTGGAAGGGACCCACAAGGATCATCGATATGGCATATCTTCCTGCCGTTCCCTCGGGTCCTATCATTGGTCATCAGTGAGAAGAGATCAGTGCCCCCCCTCCTCCTTGCCTCATGAGGAAGCTGTAGACTGCAATGAGGTCTCCCCTCAGTCTCCTCTTCTCCAGGCTGAACAGACCAAGTGACTTCAGCCACTCCTCATACGGCTTCCCCTCTAAACCCTTCACCATCTTTGTGGCTCTCCTCTGGACACTCTCTAGTAGCTTCGTATCCTTTTTATACTGTGGCGCCCGAAACTGCACACAGTACTCAACATGAGGCCACACCAGTGCAGAATAGAGCAGGACAATCACCTCCCGCAAACAGCTAACAATACAGTGCTTGATGCACCCCAGGACACGGTTGGCCCTCCTGGCTGCCAGGGCACACTGGTGGCTCATGTTCAACTTGCCATCGACCAGAACCCTCAGATCCCTCTCCGCGGGGCTGCTCTCCAGCCTCTTGTTCCCCAGTCTGTCTGTACATCCAGGGTTGCCATGTCCCAGGTGCAAAATCTGGCATTTGCCCTTGTTAAACTTCATATGGGTGGTGATTTCCCAGCTCTCTAATTTGTCCAGATCTCACTGCAGGGCCTCTCTGCCCTTGAGAGTGTCAAGGGCTATTCCCAGTATATATATATATATATATATATATATATATATATATATATTCAGATATATAGTAGCAAACTGTCATTTAAGTAGTCTGTTCCAATAGTTACAATGTAATTGTCCAGAATTAGCTACTAGATTACTGTTAAATTCCCCTCAAACTTACTAAGCGAAATTTTCTATTACAATCTCTGTCTTCTCTACACAAAAATATGTATACATAAGCTAAAATAAGGCTTCAGTAATCTTTTTTATAAAGAAACTTAACCTATTACCAAAGATGACAAAGCATTTTCCCAGTCCTGAATCTACGTTTTTCTCTTCCCTGCACTTTCTCCAGTTGGTCAACACACTTTTTAGAATGAGAAACCAGGACTAGATTTGCACTGCATTATTAGCGTCACTAGGCCTATATGTAGGGTTAATTTGCCTTTCTACTTCCATTCATTCTACCCTTGCTTTTCAATCAAAAGATAATGTTAGACCCTACTGCCTCTTAACACAAGGAATTTTTTCACAAAAAACTTCCAGTTTATTTTCAAAATCATTACATTTAAAGCTACTACTCTCTATTCTGGACCATATTTTTCATTTTTATCTGTTTGGCCTTGCATTCGTTGCTGCTAAAATATGTGCTGTTTCACTAGAACAGGAGACAAAATGACTATTTCTCTCTCCAATCCAGACATTGCCTGCCAATGTTCTCAACAGTTATTTTATAGATTTTTCTAAAGCATATGTGAAATTCTTACAGGAAAAAAATGACCCAGGTGGAAATCTCCTGGAAATGCCCATATATAATTGACCCTCACTGCCAAAATAAATTTAGTATCACTTTCCCATGTTGTTTCTTCCTCCTTTAAATTTGCATGTGCCAAAAAAAAAAAAAAATTAACAGTAGTGGAGCCTCCCTTCCATCCACATGCTGCTACTGAAGTGGAAAGCACAGAGAGCTTGAAAAATACACACAAATTTAAAAATTAGCTTCTTAAGCACAAACTAGAACAAAAACTCTATCCAGTTAAGTTTCATAGACACATTTAGTTGAAGAATTTATATCCCAATGGAATAATTTTTAAACTTCTATTGAACTCTCTTCCTGAACAACAGCCTTACTGGGAAAAGGCTCTCAAAATTTCTTTTTAGCAAAGAACTTGAGAATGTAGTATGCATTGTGAAATTCTGTTATTTGCTATTACTTTGCACAGCAAGACCATGCCCCAGAATTTCTTGTAAACTGAAATGATCATTTGCCACATATTTGCATTCACCTTATATGAGTAATTTCAACTTTGAATTGTATTTCATCAATATATTCTCTTCAATTATACAACATGAACTCTTTACTCATCAACTGATATTATAATTCTGCACTCATTTTTCTCATAACATGTATATTACAGCCTTGTATAATTCAGTGAAAGACACGGTATCAATTTATACAGAACTTTATGTTTAAACCTCTTTTATAGCAATTCAAAGTCAAGATGTAACTTTATTCTTCACACTGCTACCTTTAGAAGAAGGAAGCAGTCAAATTAATTTAGTTTGCACCATTAAAAATTAATAAAAATTTGTGCATATTCCCAAAGCTTTGAAAGGATTAAATTAAAAATTATTTGCTTAACTATTTTGAATAAACACAGCTTCAAGCAGACACTATTTAACACAGAAAGATCCTATACATCAGTAATTTCGGGGGCAGGTGGTTTCCTGAAAGACAAGGTGGAAACAAAAGTGAACGGTGATCTTCCTATATCTTTTCCACTACAGCAGTTGTTGTGCTGTGTGAATATAACCTAAAAAAATCTAAAATTCCCATATCGCTGTTTCTCCTTTCTTTTTCCCTAAAATTGCTCCTATATTAAGACTATGATACGTACTTTTAGGAAACTTTTAAAGTATGTAGAAATGTTCTTAAGCAATCTAGCAAACACAGACACTTTGGAATTCCCTGCCAGTTCTGACAAGAGAATATTAATGACCGACATTCCTTTATCTGTCAGTAGTCATTACTGATGCTGCAGGGAAATGCACACAGTGAGATAGTTACCCATACTGAAGTTTCCCCAGAAACACTTTCTGTTAACAGTTGACATTAATCTAAATAATGTGGTTTTGTCCAACTCTGTTGGGCCATTAAAATACAGCTCCCTTATCTAGATTTCTTGGTGCCTGGAAAGACTGGAGACCCTGGATTTCCTGACTCTGGTTTTACACACAGTCCAGAAAATATAAAAGATGCAGGGTTTTCATACTTGGGGAGACTTCACTGCCTCTACAGTCAGCCACAGGCAATGTTGCCAGGGCTTGAAGGCTTCTCAGAACTCCGAAGCTTGTGAGACAGCCCTGTTCAGTGCTCTGCTTTTGGGAGGTCGGGGCCTGCAACTACCTCAGTTAACAGCAGCTGTGAAACAGACATGGAAGCGATCTTCAAAGTTGCAGAGATAAACTTACAAAAATGTTCAGCAGAATCATTCTGCAGTTGCTCTTCAGTTTATTCTGTAGTTCAAAGCCCTGGTAAACTATATTTAATTCTGAATCTACACTTTTCAAAATACACAGAAATCTTTTGTTCATCTTAAATTTTGAAATGTTTTGTTACGTACAGACTTTGAGATAACCCAAAAACCTTCTTAAAAATTATGTGAATGGGAAAGTATATTCCTCAACCAGCTCTCAAGTTTGCTGTTAATACTTGATAATTCAAAGCAAGTTAAACAGATATGGTGGTAATTATGGCTACTCTTGGAATTATATTATTAAAATCTGCTTTAATGTAAGGACTTGAAAAATAAAGGTTTGAAAAATCCTGCTTTATGCAAACTTCCATATTACCTGTAGTTTCTGTGACTAAGTCAGTGTGTTTGGAATCGTCACATAATGTTTTCACTTCCCCTGATTCTCCATCTCAACTATCACATATATTCCAAAGCCTTCACTTTGCCGCAGAGCAAAATGAATACATCTAGAACGGTTTGGTATAACTAGCTGTCCCACTTTTCTCTAAGACTAAAACTTCTGAGGACAGATGGCTGATTTACTTGACATATTTTAATATCATATTTAACAAGTGCAATATAAAATTACTCTCGCAATACTATATACCAATTTTCATAAAATCAACTGGAAAATGTCCTAGGGTTGAACTGTAGAGAGCATATAAAAGTTCCTGAAAAAAGAATATAAAACAAAATTGAAAGCTATTTTTCTCAGAAAAGGCAGTCCATATTTAAACCCTCTTGCACACATCACCATTATTACAAGAAATACCAATATAAACAAAGGGCTATATCTTACACAAAATGGATGCTATCAGCACTAAGATATAAAGAGAGATGATACTGAAAAAATTACCTATAAAGTACAGGAAGATTTTATCTTTGGATTTCACAGTTCTTGCTACTGCCCATAACAGAAAGCAATAATTGAAATAATCTCTTTAAAGATGTCAGAGTTTCAATCTAAATCTAACATGACAGAAGTTTAGTCCTAGTTACCAAACGCACACATACAAAAAAGTAAATCATTTCCATGTTGTTTTTGCCTGCATATAGGGTTTATGAAGCTATTCTGGAATAGGGTTTTTTTTTTTAGTGTAAACCATGTATGTCCAGTTGCAACTTACTATAAGACAATTTATCAGCAGTCCTGGTCAACTGGGGAGGTCCCAGATGACTGGAAGTTAGCTAATGTGACGCCCCTCTACAAGAAGGGTCAGAAGGAGGATCCAGGGAACTACAGGCCAGTCAGCCTGACCTCGGTGCCGGGGAAGGTCATGGAACAGATCATCTTGAGCGCCATTACACAGCACGTGTGGGACAACCGGGGGATCAGGCTCAGCCAGCATGGGTTTATGAAAGGCAGGTCCTGCTTCACCTAACCTGGCATCCTTCTATGACAAGGTGACCCGCTTAGTGGATGAGGGGAAGGCTGTGGATGTTTTCTACTTGGACTTCAGTAAGGCCTTTGACACTGTCTCCCACAGCATTCTCCTGCAGAAGCTGGCTGCTCATGGCTTGGACAAGTGCACTCTGCGCTGGGTTAAAAACTGGCTGGATGGCCGAGCCCAGAGAGTGGTGGTGAATGGAGCCAAATCCAGTTGGCGGCCGGTCACAAGTGGTGTTCCCCAAGGCTCAGTGTTGGGGCCAGTCCTGTTTAATATCTTTATCAACGATCTGGATGAAGGAATTGAGTGCGCCCTCAGTAAGTTTGCAGATGACACCAAGTTGGGTGGAAGTGTTGATCTGCTGGAGGGTAGGAAGGCCCTGCAGAATGACCTAGACAGGCTGGATCGATGATCCGGGGCCAACTGTATGAGGTTCAACAAGGCGAAGTGCCGGGTCCTGCACTTGGGTCACAACAACCCCAGGCAATGCTGCAGGCTTGGGGAGGAGTGGCTAGAGAGCTACTTGGTGGAAAAGGATCTGAGGGTGCTCGTTGACAGCCACCTGAACATGAGCCAGCAGCATGCTCAGGTGGCCAAGAGGGTCACTGGTGAGGCCGCACCTCGAATACTGTGTCCAGTTTTGGGCCCCTCACTACAAGAAGGACATTGAGGTACTAGAGAGAGTCCAAAGAAGGGCAACAAAGCTGATGGAAGGGTCTAGAGCACAAGTCTTAGGAGGAGCGGCTGAGGGAGCTGGGGTTGTTTAGTTTGGAGAAGAGGAGGCTGAGGGGAGAACTTATCAGTCTCTACAACTACCTGAAAGGAGGTTGTAGCAAGGTGGGGGTTGGTCTCTTCTCCCAAGTAACTAGCGATAGGACGAGAGGAAATGGCCTCAAGTTGTGCCAGGGGAAGTTTAGGTTGGATATTAGGGAAAATTTCTTCACCGAAAAGGTGGTCAGGCACTGGAACAGGCTTCCCAGGGAAGTGGTTGAGTCTCCATCCCTGGAGGCATTTAAAAGATGGGTAGGCATGGTGCTTGAGGACATGGTTTAGTGGCGGACTTGGCAGTGCTAGGTTAACAGTTGGACTCGATGATCTTAAGAGTCTTTTCCAACCTTTACAATTCTATGATTCTATAATTACTTTCGGTAAGATAATTACTTCGGAAGAGCTATTTAGGTTAGTCTAGTGTTATAGACAAGTGCTTAGAAACAAGAATTTCAATGTGGACTGCATGAATGTGTTACAGCTTGTCAAAGAACATCATAAAAAATTTTAAAGGGGAAGAATGCTATTATCAGGGAAAAAACCAGGTGTTCTATATAAAACAAAATGAAGGAACCAAATGGAACAAGAAAAAAAAATAGAGGAAAAATAGTCATCTTATGTTTGTAGTTCACCAATACTAAACTACCATCTTTGGATACTATTTAAACAAGAATTTGTCTCAATCACCCCAACATTTGTTAAAAGTAATCACTGTCCTGTCAGCACTAAGTTTTAGCCCTTCCTCATGCTGGTCTAGAGAAGACCATGAAGACTTTTCCATTAGACAGCATGATGGTAACTGACACATATGCATCAGGAGCCAGAGAGCAAACTAAGCATTATTCACATTTCAAACAATTGGGAAGGGAAGCAATATACAATAAATATATTGTTTCTGGTTAGTATTTCTGTTTGCCTTTTTACAGTCAGCTGCAACCACTTCTATTGAATGAAGAAAGAATTGTGGCTTCTCTTCTAAAACAGCATCTCAAAAGAAGCAGCAAAAGAAAAATGTCAGGGAAGAAGCTATGTAGCCAAGAATGAATGAAAAGAATTAAACAGACCAAATGACTGGAATGCAGCAGAGAATTTGGACACGGTAGTGACCAGGCCTTTCTCGGGGTGGAGAAGGAACAGGATGTGTGCTGTGAGAATTGATTTAATTATTAAAAAGCAGAATGCAGAATATCTGCAGAAAATTATTTGATTCTATTACTACAAATTAAACTCTTGAATTTCAGAAACTAGGATACTAGGAAAGACCAGGAATAGCCATTTTAAAAGCATTTTATGTTTTATATATCTCTTTTACAAAGAGCTACACAAACAGGAGTAGTATCTGCAAGAGTGGAAGGCAGACCAACTCCAGCACAGCAGGAACTTTTCTTCAAGTCCTCAGGAAATCCAGAAGAAGAGCTAATCATGCAAGAAAACACATATTCCTGTGTGTCTGCACGCAGAAGGCTCACTGATCCTGTGCTATCTCCCACCCAGCCCATAAAATAACCATGTCTGTGGAAATTCAGCATATCTTCCAAATAAACAAAGTACAGTGTGTATGAGTAAAATGTTACCGTGACTCTCAAAGAGCTTCTCTTTTACATTGGTAAAACAGAAAAACATTAATTTACAGCTTGCAGCACTAATGCAATATTATGTGGAGCCATATAAACACATATATGGCACACAATTTCACTCATACCATATAATGTGTACCATTTGTATATACATATATAAATATTTATGCAACTTAAGAGCCTATGTATATTAATTACTTGACAATGATAGTCTCTTTCTTTAATCTCATAGATTAAGAGACAGAGGAATATGCTGTATGGTTTTAAGCACTATATTGTAAAGGGAATGAAATCATCAAATCTGACTAGAATATGGGAGACATTGCATTGACATTTAGCTATCACAAGCCTCTTTGGTTTGTTAGGTGTATCACAACCTTTTAGTTGAAATTTAAACCAAGTCAGTGTAAGTGAACGAAATCTTGCATTACATTTTTCTCCCTCCTTTCAAATCCAGTACTTTCTGTAATTCCTTGGAAAGAAAAGGAATGCAGGAAAGGATGCATGAAGCTGAAAAATCAGTTTCAACTGTAAAGTTCACCTTGTAAAAAAGGATTATGTTAATTTATACAAACTGTGGGCATTCATACAATTTCTCAGTCACACCTTTTATCAGTACTAAGCAGAAAATAAAGGTAATGTCAAAAGAGAAGCCTTTTCCCATAAAACAAGAGTTAGACAAATTAGATAAAAGCCTATTTAAAGTGACCATTTCACATTCACCTGGTACATGTAAGAGTTCACTCACTTCCTGCATTTCACAGTACCACTACGCACATGGCAAAAACTCTTAACAAAAAAAAAAAAACAGGAAAGACCAACAGAAATAGAGCTTTCAAAATTTTAAACAAGTCAACAGTATTTTTAAAGGATCAGGTGAGAAACTGCACTTCTCTTTTTAGAAAGTTATATTGCCCAGCTCAACTCTCTCGTTAAGAAAATACAAAAACAGTAAAACCAGAGAAACCTAGTCCATCACTTCTTAGCATAATTGTCTGCTTATTCTCTATTCTGGAATGTCTTAACAGAGACTCTGACCTAAAATCTTGGCTAGTACATAGCACAAATGAGTTTGTCTTTTAAAGAAAAAAATAATTAATGAAATTATTATTCCATTATATTTTAGTTCCAAAATTCTAGCAGTATTTCTCAACTTTTTCTTAGTTGAATCTTTCTAATCTTTTAACTTTTTTTAAACCTTCCTTTTTTTTTATTTTTTTTTTATTTGTAAGTATTTTTAAATTGTCATTTTCTTTCTCCTATTGGCTAATAACAAGATGCAATAGATACTAAGTAATAACCATAGATGATATTGCAACATTATAAATCCCTCCAAGAAGATAACCTCATGTATCTTTGTTTGGCTACCCTCTACTCTGGTAACTCTGCCTGGTAATACGTACTAATTACAAAGACAATTATAGAAAATCATAAAGGATTAGTTTATGTGAGCTCCCCCAGCACAAAACTCAGCTGATTTGTCCATGTGTAAAAGATGATCAGTAGCATTTAGGGTGGGGTATTTCCAACTTACATTAACAGCACTCCTGACATATTATCTATCAACATAACCACATGGAACTATTAATGATCACATAATAGGACAGTATGGTATAAACCAGTGTCTAAAAGGAACAGGAAAAAAACAAGTTATTAATCTGTTATTTTGAAGGGACCTTTGCTTTGTTCTCCAGTCAAGATAGTACACTAGTCTTGTAAAGAATGATTATTAAGAATCTGTCTTTGAAGACACTACTTATCCACTATTAATTAACATTAATATTTATTAATACATCATTTTTACTCTTTCTTAGTTTCTTTTAAGACTGCATCTTGTTGTCCAGGATGGTTTCACTGAGAGTAACTCCAACAAAGAATTAATTTTGTGCGTCTCACCACCTTTATTCTGCATGTGACACTCTATAGATTCTAGCAACACCACAAAGTCCTCCTAGCCCTAGCCAGCAAAGGCTAATAGCTGACTTCTATTTTGTTTCATGTTATTTAAAATAAAAAATAATCATAAGTAGAATACAGCAGTTTTGGAAAACCAAATCTGAGAACTCCCTTAAAAACTGTACTGGGACACCAGCGAATTTTGAAATAAACTCCATGCTAACCTTCAAATAAAACTATCCTCCTTCCTCACAGAGAAGAGGGAACCTTCTCTTTAACATAACATGGTTACAGAAACTATATCTTTCTCTCATGAGTACAGGACTAACAAAGGAGTTTCTGGGGTTTGACTGTCATTTTGCAAACTGATACCCAATTGGGGTTACCAAAACCAAAAAGTCATTCGCTACTCCCCCACAGGAGGTTGGACATTCCATTATCTGAAGCAGAAAAGGTATACCAGATTCTAAAATTTTATGTTTGCCAAGCACAGAATTTACCTTTAAAATAGGTTGTATACTACAACTGCAGAAACATCCAACATATGGGCCCACTTCCCAATTAATTATTTGCTGGCTAAAGTGTTAAAATGTCCTTGGCTTCACCTTAGACACAATCATCCCAGCTGGTCATTATCTACCTGGAAAGAGGCCAAAGAATCTCAGCTGTCAGTACTCAAAAAACATGTATGTTTTGTCTTTTTTTTTTTTTTTTTTTAGCTACAGTTAAAAGAAGGAAGTCATATTACACATAGAAGTGGAAAGATTTTGTATCTCTTTTCTTGTGGTAATTTAGTATACCTGAAGTGCAGGTGATAAGTGGAGTCATAAGGAAGCCTTCAATATGCATTTACTGAGACCTATTTTTCCAACCTTACTGACACTATTTTTATTCTTGTGTGTTCCTACTTAATTCAACTGGTCCTTTGTTTTACACAGCCATGTGAAAAAACACAGAAGTCTTCGAAAGTCAGAGCTGGAACGAAGTTACTGATTGGTGATACAGCTGCACAAAGTCAGGAAGATTCAATAGGAAAATATCCCTCAATCAAGTGAATGTTAACAGTCAGCTTGTAGCGAATGTAACCATCAGCTTGTAGTAAACCTGCAGGTCAACAGGTGGAAAGCAAATGGGTTTTCTCATTTGCGCATTACTTCTGCAAGAAGCCACAGGACAGCTGGGAGAAGGAACACATGTAAACAAGGCAGACCTAATGATTTCCTAATTAAAAAGAAGATATTATCTTCCCATTAATAGGTAAACTAATTGACCAAAATCCAACAGTTTCCCCTTAGTACAAATAAACATAGGTGCCTTTCTTCACTCAATTGTCACACATTTAGGCCATCCTCTAAGTTGTCAGTTCTGCTTGATTTGTTTGGACACTGTACTCTGTGACAGCTGTTGGAAATAATACATTAGAACAGCTGTTGTGGCAGTTACAAAGGGCCTGGAATTTTAATTGGACTGGATATTAATTGCAGGGCAATTAAAAAAAAAAAAACTAAGTTAAGAAAGAAATATTCAAAGAATGACAGATGTCTTCAAAGGATTTGACCAATGTCTGGTAAGCAAGGTTGGTCTTTGTTTTAACTAGGTAACTTTGTGGCAATGGTCTCCACCATCTGAGCGGGAACCATTAGTTGCTTAAGAAAAGGGGCATTAAGAAGAAAAATAGTAAGGGAGCTGCATAAATAATCCTTTTCAAATACTAGCTGTGATCTAAAGAGGACCTCACAGTGTTTTAAGAATTACTCAAAAGGAGACTCATTCTGAGACCCTTAGTAACCACCAGCTGAAAACAAAACTGTTCATGATGGCCAAGACCTAAGCACAAATGAATAATCAGCTTACTTTCAGCATCAGCGTAGAGTAGCAAGCACAGGAGCACCACCATCGGCCTGACTACGTGCATCATTCGACAGCTTGGCACCAGCATGTTTTGGCAGCCTTGTTCTCACTGGCTTAGAAGCCACTGCGAGTCTGTCCAGTCTAAAATTTCAGATGAAGTATTTTCAGAGCCTGTGGAACAGATGATAAAAAAAGAAAAATACAGTTAGAAGAACAGGGCAGAGATTTTCTGGTTTTTTTCTACGCATTCACCATTTGAGGCAAAACAATTTTAAAAGACAAAAAGGGTAAGAGAGAAAGAAAAGGAAACATGATTCATTTCAGGCTACTGGCATATACCAGGAGATTCAAGGTACAGTATACGTTAGCACTGTTCCAATATATTTCCCCGTGCACCTTTTCTATCATAATCAAGCATTTGTCACACCCTGGATCTTTTGTTGTATTCAACAGCACCTTCTGAATCACAAGAACTGTCATTGTTAATGAAGTCTAACACATCACTGGAATACTCATGTTGCAAGAAGGGAATCAAAGTGGATTCAATATCCAGAATAAAAAGTCCACTTGCAAGCAGCATACTGGGAGCTGATGCCTTGGCATCTGGTAAGAATAACACAGCAAAATCTGCTTTGTGAGGTGTTCTTAAAGCTAGACATCAAATGCTAGCATACTGTGTAGTTCAACAACTCACAAAGGTTAAAATTCCTGTTGTGATTTCCTGTACATATCTGAATTATGCCTAACAGAAAAACAGAAATCCAGCATTGAATAAAGGCCTGAGATTCCAATTCAATCAATCTAATTTATTACGATGCATAATTGAATATGATACACTGGGAGCACTACAGCTCAAGTACCTGACTTAAAAAAGCAGTGTCTTATTCTTGTCCAAATTTACCACATCTGAGCAATAACAGAAATTAAGGAATATAAAAATATTTTTCCCTCTCACAGGAAATACTAGATAGTTTCCAAATCGCCTGATGTTGTCACTAAAATAACACTGAAATTTAATTTTACTTTTCAAAGGGTCTGCAACATATAAACTTTAGCAAGTTTGATACTATATCTTTTTCATTACCACACAAGAGTGGTTTCCACGCAGTGAAGATAAAAACCCAAAGGGTAGAGAAAAATTATACTAATTATTATTCCACTAGATAGATCTTACAGATTTGTGGGTGGTATAAAGAGCCCATTTTACAGTACAGTGCGATTGCTCAAAGAATCTACTCAAGGAAGAAAAGACATGAGCAGCTGTTAGAACAGCTGTTATGAATCTCTTTTGTAAAACTATCTTTTGAATCAGCTACTGCCATAAGAAATACAAACCTAAGAAATCTTCATAGGCAAAGTGATGAAGGCACCAACTCCCCCCTTTCATCGCTACCATCTTCATGCCAGCATTTCAAATGACAGAAAAGTCCATGACACATAACTCCTGTTGGACTCAATTTGCGTCTGTGCAAGCATATCAGAGCCAACTACTACATAATGATTCCAGTGCTATCACAAAGATGGAGATGTATGAAATGTACTTTCAAGGAAGACGTGATTTTCATTTTGCTTCTTCTAGACCATAGGAGTTACAAGGGAGCCCTGAACTATCTCCAAAGGAAGATGAGCTGGCAGGAAAGAAGACAGGTCTGGCTGAACAGAGAGCTTTGCCTGGAACTCAGGAAAAAAAGGAGAGTTTACAACCTTTGGAAGAAGGGGCAGGCAATTCAGGAGGACTACAAAGATGTTGTGAGGTTATGCAGGGAGAAAATTAGAAGGGCCAAAGCACAACTAGAACTTAATCTGGCTACTGCTGTAAAAGACAATAAAAAATGTTTCTACAAATATATTACCAACAAAAGGAGGGCTAAGGAGAATCTCCATCCTTTACTGGTTGTGGGGGGAAACATAGTGACAAAAGATGAGGAAAAGGCTGACGTACTTAATGTCTTCTTTGCCTCAGTCTTTATTAGTCAGATCAATTGTTCTTGGGGTACGCAGCCCCCTGAGCTAGAAGACACGGATGGGGAGCCGAATGAAGCCCCCATAAACCAAGGGGAAATGGTTGACAACGTGCTACACCACTTAGACATGCACAAGTCTCTGGGGCCAGATGGGATACACCGAAGGGTACTGAGGGAGATGGTAGAAGTGCTCACCAAGCCATTTTCCATCATTTATCAGCAGTCCTGGCTAACCAGGGATGTCCCAGTTGACTGGAGGTTAGCAAAGGTGGCACCCAACTACAAGAAGGGCCAGAAAGAGAATCCAGGGAACCACAGGCCTGTCAGCCTGACCTTGGTGCTGGGGAATGTTATGGAGCAGATCATCTTGAGTGCCATCATATGGCATGTACAGGACAACCAGGTGGTCAGGCCCAGTCAGCATGGGTTTATGAAAGGCAGGTCCTGCTTGACTAACCTGATCTCCTTCTATGACAAGGTGACCCACTTAGTGGATGAGGGAAAGGCTGTGGATGTTGTTTACCCAGACTTTAGTAAAGCCTTTGACACTGTTTCCCACAGCATTCTCCTGGAGAAACTGGCTACTGCCTGACCAACCTAGTGGCCTTCTATGATGGAGTGACTGCATCAGTGAACGAGGGAAGAACTATGGATGTCATCTCTTTGGACTTCTGTAAGGCCTCTGACACAGTCCCCCACAATATCCTTCTCTCTAAATTAGGAAGGATATGGATTTGATGCGTGGACTGTTCAGTGGATAAGGAATTGGCTGGATGGTCGCATCCAGAGGGTAGTGGTCAATGCCTCGATGTCCAGATGGAGATCAGTGACGAGTGGTGTCCCTCAGGGGTTCGTACTGGGGCCAGTGCTATTCAATATCTTCATCAGTGACATAGACAGTGGGATCAAGTGCACCCTCAGCAAGTTTGCAGATGATACCAAGCTGAGTGGTGCAGTCATCACGCCGGAGGGACGGGATGACATCCAGAGGGACCTGGACAAGCTGGAGAAGTGGGCCCATGTGAACCTCATGAGGTTCAACAAGGACAAGTGCAAGGTCCTGCACCTGGGTCGGGGCAATCCCTGGTATCAATACAGGCTGGGGGATGAAGGGATTGAGAGCAGCCCTGAGGAGAAGGACTTGGGGGTACTGATAGACAAAAAGCTGGACATGAGCCAGCAATGTGCATTCACAGCACAAAAAGCCAATGGTATACTGGGCTGCATCAAAAGAAGTGTGGCCAGCAGGTCAAGGGAGGTGATTCTGCCCCTCTACTCTGCTCTGGTGAGACCCCACCTGGAGTACCGTGTCCAGCTCTGGAGTCCTCAGCACAGGAAGGACATGGACCTGTTGTGGCAGGTCCAGAAGAGGGCCACAAAAATGATCAGAGAGATGGAACACCTCTCCTATGAGGAAAGGCTGAGGGAGCTGGGGTTGTTCAGCCTGGAGAAGAAAAGGCTGCAGGGAGACCTTACTGCGGCCTTTCACTACTTAAAGGGGGCTTAGAAGAAAGAGGTGGATTGTCTTTTTAGCAAGGCCTGCTGTGACAGGACAAGGGGTAATGGTTTTAAACTAAAGGAAGGTACATTTAGACTAAACACAAGGAAAATATTTTTCATGATAAGGGTGGTGAAACACTGGAATGGGTTGCCCAGAGAGGTGGTAGATTCCCCATCCCTGGAAACATTCAAGGACAGGCTGGATGGAGCTCAGAGTAACTGGATCTAGTTGAAGATGTCCCTGCCAGTTGCAGGGGGGATGGACTAGATGACCTTTAAAGGTCCCTTCCATCCCAAAGCATTCTATGATTCTGTGAAGCTCACTTGTGGACAAAACTTCAACTTTTTCTTGGCAGGCAAGCACACTAGCTGATGGGTGAAGGTAAATGGCAGAAATGTGATGGGTACTAAGATTTGTCTCTGAACCATAAACTGCTTCCTTTAGCAGGGCAGAAAGTGGAGAGGAAACCACACTGATAATAAGGGGAGCAGAGGAGGGACAAAAAGGTGACCACAAAGGTGCTTGTTTTATAGAACTGTTTTTTTTACAGGACAATGGAGATTATTTTCACACATTCCAAACACTCCCACCAAAATATTAAATGTTTTATCTAACAGAAAAAATATTATTTTCTGTTTGGGAGAAAAAAGCATAATTGTAAAAATCTCGTGAACCTGCTACATGAATATGCATTTATGCTCTGCAAGCTGTCTGCAAATGAAGGCATGGATCACAAAACCTGACAAAAAAAAGGTTGAGAAGAAAAAGGAGAGGTTTTTGGTTTTTTTTTTTTTAAAATTAAAAACTCCATTCCATTCTCTCACTCTAAATGCACATACAAGCACTTAGGAATACTGCACTCATTGTCTCTTTGAAGGTGATATTCGTCATCACTCAGATCATAAAAACCAAAGCCCTCAGTACTTCCTTTCTTTGCTGCTTCCGAGTGTTACGGCTTTAGCTAACCTGATGAACATGCTAAGGTTTCCAGGACACTCTTTGCCTGTTGTTTTCTCTCTTCATCTGCTTATGCCTCCATAGCTAACTTCTAGTATTTTAAGTCAAATAAACAGAAGCACTTGAATAAAGATGGTGGGTGGGTCCTTTTTTCTTTCAAGTGAGTTGAGGATATTCTGTTAGTGGAGGCATGCAGATGATGGGTTGATAACACTAGGGAGAAGCAAGCCAAGAGACAATTGGGTGCTATCAAGGTTCTCCACACTCCCTGCCGCAGCTTTACCTACAAAAAAACATAGCTTCAGCCAGGGACCCTGCTACTGACAACTGTACCAACCTTGAGACTGATAATCATCTAGTATGTAAGTCTACACTTAGCTTATCTGTGAAAACTAGCATGGAGATGCAATTCCTTACAAGGACTAAATGCAATTATCAAATAAGTATTAACTTCTAAATCAAGCCGTCTTCAAAATTCCAAAGTAAAATGTTAATCTAATGCATTATTAGTTCTTGAATGAAGTTGTTTCTTCCCTTTTCTGTTTCCTCCTGACAATGGTTTGTTACATCCAGAGTGTGGTACCAGAGACAGTGAAAACAAAAACAGCATTTGCAGCACCAGATGATAAGAGCCTCTTCCTCCAAGGGCCAACATTTGTCGTGCAGAATGAATCCACAGTGAGGTACTCTCTTAGCAGCCCCTGTTACAACATTCACACTGCACCAGTGCGGAAAGATGGGGCTTCTGCTTGGTAGAAAACTGATCATAATAGCTATAGGGAGATAGATCAACAGTTATTTGAAAAAAACTCTCTTTGTGAAGCTTTAATAAAAGCTAGTTTTATTTTAGGATAAGTACTGTGTAACTGCTCTATTAAACAATAAAAAATGACTCTTACAACATCTCTAAAAGAGCTACCTATGAATAATTTCTTCCACAACAACTATTTTGGCCTCTTTCCCCAGACAAACAAATTGTTAATACAGAAGTAAACACCAAAGGGTGGAACTACGTAATATATCTGTCCTTAGCACATATGTAAGTAAGAGGATAGATTTTCCCTGATAGGTGGTACCTATCAATAAGGTCAGTAAAAGCAGAGATGTCCAGCTCCCCAGAGTGTTCAATGCAGGGACACTGCAAAAGAATTCTCCTCAGCTTGGTCATGGAAGATGATAGCACCTGGGCATGGGCACATGTATCAATTATTCTCAAAAGGACGAACTGAGTGTGGTGGTGCATACCCCCCCCCCCCCCCCCGCCTCCTCTGGACCACCTTATGATCACAGGGACCCCTGCCAAGGCTTAGCCTTTGACAAATGAGTCTAGCGATCAGGCACTCCTTGGTCATACCAGGCACTCTTGCATGGCTGAGCTGGGGAACAAGAACGCCTTGATGTCACCTGGCATCATCAGTCACCCCTTGACAGCTTCGGGACATATCACTGTGGATCGTAACTCAGGCAGATTGGTACAGGAGGATCATACCTGCCTTGCTGAGGTCAATGAGAAGTCAGCAATTACCGAACGGAGCTGTGGCTAGAATGGAAATTTACTGATGCCTAAAGTCAATCATCTCACAATCCTATAAACAGCGGTACCATGGGAGACCCTTTGAGCTCTCCTGGACCACAGTGGGCTGTGCCAGTATCTCCGTCTGAGTGGGATGCCTCTCTGAGCTGCGAACTCTTACGTTTGCATATGGAGGTCTGGCAACAGGACCTGGGCTGATCTCCAGTGCCCTTCACTCCTTGAGGCTCAACCTTCGCCCATTGAGACAATCATTTGAAGTGAGCATTTCACTGAACTTGAGGGGAATTTTTAATAGGTACCTTTATCTGCACATACCAAACTCGCGAGGAATTTTAAGAGGTACCTTTATTAGGCCTATTGTGTGATTGTGGGTGTGTGTGAGATTCAGTACAAATATTGTAGTAAACCTCATTTAATCACTTTGTAGATGCTAGATTAACCAATGATTAGTTACTGCTAAATTCTTGTGATTCTCTCCTTACTGTGAACAAACCTTAGGTTGCTCTAAATACAGGATTACATAATCCTTAGCCATAAACCACTGACCAAGTCTGAGACTAGGATTGGATCCAGCCGCACCTAGACTCCTCTCTGAGGAGTTTAGAAAGCAAGGGAGTCCATTGTGAACCTCGTGATTCAACAGGAGGGCCTCCTTTACCCTCCTTGTATTTCCTTCTATCTCAGTCTTCCCTTCTCTCTCTCTTTTTCTCTCTCTTTACGTATATTCCATTCATTTAATAAGTAATAGACTGAACCTTGCCATTGAACTTTGTTAAATCACCCTTTTATAAATGTCTGTTAAAATGACTATTTGCAAATACCTTTGACGGTGATTATTTAAGCAACCTAATGGCTCATTCACGACACTAGGTGAATGAAACGTCTGAACACTGAACTACTTCCCTGCAGTCTGTTTACTTTAGTACTAAAAATAATCTTTTAGGTGCTAACACAGTGCTCAGGAGGAGATGGTCCCTGCTCTAAGATGCTTAAAGTTATAGAAAATGCTTACCTGGAGGAAAATCTTAGAACCAAAAAATAAAAAAAAGGAAATACTAATCTTATTTATCTGCTTGCTTTTCCATGCCTCCCTGTGCCTGTCAATGCTTGATAACTCAACACAGAAATTTAGCACAGCAGGAAAGACCTCTTGGAAGAGACTTGAACACAGACAAAAAAGAAGTCATAGCAGATGTAGGGAGCCACATGGAAAAAACACAGTAACTTACAAAACTTTGGAATACAGGAATGTGAAGATATGAGAGCTCATTTGTGCTGTTACACAAACAGGATTTCTAGTTCAACTCTTCTAAAGTTGAAATTGTTCAGAGATAGGATTTTAGTTCATGGCCATCTCTAGTCTACCATAAGGACTTACGAGAAAACAACTGGATACATCTTACATTTTTCAAAAAACAGTGTTTCTCTAAGAACAAGCGGCAGGCAAAGATTGAAACAGAAGACTGTCTTGACATTCTGTTTCTACACTTCATTCATCACAGCCACAATTCTATATTACTTCCATTCCCTAGCCACAGATTTCTAATACCATACATATGCAAGTGAAGAGATACAAAAAAGAAATCTGAAACATTACTAGAACCAAGTCAAGGAAGTGTCAATACTTCACATCTTTGCATATCAACCAAGATCCCTCCTTCAAGAAGAAAACAAACAGATTTCATGGACAAATCTTGGCTGCAAAAACCTTACTTACAGCTGAATCATAACTAGAAAGAATAGGAAAAAATGCGTAAAACTAATGCTCATAAGCTGTTTAACTAAAATAAATTCAGAAATACCTCTGGGTAAAACAATGTCTTTTAAAGGGAATTGAATGTATTTTCCAAAGCAATGAGGGAAACTGTCAGGAGTTCTACATTTAGCTTGCTCTTTTATTGATTAAACATAAAAAAAAAAAGTTTTCATAGATGGCCTGCTGGAGAAGTTCCATGCTTCATTCTGTTTTTATTCTTAAGAAAGCCGAAATGCAAATACATGATTAAGGAAATCTAAAAGACAAATGTGTTGAGTGTTCCAAAGCTCAGTGTTATCAGTCCCTGGATAACAATACACCTTAATGCTTCTCTATCATTCCTGAATTTCTCTATTACAGTTGTTCCAACATGAGTGAGAACCCACCCTGGAATGGCACGTTTCTGATCTCTAGAAGGCCTTTAAACTACACCAGTATAAAAGCACCACTGAGTTGCAGTGACAGGTGGAATTTTGCTTACATTAAACAACTTAATATATTCAATCTGATTGTACATTGTAATTCTATTTTGGACTTCAGCAAGGATTCTTCTGTTACCATGTAAAACATAAAATGGATTTTCAATAACCAAAGAAATAAAGGAAATAAATAAATGAAATTAATTTAGTAGAGAAATTAATTCAATGGCAGCAAAGTACATTACAAATCACATCACAGGGTTGTTTTTCTCATGTAGAAAGTTGTTTAAAAGTTCATCCTTTTTTACTTACAGAACTATTGATGTTTATATGTAATGTTAAACCATACACAGAAACCCCTGCCTACCTTGATCTTTATACAGCTTCACTCACATTCTAAATCATGAAATAAAATACCAGTTTGTAAGTTGTCACGTATCTCAATGCTTACAAAATTCTGTCATCTTAGTCACTTTTGCAGATTATAAGAACTTTTCTTATTCATGGTGCAGAAACAATTCATGGGAACATTCTGCATTCTTAACTTTATGCCTCTCAAATAATGGATTGAGAAAAAAGTATTGTGCTGGTAATGGCTGAATTGCTGAGATGAAAACAGTCTTGCTAGAGAAGAAAAATATACAATGTTATCTGTCAATGCATATTAAAGCAATACATTGTTGAGAATCTATACTAAGAATTTAAACCATGTGACTGACTCTTGTTCAAAAAAAAGGAAAAGGAAGGAAGGAAGGGAGGGAGGGAGGAAAGGGAGCAGCTAAAAAAAGGAGTTAAAATAAATATCTCGGCTAATCTGCATTAGACTCTTTCTCCAAACACAGCAGAAAAACAGGGTGAAATACACAGTAAGGTTTGTAGAATATCTGTTTTTCTGCATTTAGAAAAGGTAAACGCTAGCCTCAAAACCAGCAAATGTAACTCTTATCAACAGGCCTGTACACAGCACTGGTGAGGCCACACCTCGAATACTGTGTTTGATTTTGGGCCCCTCACTACAAGAAGGACATTGAGGTGCTGGAGCATGTCCAAAGAAGGGCAACAAAGCTGGTGAAGGGTCTAGAGCAGAATTCTTATGAGAACCAGCTGAGGGAGCTGGGGTTGTTTAGTCTGGAGAAGAGGAGGCTCCAGGGAGACCTTATGGCTCTCTACAAGTACCCGAAAGGAGGCTGTAGTGAGGTGGGGGTCAGTCTTGTTTCCCAAGCTGCAAGTAATAAGAGGAGAGGAAAAGTTGTGCCAGGGGAGGTTTAGATTGGATATTAGGAAAAATTTTTTCACCTAAAAGGGTTGTCAAGCATTGGAATAGGCTGCCCAGGGAAGTGGTAGAGTCCCCATCCCTGAAGGTATTTAAAAGATGTGTAAATGTGGGACATGGTTTAGTGGCAGACTTGTCAGTGTTAGGTTTATGGTTGGACCTAATGATCTTAAAGGTTTTTTCCAACCTAAATGATTCTATAATTCTATGATTCTATGAATTATTTACCTCCAAAGTCTAGTTTAAGAACAAATACAATGACTATTTTTATGCAAAAACATTTACAGACAGATAATTGCCTTTATCTTTTGTCTCAAAAGAACAAAAAATGAAAGAGCAAATCACTTGTACTCGGCTATTTGCCATAGACTGTTTGCTGCCTATTGCATTACTTGAACAACACTGGAGCTGTGCAGCTACCACCTTGTAGGACAGATTAAACCTATGAGCATGTGAGCCACACACCCAAATGTTCATAAAGCCATTGGGACATATACCACATCCTCACCAGACACTCCCAGGAAAAGGGGCTCCAAAACTAGCTTTCAAGCAGATGCTCCCAGCAGTCCTACAGAAAAGCACCACTCCTAAGGAGAACAGCTAGACTGCACAATGAGCTGCTGAATTCTGGGACCACAGTTACTGTTAAGAGTCAGCATCTTTTAGTGGCTTGCTTCCTCCCAGAGCTAGGTATTTAGACAACCTACCAATGAGAATGATCCTACAGCTCTACTGCTATGCACATGACATAGGCTTGCTAACATTTCTTATATCTAAAGAGCCACCTCTGCTTCAGAAGAATTTTTTTTCTTGTGTGTCTTTTCAGCATGGAAATTGTGAAACATTCAGGCTGGGCCTCACCTTTAGGATCAGGTGTGGCTAAAGCATACTAGGTACTGCAGTAAATAAAGCTAGAATACATTTGCAAGTCTGGAGCTAACAGGTCAAATCTGACTTCAACATTGCAAGGCATCTTTTCTCTATTATATTACTCTGCAATTTCTTCCTTTATGGCTTTTCTTTCTCCTTTTCACTTTATAGTTTTGTTTCAATACTATCCAATATACTTGTTGCCTAATCAGATTGAAGCATGACTGACTGAGACAGTGAATTTGCAGTACACACAGGACAGTAATCCAGCTGCAGCTAGTTTAGCCTGACTGCACTTTATTATAACATTGCTGATGGCAATACAATCGTATTAGAGGAAGAGATGGAGAGCTGAAACGGTTATTTTTCAAAAGTAGCTGGCATTATAAAATGATTTGATAATAAAGTACAAAAACTTCCTGAAGCAATAAAAGCAATATGCATTTCCCATACTAAGACATGGCATAATAGCACACAGTTGTCCACAGTTCTTTTGGAAAAAAGAAGATGAGAACTACAAAATATCTTTGTAACACACTACTTTTTATTACACTCAAAGAAAAAGTAAAAGTAATGTTATGAACTCTGAAAAATAAAGTCAACAAAAGCCTATAATTAATTTATTGTTGGAAGCTTCCTTATTAAGGAAAGTACCACTTGGTACACTTCTAGATACCAAACTGATGTCCTAATGTTGACAAGCCAGTTTTGATACCAAATAAAATCATAAAATCATCAGGAGGGCCAGACAGCATGGTTCAAAATGTGTTTTTCTTTACAGACCACATTAAAAACTATAGCTTTATCTGTAATTAGTAGAAATGAGTGGCTTAGAATGGCCACTTCAAGTGGCACTTCAGGTGCTTCATAGAACCTATACGTCAACCCCCTTCAAACAGAAAGTGAGAAGCAGAAAGGTTATATCCCCGCAGACCTCTTATATTTGATTTGCTGAAAGAATACTGAGAATAACAACAAAAGATTTCCATTGTAAAACCTATTACTGTTTTAACAATCTAACAATCGGAGATTGTGCAAAGCATTAATCAGTATATATGCAGTCACTTCTCATTTTGGAGGTTAAGATTTTCTCTGTGCTTTGAACTGGTGCAGCTTCTATACCCAGAGCTTTCATTCACATTGTTTTGTCCAGGCAACTTAGAACTCAAATGTCTTAGCTACAAGAATGTGATAATCAAAAGAAACCCCTGTTAGACTTGTGGTTCATCCTCTTACAACTGTTATAGACTGCTAGAATAGACTAAAATGCATTATGTATATTCCATATAGTCTTCAGTGTTTTTACATCCTTCTCAGGAAACATTTCAGCAAGTACTTTTCAAATCTAAGTCCTGTGACAGCTTCCTAAGCACTCATCTTTTCAGACTGATATTAAAGAAAAGCTGTGACTTTATTCTCTTCCAAACAGTGGCCTTAGCAACACCTGATAATTTCTAACATAATTTTCAATTGCATATTGACATTGTGTAATCTTCAGCTTCTTTTGTAGCCTCTTTTGGTCAGTTCTCAGTAAGAAATTGAAAATATGTGCTACCCACTAAAATGAATGCTCTTTTCATAAAGCGTAAGAGAAAGCTGTACAGTATACAGTATACAGCTGTATTACTGTATTACAGTATACAGTATACAGCTGTACTGTATACAGCTATGGAAATATTGCTGTAACATAGATACCAATAGCACATTGTGACACGGATAGGGTATGCGTGTTCACAACAGTATTATACAGGTGATGCAACAATTGTCTTCCTCCCCATATACTGGAGTAGTTCCATCCTGCTAAAGAACTTCCTACATATTATTGCTTTTTATATATATACTCAATCATCTCTCTCACTAGTTATGAACATGACACAGTTTCTAAATCAGGTAATCTGTTATATCTTCCTTCTTAAATTAGCAAGACAAATCAGAGAAAAAGATATTACGAAAGATTAAATTGGTGAAATAACCAAACTGCAGGCACTATTGATAGTCTGTCTTCTAAATGAACAGGCAAAAGGCATAAGAAAGAAACTGGACTGAAGATAGGACACAAAAGGGAGGTTATTATCCTAATTATGTTTGTTACCTTTTATAAAAAATACATAGCTGAGAAAACACAAAAGATGGTGTTTTAGATTAGAGCGTTCTGTCATTCAGAGTCTTCGTTAATCTGAGCATCAGAGGGAATAAAAAAATACAGACATAAGACAAAGCAATGCATTTAACAACCAGCAAAGCACAACATCTGCACAGCAAGAAGGTTTAAGAGCATACACATGTGCACACACACAATCACAAAAACGATAGACTGGCAGAGTTCGAATTTGTATCAAAAGGTAGAAGAGACAACCTATCTGCCTCTCAGACACATGCTTCGTATGCAAAGAGTTCCAGAACTTCTGCTTTTGCCTTCTGCTTTTGTGTTTTTTTTTATTTCTAGCTGGAAAGTAGTAGTCTGTAAACGTACTGCTATGACATTCAAACTAAAGAAAGAGCCTAACCTTCAACTACACACTTCTTTCTATTTAGCCAGAACTAATGAAATATTAAGAGTTCATGTAGGTGGCTATCAAAAAACAATTTAGAATTTTACCCTGGTGCTTTGTACCAGATTACACAGTACAAAATACCATATGCTGTCATCACAAAAGCCAGTACCCTGTAAGAAAGTACACAGCAACTTTAAGACTTCAGACAGTCCCATCAAAATATTTCAAAACTTTCAAAGATTCAGCTTACATTAATTTTCTCATTAGAACATGGATAAAACTATTTATAAGACTTGGAGGAAACATGCTGTGTAATCTTATGGAATTCTCTGTATTAGCACCGCCGGCTTCCATGTTACCTTAACACTGCTTCCCAAACACAGGCAGATAAAAGTTACTGTGCTCCCTCTCCAGAAAGATGCCACCCATGCAAGAGAGAGACCCAGACTCCACAGGAAGCACTGTCTCAACAGCCACAATGTTGTGGCTTCCGGTCTTTTGAGGAAATCCCAAAGCTGTGCACATTACACTAATGAAAGAGGGCTGTAAATGGCAGTGGCTACTCAGGACTCAGACATTCCTGCCGGAGTGTTAGCACTGTCCCACAGAGATAAAATCTCAATAGAAAATTTTAGAGGGAGCTGCAAATAATGATACTTTAGAAATGAATATTTTTAAACAAAAAAAAAAAATCTAGAAAGACAATTCCTCTTTTGACTTCCTTTACTCACAGTCATTTGTTTCACCTAAGAATCTGCCTAGATGCAGGAAAGCTTATTTATTGTTAAATGAATGTATTCTGCTTATTTATACTTATGACAAAGTATCTATTTTTTCAATATATCTCAAGCCTAGAAGATCAGCCTGAAGTTCCAGATGGAACCCTGCAGTACACCTTGTGGGAGTTTCATCTTTCACAACAGAAATGCTTGAGCAACTAATCACAACCCAGTAAAGTTTCTGCAGCTTTTCTATTATAACCATTATGTCTCGGGACGTGTGTGCTGTCCCAGGAGTATTGTTCTGGATTGATTAGCATATTTATAATGAAATGCTCAATTACAGCTTTGAAATAGGTAATTATAAAGGGAGTGTGTATTTTCCAGTTAGGGATTTTGTTTTGATTTTTTTTAATTATCAGTGTATGAAAGGCAGCTGTAGAAGTTCTGACTGCACTGTTGCCTCTTTGGAAAGAAACTATGTTTTGTTGCTCTCACTGTGCATACACTAAATTGAATTTCTAGTTATGACTGGTATGGGAGTTTTATTTTCAACTGTCAGGGTGTGCAGCCAGCTGTAACCAATTTTTCAATATTTTGAAAAGCCTCATTTGAAGTATACAGCTGCGAATGACTTAGGGACCTTGTCGTTAGTCAACAGAAAACTTTTTCAAAACACTTTCCAACTGTACTTCTTTGGTGTAAAAGAAAAAAAAAAGTATAAAGTTACACAATATAGATTTTCTGCATAACTTTAGCAGCATATGTAAAAATGGCAAACAAATTTTGGGGGCATGTCTAAGTTTGGGCTAATGCTTCAGACTCTCTTATGTATATTATTTTATTTTGAAGACAGCTGCATTGCCTTAATGTCAATAAAACCAATTTCTGCCAAGAAAAGCGATTCATTTTTCCTGAGGGTTAACAGCAACTGAGAGGGTGGGGAAAATGCTTTTAATTTCAAGGGTCAGAAGTCAGGGGAAAAAACTATCAATACTTCCTTTCCTTAGTAGTCTGCATGCTGCAGCATGCCATCAATTTCAAAAGAGATTTTCTACTGAAGAAACTTACTCAGCTGTTGAGATGATGTGTTAGTTTACATTACTTCCTCACCTCAGGTGCTAGAAGAGACACTATTGACAGGAGAATTACATCTTTATTTTCAAATTAGAGTAACAGAAACAACTGGATTAAGTGAAAAAATTTAAGGATGTTGTCCTGGTTTCAGCTGGGATAGAGTTAATTTTCTTCTTGGTAGCCGGTATGGGGCTGTGTTTTGGCTTTAGGTTGAGAACAATGTCGATGATACACTGATGTTTCGGTTCTTGCTAAGTAGTGCTAAGTACTTGCTAAGTGGTGCTCACACTGGTCAAGGACTTTTCAGCTTCCCATGCTCTGCCAGGTGCACAAGAAGCTGGGAGGGGGCACAGCCAGGACAGCTGACCCAGACTGGCCAAAGGGCTATTCCATACCATATGATGTCATGTTCAGTATATAAGCAGGGGAGTTGGGCATCAGTCGGTGGGTGGTGAGCAATTGTACAGTGTACTGCTTGCTTTGTATTACTATTGTACTATTATTATTTGTTGTTATTATTATTGTTATTATTACTATTACTACTGTTCTGTTTTTATTTTACTTTAGTTATTAAACTGTTCTTATCTCAACCCACGAGTTTTCCCCTTTTGCCCTTCCGATCCTCTTCCCCCATCCCACCGGTGGGGGGGTGTGAGAGAGCAGCTGCGTGGTGCTTAGTTGCTGGCTGGGGTTAAACCACGACAGATGTATTCCAAGCAATCTCTAACCCCCTGATATCCAGAACCAAAATTCCTCAGCCCTAATCTCTGTCATATAATAGATCCACTACTGCTGCCAGCACAAGGTTAAATATGCTTGTATAAACAGATACGTGCAGGTCACAGGTTGAAAGACAAGGGGAAGAAAAAAGTAGATATGCTTTGTGTCTTAAACAGAATATAAAATCCAAAAAGGTGATCTTATTCCGGTACCTGTATATGACTCTATCATGCTTTTTGATGTCTACAGTGTGCGTACTGTTACCTTACCCTATGTTAGAAATTTTCCATCACACAAGTCATTTTCTAGTTATTAGCACTGTGGAACCCAGGACTACCTCCACAAATCATGTGACTATTGCCTCTCCATTTTTTAAAGACACTGGAACCAAAAATAAAAAATTTGCTTCAAGCATCACTTCTGTTTTTTGCAAGTCAGCTTCTTTAAGTATCAAATAAATGCAAATCACTGTTTTTACATATTAGCTAATTCACCTCTTCTTTTTTCATGGGTTTCATTTTTCCTTTTTAGCATATCTAAAAAGCCGAGAATATAAGAAGTCCAGATATATTAACTTAGTCATGTCACACCTATTGTACTACCACACAGATGCTTCCACATCAAACAATTTTATTTTAAATGGTGTAATGGAAGCCCCAAACTTCCAGTCCAAACTTCCACCAATCTTTGTGCCAGAGACTGCTTGGGATCTAGGACAAAGATGTATACTCATTTATTGAAGTACCAAACCTTACAATGAATTTTGGAGGATGGCTTGAATTTATCTATACAGGCTTCACTCTATGCCTTGTCTGTGGATTCAGGAATGTATTGGAATGTATTGGTGTAATCAATTCGTTCATTTTTTGTGCAATCAGTTTGTTCGTTTTTATCTGTAAAGCTGCCTCTATTTCTGCAGTTGAGATCTGAAATAAGCACATCTATTCGATAGTCCGAACAGCCATCTGATTTGGAACTGAATTTAGTATCCAGCAACAGCTAAATGCCAACTGAAATGCAAGCCTTTCTCAAATGAGTTCAAACAAATGTTCTGCTATCTGCTTTTTTCTAAACCTCTCCCAATAGGTGGAGAGAAGTCTTCCTGAAGTTTCTTGAGGGGGAAAAAAAAAAAATCTTATGCTGATACCCAATCCTCACACTTAAAATCAATTTTTATAATGGTAATCCAAATCACTGCACAGAACTGCCACTGGAATAAATTTACAAATGTGAAATTTCATTCACAAACTCATTAGAGAAACTTTAAAGTGATGCATCATGATCAAACTGATTACAATAATTCCTATAATCCTGACCTTCACATAGAAACTGTTGGTATGTGGTATTATTACTCAAACGCCCTGTTCTCTAAATATTATTTAAATTACTTCAACAATTCTATCATAGTTTCAATGTCCTACAACTGTTTTATTACAGAGGTACAGTTAAAAAAAATCTGCTGACACACTGTCCTGCTTCATATTTTGTTTTCTCTTAAGTACTCTTTTAATTACATAATCATTTCTCTCACTCTCAGTGGTTCCTACCTTTTCTTCACAGTGATACCCAAGAGGCCTTAAACACTGAAATCTGTTGGAAACTAGGCACGTTTAAAAACATATTATAGAAAAGAGGGAATGGAGGACTGTGAAATTATGTTGGAAATAATGTCTACATCAGAGTGTAAAACACCAGCATACAGAACAGGTATGCTACTTTCCTGTAGCAATATACAACTGCACACACATACAATGGTATCTACTCCTGTGCCATTACTTTGGAGTTAATCAATGGAATTGATGTGAATTATGGCTTATTAATGCATCTGCAATGAAACAAATCATGAGCAAACACTATGTGCATAAATACTCTCCTGAAAAGGGACTCTTTCCTGACTCAGTATCATAGACATGATATTGGACCCTGATCCTAACTGAATCTGAGATACCCAATATTCCACTTAGTCACAGCAAGGCCAAAAAACATCAAAACAAACCATAATGTTTAAGTAGCTGAGGTAAATAGACTGACCCCTC
Source organism: Theristicus caerulescens (assembly GCA_020745775.1). Lineage (NCBI taxonomy): Eukaryota > Metazoa > Chordata > Aves > Pelecaniformes > Threskiornithidae > Theristicus > Theristicus caerulescens. The sequence goes on from CM036583.1 coordinate 33,214,730, forward strand.
CACTGCCTCACAGGAGGTGAGTTCTCTAGATCGTGAGTGACGTTTGCGGCTCTTCATATTAAAAAAAAACACCACCTTTAAGCAGACAAAGGCATGGGGACATCCTACTGAGTACTAAAACACTACAGTCACTTTCTTTGAAAATGGATCCGTAAGAGAATTCTTATTTCCCCAACCTAAAAACACTTGCACATCCACTCTGCAATGGCATGTCAGTCTTCACCACGCCTATACACAACACATCTCTACTGCAAGAAGCAGGAATTATCAGACTAATTATCAGTCAGCCTTTTGACAACAGAACCTATTTGACTGACTCGTGCTTTTTTTCCTGACATTTTTGCAGATCTTTTCATACAAAAAAAATAGATCTATTAGCAAGACTGTCTCCTGTCCTGGCACAGGCTCACAAATTCAATCAGCTCTTCTAATGAGCTGGGAACTGAAAAGGCAACTTTATCTTTTCCTTAAGGTGATTTCAGCATGTCTCTTTTGAGTCAGACACTAAATCAGAATTTTTGTTGATGCCTAGAGTATATATGTGGTGAGGCTGTATTTTTACACATAGATGTAAACCCAGATATATTTATATAGATATGTAATATATTTACTTATATATCCTTAAATCATCAGAATAAAATTAAAAAACAACTACAGAAATGGCATTTCTTTCAGGCTCAAAACCTTTGCTAGCTGGTTGAGGGAGGTGATTGTCCCACTCTACTCTGCACTGGTGCGGCCTCAACTTGAGTACTGTGTGCAGTTTTGGGTGCCACAGTACAAAAAGGATACGAAGCTACTAGAGAGTGTCCAGAGGAGAGCCACCAAGATGGTGAAGGGTTTAGAGGGGAAGCCGTATGAGGAGCGGCTGAAGTCACTTGGTCTGTTCAGCCTGCAGAAGAGGAGACTGAGGGGAGACCTCATCGTGGTCTACAGCTTCCTCACAAGGGGAAGAGGAGGGGCAGGCGCTGATCTCTTCTCCCTGGCAACCAATGATAGGACCCGAGGGAACAGCAGGAAGATATGCCAGGGGAGGTTTAGGTTGCACATTAGGAAAAGGTTCTTCACCCAGAGGGTGGTGGAGCACTGGACCAGGCTCCCCAGGGAGGCAGTCATGGCACCAAGCCTGACAACATTCAAGAAGCATTTGGACAACGCCCTCAGACATATGGAGTGAATTTTGGGGTTGTCCTATGCAGGGACAGGAGTTGGACTCGATGATCCTTATGGGTCCCTTCCAACTCAGGATATTCTATGATTCTATAATTCTATGATTCTATAAAATCACTTAGCCATAGTAAAATCACTGTTTTTTTATTCAACTTACTTGAAGTCTGAATGACAGATCAGGATGAAGACTGCCCTGCTGGCACAGCTCACTCTGTCTCAGAGCAATTATCTGCGGTTTACAATATTCACTGCCCAAGCTTGACATGATGAAAAAGGCAGACATAAAGCTAAATTTAAAAGATATATTACATGTCTTTCAAACAAGGAAAATTACAGTGGACAGAATCTGGTAAATATTACCTCTTACCCGTTGCACCTGCTTTTGTTAGTAGTTCTTTCTGGAGGATTCTCCAGATTGCTTCTACTATGTTCTTGTTCCAAAGAACCTAAGTGGTCTGTGGAATTTGTATCAGTAGACTGTGACATGACAGCAGATGCCATATACAAGAAATGGAAGTGATGTGTATACAAACATATATGTTTATTTACATTATATTTAGCAATTATCCTTAAAATGCTATTGTAAAATTATAAGGTGTATATGTAATTATTTCTTTTTTATATGATAAATACATATAAGATTAAAAAATTACTACATACACATTATATATTATATATAACAAATATCTAAATTTATTATTTATCTTACATATATTTATTATATAAAAAAGAACTAAATACATAAGTACCTTATAGTTTTACATTATCATTTTTAGGATAATTATTAAATATGTTGTATAGGAATCCTGAGAGACCTCCATTTGATAAAAGCTCTACTCCCAGATCATTTAGTGCTTATGATCCTTCCTAATTTTTTCTGTGCTTCTTCCTACAGGTGAATATAAAAGTGCATAGGTTCCTTAGCCTGTGAAAAAAATGCTTAAACACATTCCCTTTCTTAATACCTATTCCCTTTGCAACTAAACCAGGAAAAGCCTCCAAAATCATGTAAGTGACCTAAGGTCATGTAAGCATTGTCTTTCTGATTGGGAAGAGGAAAAACTTGCTTAATTTTTACTTTATCAATGGAACATATTCTGAGAAATCAGTATTACTACCACTTGTAAAAAAATGAGAGCTAAGTCTCATCTGAAATGTCTGGAATGGTAGCAAAAGTTCAACACCTCTCCTTCATTCTGTATAGGTCACTATTCAGATAGCAGATTGTGGACTGTAAGAATGCAGGTCTGTAAGAAGCAGAAATTCATTCCTACATCTAAACTGGCACAAATATAAAACAACCTAAGAAGTCCTTTATAAGAATTAAAGATGAAATTGCAAAATATTTCTAAATTTAAAAAGGACACATTAGAGCATGAAGCAATATCATTACCTGTAAAATCCAAAAGGCTGCTCATTCAACTTTGTAAAATTCTGTTTTATTGATATCTTCTAAAATATTAAATTAATAATACTCATTATTAATTGTAATAATTTATACTAAAAATATTTAAACAGTAATAAAACTGGTGATGGATCTTAGCATATCTTTATGACAACAGATTTAATACATTTGGGCATTTTCCTGATTTTATTATTTGCTAAAGCTGTAACATTGCAGCAGGAATGATCTGTAGTAAATATCAATGCCTTGGAAATAAACTAGGCTGTGAAGAACACAGGTTCACTCTAACAATCATAAATCATAGAACGAAAGGAAAGATGGTCTCTTGATTTAAGATTTTCTTTTAATCTTGTTTTGATTATACTCGCATTAAAGGCCAAAACAGTGAAGTATCATCCTTGCTCCCCAAAATCCAAAATCATACTGTAATGACAAGGACGAAAAACTTGAAATAAATAAAACTTGAAATAATATTGCACTTTGTCAGTATCAGTATTCTGATGGTAACATAAACAAACTAGCAAGGAAACTACCAGTTTAATGACCATGTGATATAATGAAAAAGAATGTGAAGAACAGAATGTGAAGCACTGATTATCGTTATTTGCAAAACTCAATGGCTACTCATGGAACTTATTTTAAACACATATTTTGTTCATTGTTTTTAAAACTAATATCCTGCACAGAACTCAGAAAAATTAGGAAAAAAAAAATACCAAACTGTGGCAAAAATATACAAGCTCATCTTTTTGTAGCAAACAAAACTAGCAATCCACAATTCATAACGAATAACATGAAATGGGTTGAAACACTCTGTTCTGCCAATTGCCTATTCTAGAACAACACTTTGTTTACCATAAAATGTGATCTCCAGGATTGGTTAAATCGTGGAAGCTTTCAACGGTTATTACACAGTGGCTTCAGTTTATCCCTTATTCTGAAGAATATGGATAAGAAAATTCTGAATGCAAAATTGAGTGAATAAGGCTATGCTCTAAAATTAAAGCATGAAATTAAGCTGGCTGGCCAATTTCCATTATTTGTTTTGCAACTACAGGAAAAACATGCTCCCCCAAAACCCCAATAAAACTCAGTCTTTTAGCCCATACTAAATCATATATACTTCCACTACTCTTTGATACTGTAAAAGCCACATTCATAGAATCACAGAATACCAGGTTGGAAGGGACCTCAGGGATCATCTGGTCCAACCTTTCTAGCACAAGCTAGACGAGATGGCCCAGCACCATGTCCAGCTGAGTCTTAAACGTGTTCAGCGTAGCGGAGTCAACCACTTCCCTGGGGACAGTATTTCAATGATGGACTGTTCTCATTGTGAAAAATTCACCTCTTGTGTCCAATCGGAATCTTCCTGGGAGTAACTTGCACCCATTACCCCTTGTCCTCACCATGTGACTCCTTGTGAAAAGGGAGTCTCCATCTTCTTTGTAGCTCCCCTTTAAGTACTGGTACATGGTGATGAGATCACTTCTAAGCCTCCTTTTCTCAAGGCTGAACAAACCCAGCTCTCTCAGCCTATCGTCATACGGCAGGCTTCCCAGACCCTTGATCATCTTGGTGACCCTTCTCTGGACCCCTTCCAGCCTGTCCACATCTTTTCTGTATAACGGGGACCAGAACTGTACACAGTATTCCAGGTGCGGCCTGACAAGCGCTGAGTAGAGTGGGATAATGACTTCTTTATCTCTGCTGGTGATGCCCTTTTTGATGCAACCAAGCATCCTGTTGGCCTTCTTGGCCGCAGCAGCACACTGTTCACTCATGTTGAGCCTTCTGTCCACCAGGACCCCCAAGTCCCTTTCCACGGAGCTGCTCTCCAGCTGGGTGGATCCCAGTCTGAGCTGCACTCCTGGATTAGCAGTAAAATAATTCACATTATTTTAGAACAGATGTTTAAAAAGTATCTCACAATACTGTGTCAGAAAACAAATTAAATGTCAAGAGAAACCATTTTTTAAAATCATGTTTTTATATTAACTTGATAGTAAATTCTAAAAATTTCATCTATAGTTACTGACCTGACTTTTCAATTCATGCCATTTGTTTGCACCCATTACAGATTTCAGTTTTTTATCTACTGTTGCCAACTTCTTTCAAAAGCAGAAGGCAGATTCTTATAGGTTTTGTTTCCTATTTCTTTTAATGAATCACTTAGTCATATGCCATAATTTATTATGAGAGTTTTTCCTGATCTCAGAAAATAAACAGTAAACATATACACCAGTGTCAAAACCTGGACTAGCAGTAAGCACAAATAGCTGAACACAGGGAAGCTACTGAAGAAGGACTTTCTTATAAAAACGAGCTAGCAAGACACCAAGTTTCCCAAATTTGCTGTAAGGCAGGATCTTCACTTGCTGATCTTCAAGCTTCGACAAAGCATTAGAGTATCTAATGACCTTCTGTATTTCAGAAACAAATCTCTCCCCTTGGTATACCTGATGTCAGTCTTGGCTTTTCCTATGAAAATGAAAATTAAAAAAAAAAAAAAAAAGAAAGTCCAAGTCTTAAAGGTAAACACTTAGGAGAAACCCAGGAAAGAATGCTTTTGCTCATAGCAGCAAGCAGTAACCACAAACATGAAACTCTTCCATAAAAGTAGAAACCTGAGCACATTAAAATGACAACAGGTGAATTACATGAGTAGAATGGCCTGCTCCAAATGATTTTAACAATGTCAGCATTGAAGTATTGCTAACCACTTAGTAAACGCTACAGGCTTTCTTAAAAAAATCTCAGACCAAACATTTCAAGATCAGAACTATCTCAACTGTATTCTACTCAGACAAAATTAAAAATCAAAACCATGTCTAATTTTGTTGGAAAACTAAGAAGGAAGTGGTCTGAGACAGAGGCTGCTATCTATCACTCAGAGAGACAAGGCTAAGAGTAAAATGTCCTAAGTATTCTTGTATTTTGCCATGTAATCACAATGCAGCCTTTTGAGATAGATCATGAAGTGATCTCAGAGGATACAGCGAGGTCTTTCATTTATGTATTTTTACCATAGTACCCAATAATTTATAAAAGCTGACAGTTGAAAATTAGCTTTGTTTAATTTAAAGTCAATATTTGAGGCTGACAAATAACTAGTTTCCCTGATTCTCTCCTTCCTCTGTGAAATACAAAGAAATAGTGCTATCCTTGCAAACTTAAAAGGCTTTATTTAGCTTATAGCAAAGAAAAAGAGTAAGACTGATCCCCTCTCCCCCCCTAAAAAAACCTCCAAAAAAACCCCTCCAGCAGATTCAGTAATTCAGAACAGTTCAGTTTAATGTCACTGTTAGTCTTAGATTGGGAGAATGTAATAACAATACCTTTTTCAAAAAGGAAAAGTTTTATCTTGACATTTTCTTAATTAAAGTTTTCTCAGTTTTTATTTAACCTGTCCAAAAATTTATTTAAAGTTAGGAAGCTAGAGTAACAATCAAAATCAAACTGAAATAGTCTGTCTGGTGTCAAATGATGTTTTTTCTCACCTGAAGAGTAAATGGCTTCAACTTCCCAGTTTGGCAGAAATAAAATTGCTTCAGAAGTGCTAATGAACTAGAAAATCTATTACCGACACACAGTTATGGCAAAGTTGACCACAAACATTGAGATTATTGGAGAAAAGAGTATGAAGGAAGGCATATATAAATCTTTAATATAGCTGGAAAAGCAGAATGGCACACTTCAAAAAAAAAATTCAAATACGTCTTGTCAAATTCAACTCTGAACCATTGCATTTCCTGATGAAAGTGGAATACTTGCCCAACAAAAGAAGGCAACAAAAGTAATACCTTTAGGAGCATGGAAATAATCTTCATCAGTAGCCTCCAAGTAGGATGTTTGTCTTTCAATCCTGTCATCTCTTACCTGTCCTTATATTTCAACATTTCTGGTAAGATTAACTTTCAATGGGAAATTTATAATATTCACATGGAAATGTAAAATTTATCTTTGACAGAGAAGACTGATTTTTTTAAGAAGATATATGAGATTTCTTTAAGTATGATTTTCTGGCTTGGCTACTGCTAGATAAATGTTTCTTTTTTAAGAGGGACAGAGATTTTCCTACAATGAAGTATAACTTCAGACAAACTACACACCACTTCGGTATAGCATGAAAAGATCTTTAATCTCCTGTCTGGTTTTGCCTTCATTCCATCCAACTTTGATACTTAAAATTAAAAATCTCTTGATGCACTGTGCAACAGATCTTTCTTATTACAGAACATTTTCATGCCATAATCCTAACCATAGATACAGAAGTGTGTCTTATACATCACAGTTCCTGTGGGAAAACCTGGAAAACGCACACTCACTTGTAAGGCTGTTAAGCAAAAAAAAATCACTCCTTTCTTTGCTCCTCTCAGAACCTTCAGCATGGTCAGCTACCAAATCAGAAAACTATTTACCAAAGAAACTTAGCAGGCTAGACCTTCATTACTTTTTAAACAGAAAGGTATTATGAAGAACTGGAACAGAAGTAAGTGATGCTAGAGATTAATTTTCTAGGGACTGGAAAGTATCAATAAAAGCAAAGGTAACATCTTTAGCCCTTTTTCCAAGGAAAGATGGAACACATCATACATGCACAGACCTTTAAAAGTATTTCCCCATAATGCTGTGTGAGACGTATGGCGTGTAAAGCCCAGGCACAGTGTTCTTACATTAAAAGTACATTACCAGCGCCAATCTATGTGTCTAAAGCACTGAAACTTTCTTGCTTTCTGACAGCTACAGAATAATTATGTAAATCCTAAAAGAAATTATCAGGTCATTATAGGTATCTCATTTTCACTTGTTGTACAAAGAAGTCAACACAAAACATGCATGTCACCTCTTATTTCTCTTGAAGAAAAATTGCTTAAAGCTGATATGTGCATGCCTTGACTACTTCTAGCAATTTGCTATGCTATTGTCTATTCTATGCACAGCATTGTTTGATAATTATTTGGTAGAAATTGTTCATTTATTCCTCTGACAGATACCACTAAGACATCTTGATCCTATTTTACTCAGAAGAAGACCTAACCTTAATGCAAAATTAATTGACTATGTGTAACTATTTGTAACAGAGACTTGATATTGTCTTCACTTGCACTCACCTAAACCCAGGCAAACTGCATGTGAACAGCTACCACTGTGATTTAGCAATAATTTTAGCATTTAATTTGATTTTTTCCGAAAGAAACTATGCAACTGAACTTCATAGCTACAATAACAAGAAGTCCAAATTGATTGGGGAAGGCATGATGAATCAGTCATCAGTTGTGAATAAGAGTGTCAGACACACTCTAGTTGAGTGAAGGTCAGAAGTATGCCCACTGAGTAAAAAGCACTACACTGGTTTCAAACCATATTTTACACAAAAAGAAATCACTTGAAAAAGAAACCGGTAAGACTCAATAAAAGGGTTTTTTCCTGCTAGTAGAGTACGGTGATCTAGAAAATAGGGTAAAATACTGGCTTTTCAACCAGGAAACTATACACAGGTCAAAAGAGTTTATCTTCTGACCACTGAAAGTTTCTCAGAATTACAGCAAATGGAAGGTTGAATCAAAACAAGTGTTTTTGAGTCACCTCGCTAGTTCCAAATCATGAGGCTATACAAGGTCAGCCAAGCAGTTCCAGGATCCCTTACAGAAGTAATAGCAGTAACTCAAACATTACCTTCTGAAAAAAAATAAAAATTAAAAAAACCAGCAACAAACAAACACCGCACACACACGCACACACACAAACACCTCTATCATTCAATTCCCAATTAGGCAATAGAAAGTTGGGGGTCTTTCGGAAGACTTGAAGTACCTAGACTTCTAAAAGTTACTACCGCAGGTGGCTGGCATTTCTCCCTTTTTAGTTGCATTCCAAAACTTGCACAGTAATACAAATACAAACTCAGTCGGCAAGGCACGCGGCGGCAGCAATGGTAAGTCCTATGACTGGGTGCTAGATTAGGGTGGAAAAGGGAGTTTCCTGTGCCGGGAAACCCGATAAAGATCCTGGTGGGGCCCTCGCGCCAAAGGAAAACCGGCTGCTCTCACGAACAAGGCAGACGGGGCTTGGGCGTTGCTGGGGCAACCGCGGGAGATTTAAACGGGCTCCCAGGGAGTGCGGCAAACAGGACGGGCAAAGCAGGGCGTGGTGCATCAGAAAGGGCGTGGCTCAGCAGTTTTCGCGGCAGTTCGTGCAGGCAGGGCAAGCAGCCAGCTGGTGAGCTCTCCTTGTGGTCTACTCCATCTCGGAAGAGACTTAGCCATGGTTTCCAGTCGGAGAAGAGCCATCACCAGAAGGGATGTGGCGATGCAGACAGAGCTCCCACTAAAACATGCAGCCACCCAGGTCTTTGGCTGCAGGGAGTGCCAGAGCCTTACTCTGGTGATGGAGGGCTGCCAAGACAACACCTGCATGAGGTGTGAGCAGGTGGAGGATCTGCTCAGCAGATTAGGGGGAACCATTCAGCCCCACGCATTACAACAACCACTGGTAAGAAAAAAAAGAAGGGTAATTGTCATAGGCAACTCCCTTCTGAGGGGAACAGAGGGCCCGATATGACGACTGGACCCATCCCATAGGGAAGTCTGCTGCCTCCCTGGAGCCTGGGTCAGAGACATTACTTGGAAGCTCCCTAAGCTGGTAAAAATCATCCAATTATTATCCACTATTGGTTGTTCAGGTTGGCAGTGATGAGGTAGCTGACAGAGGCGTAAAGACAATTAAAAGGGATTTTAGAGAACTGGGGCAATTACTTGAGGGATCAGGAGAGCAGGTGGTGTTTTCCTCCATCCCGTCAGTAGCTGGGAGGCATATGGAAAGGAACAGGAAGACCCATCTCATCAACACATGGCTCAGAGGCTGGTGCCAGCAGTGGAATTTTGGGTTTTTCAGTCATGGGGCAGTTTACATGGCACCAGGCCTGCTGGAGACAGATGGGGTTCACCTGTCGCCAAAGGGGAAAAGGATTATGGCTCAGGAGTTAGCAGGCCTGACTGAGAGGGCTTTAAACTAGATTTGAAGGGGGAAGGGGATAAAACCAGACCTGCTAGGGACGAGCCCAGGGGTGGCATGCCTGTGTTGGAGAAGAGATCGATAGCCCAACTGAAGTGCATTTACACCAATGCACGCAGCTTGGGCAATAAGCAGGAGGAGCTGGAAGCCATTGCGTGGCAGGGAAACTATGATGTGGTTGCCATTACGGAAACATGGTGGGATGACTCACACAACTGGAGTGCTGCAATGGATGGCTACAAGCTCTTTAGAAGGGACAGGCAAGGAAGGAGAGGTGGCAGAGTAGCCCTGTACGTCAGGGAGTGTTTTGATTGTCTTGAGCTCAACTAAGGTAATGACAAGGTTGAGTACTTATGGGTAAAGATCAGAGGGAAGGCTAGTAAGGCAGATATCCTGGTGGGAGTCTGTTATAGACCACCCAACCAGGATGAGGAAACAGATGAAGTATTTTACAAGCAGTTGGCTGAAGTCTCACAGTCTCTAGCCCTTGTTCCTGTGGGAGACTTCAACTTACCAGATATCTGCTGGAAATACAACACAGCAGAGAGAAAGCAGTCTAGGAGGTTCCTGGAGTGTGTAGAAGATAACTTCCTGACGCAGCTGGTAAGCGAGCCAACCAGGGGAAGTGCCCCACTGGACCTGCTGTTCACGAACAGAGAAGGCCTGGTGTGTGATGTGGTGGTCGGAGGCTGTCTTGGGCACAGCGACCATGAAATGGTAAAGTTTTCAATTCTTGGAGAAGTAAGGAGGGGGGCCAGCAAAACCACAACCCTCAATTTCAGAAGGGCAGACTTTGGCTTGTTTAGGAGTTTGGTTAACAGAGTCCCTTGGGAGGCAGTCCTGAAGGGCAAAGGAGTACAGGAAGGCTGGATGTTATTCAAGAGGGAAGTCTTAAAGGCACAGGAGCAGGCTGTCCCCATGTGCCGCAAGTCGAGCAGGTCGGGGAGAAGACCGACCTGGCTGAACAGAGAGCTCTGTCTGGAACTCAGGAAGAAAAGGAGAGCCTACCACCTTTGGAAGAAGGGGCAGGTGACTCAGGAGGACTACAAGGATGTGGTGAGGATATGCAGGGAGAAGATTAGAAAGGTGAAGGCCCAGCTAGAACTTAAACTGGCCACTGCCGTCAAAGATAAAAAATGCTTCTACAAATATATCAGTGACAAAAGGAGGGCCAAGGAGAATCTCCCTCCTTTGTTGGATGCGGAGGGAAACTTGGCCACTAAGGATGAGGAGAAGGCTGAGGTACTTAATGCCTTCTTTGCCTCAGTCTTTAATAGTTGGACTGATCATCCTCAAGGTTTTCATGCCCCTGAGCTGCGAGACGGAGACAGGACACAGAATGTAGTCCCAGCTGTCGAAGAGGTGGCAGTCACCGACCTGCTCCTCCACCTGGATGCCCACAAGTCTATGGGGCCAGATGGGATCCACCCGAGGATACTGAGGGAGCTGGCGGAGGAGCTTAACAAGCCACTCTCCACCATTTATCAGCAGTCCTGGTCCACCGGGGAGGTCCCAGATGACTGGAAGTTAGCTAATGTGACGCCCCTCTACAAGAAGGGTCAGAAGGAGGATCCAGGGAACTACAGGCCAGTCAGCCTGACCTCGGTGCCGGGGAAGGTCATGGAACAGATAATCCTGAGTGCTATTATGTGGCACGTGTGGGACAACCGGGGGATCAGGCTCAGCCAGCATGGGTTTATGAAAGGGAGGTCCTGCTTCACTAACCTGGTCTCCTTCTATGACAAGGTGACCCACTTAGTGGATGAGGGGAAGGCTGTGGATGTTGTCTACTTGGACTTCAGTAAGGCCTTTGACACCGTCTCCCACAGCATTCTCCTGGAGAAACTGGCTGCTCATGGCTTGGATAAGTGCACTCTGCGCTGGGTTAAAAACTGGCTGGATGGCCGAGCCCAGAGAGTGGTGGTGAATGGAGCCAAATCCAGTTGGCGGCCGGTCACAAGTGGTGTTCCCCAAGGCTCAGTGTTGGGACCGGTCCTGTTTAATATCTTTATCAATGATCTGGATGAGGGAATTGAGTGCACCCTCAGTGAGTTTGCAGATGACACCAAGTTGGGTGGAAATTTCGATCTGCTGGAGGGTAGTGAGGCCCTGCAGAGGGACCTGGACAGGCTGGATTGTTGGGCCGGGGCCAACTGTATGAGGTTCAGCAAGGCTCAGTGCCGGGTTCTGCACTTCGGTCACAACAACCCCAGGCAACGCTACAGGCATGGGGAAGAGTGGCTGCAGAGCTGTCCGGCAGAAAAGGACCTGGGGGTGTTGGCTGACAGCCGCCTAAACATGAGCCAGCAGTGTGCCCAGGTGGCCAAGAGGGCCAATGGCATCCTGGCTTGTATCAGGAACAGTGTGGCCAGCAGGACCAGGGAGGTGATAGTGCCTCTGTACTTGGTACTGGTGAGGCCTCACCTCGAATACTGTGTTCAGTTTTGGGCCCCTCACTACAAGAAGGACATTGAGGTACTAGAGAGCATCCAAAGAAGGGCAACAAGGTTGGTGAAGGGTGTAGAGAATAAGTCTTATGAGGAGCGGCTGAGGGAGCTGGGGTTGTTTAGTTTGGAGAAGAGGAGGCTGATGGGAGACCTTATTGCTCTCTACAACTACCTGAAAGGAGGTTGTAGTGAGGTGGGGGTCGGTCTCTTCTCCCTAGTAACAAGTGATAGGACGAGAGGAAATGGCCTCAAGCTGCGCCAGGGAAAGTTTAGGTTGGATATTAGGAAAAACTTCTTTACTGAAAGAGTAGTCAGGCATTGGAACAGGCTGCCCAGGGAAGTGCTTGAGTCCTCATCCCTGGAGGTATTTAAAAGACGAGTAGATGCAGTGCTTGAGGACATGGTTTAGTGGCGGACTTGGCGGTGATAGGTTAACGGTTGGACTCGATGATCTTAAGGGTCTTTTCCAACCTTAACAATTCTATGATTCTATGATTCTAAATCCTATTATTTCTCAAACAGTGTTTTCTTAATCTTCCGTGATGTAGTTTACATAATTGATAAAGGAAGAAGAATAATGATCTCCAGACCCTGATAATATTGAGTATCTGTATAAGAAGAGCTGCATCACAGCATTAAGACTGTTACATTTCATTTACAGCCCTCCTTATTTTATTACCTTTTCCCCTTTACTATACAGATAAAACTTTTTCTCATTAGTGTTCAGATTTGCAGCCATTTTTCCTTGTTGAAAATAGTCTAAGTTGTTGTATTTTATAGTTTTGGCAACCATACAATCTTCTCCCTGCATGCTCACATAATCCTCATTCAAATTGTTGCAGAACAAGCTAAATTAATATTTAGACTAGAAGGCCAAGAAATGTAATACATGAAAGGCTGCAAATCACCATGACCTAATGGTGAAAGAGCAGAATCAAGAATCTTCACTAACACTCCCATCGCTAGCCACAACTTCAGTCAGCCCTTATATACCATTCCAGTATTTTATGTCCCAGACAATTTTAAGTGTTCTCAAACATTCTTTGTCCTTTTCATCCTGAATATATGAGAACACACATACACACATATAGCCTGGATTTGGAGGCACAAACTGAGTATCATTCAAAGTCAATGAAAGCTTCCTTTTGACTGCAAAACATCTGAATTATTTCAGCCATAATCTAACACATCTAACACTGAAATTTAAGAGCAAGAGTATTCCCATTCATTTAAGCAAAAGTATTGGTGCCGTAAAGTTAAACGGGTGTTGAAATGTTTTGCTCTCTTAGCACCACTCTAACAGTCTAATTGCTGTGCAACCAAGGGAATCTTTTGCATATGCATTAATGGTTTAAAAGGACAATGCACACATACAAACAGGCATGGTTCTTCAACACAACATTGCTTACTTTGCAGCAGCTAATAAATCTTTCAGAGAACAAAATATGAGAAAAACTTTTTAGTAGGTTTTCAAACATGGAACTTGGTCTTCCTTTTCAAAACAAAATATGCTTCTTTATTTTAATGTGATTTAATGCTAGTCACATTTTTTCTGTATGCTGTCATGTTTGAAAAGCATGCGTGTTTTTCATGTATGCTTTCAGTCTGCATGTTTCATCCCTCAAAGTCTGCACTTCTCATCCCCATTTCTTTTGTGATCATGTTTAGAAATCTTTTTGCACTTATATCTAAGTATGCACTCACACAATACAAAGCTCAAAGGCACTTTCCCTAACTAATGCAATGATGTAATTAGACTTCACAACCCATGTAAAATCCTGTAATTCTGCATTCAGAATATACCTTCCTTAAACTTACATTGATTCTACCAGTAGCTAAACATGAAGAACACAGAAAAATGTTGTCTCTTCAGAGGTGTAAAGCAAATGTTTGCAGTGATAAGCAGTAAGCTGGTGATAGACGGAAGGGTGGTTAATTGTTGCTAGCTCACAGGATGTACTTTAAGGTGAGATTTACATCGTGAACTGTGAGAACAACTTATTATTTACTGTCAGTGAAAAAGAGAAACTTCTGTCTAAATAGAAGGATTCACTCTTACTTGCTTTACCTTTGACTTCAACCAGTTCTTCTGGCTAGGGAGAACATTTCCAAACCACTATAGCAAGGCCTGGTAGTCCTGAGACCCACGAGAATCTAAAAATCCTATTGCTGAATCTTCTGAAGACAGTTTGGGAAAAAAGTATCACCATGGACAATCAATTCCGTTACCACCCACAGGTTCAAACAACTGGTGTCCATAAATATATATACACTTCTAGAAATACATATGGACACATAACATATATCTACAACCCTTGTAAAATAAAAGTATACAAACTGATTCCTAAAGGTTTGCTTCTTCAGATTACGTTATACTTCCATGACTAAGAACAATGTTCATCTGAAACTTAAGTGACACCAGACGATTGAGTATGTGTGATTTAAGTAAGTGGTTCCTCAACTATGGCTGAAAAACTGTAGTAAAAGAGGCCCTAGGCAACAGATACCAAAATAATTAATTAAAAAAAAGGTGAAACAACAAATCAACTTATTCAGAAGCACAGTTGTTTATCCTAATTATTTAAGTAAGTTATTGGGTTGAAAAATGTGAACTGTGCTTTTTTCAGTTAGACATCTACTTAGAGCAAGACAGTAAGTTAGTGCACAGTGATGAATGCATGAAGGAATAGTGGTGTCAGCTCACATAACAGAATAGCAAAAATGTCAGGAATAGAAATTCAAAGAGCAATAGTTAAAATACCTGAAATATTTCATTATCATTAATGTCAGAGGTTTTTACTGTTGTATGTGGCTGATAATGAGTGTTTAAGGCATAAAAACGTATAAATTCCTGGTTGCTCATTACCTGATACAATGTTGGCATGGGTCAGTGTAAGTCATTCCAGAATGCATCAGGACTCTCTATCATATTTGCAATCATTCCTTTAATATCCCACAGCTCCAGCAACAAACGCCAGTTTGTCAAGCACACCTCTACTTCAGCCCATGCAAAGGTTGCCACCATGAACCATATGTAAACATTTCAGCATCCTTCCCAGTCAGCAGTGCACATTCAGACCACTGCATTTATTAGTGTATTGCCTTCAAATGAAGTTAAATGTTAACATCCATATTCTCCGTATTCCTTTTAACTACTGCTACAGTGGGATCTCCTTCTACACCTGGCAACCATCTGAGAAAAAGAAAAGCTACTGAGGGCTGAAGAAATGAAACTGTAAGATCTCATCTGCAGTATACTGGAAATATTGTCATTTGGGGAACAAAACACCTACAGCAGTGATTTCCAAAGGAAGATGAGCTGTTCCTAACCTTCAGAAAAGAAACTTAAAGAGCCTATTACTGTAGCCTTTCCTTCGGTATCATAAGGGACAAGCAAGTAAGGCACAGCTTTTCACCCACATACAATGAAAGCCACAACTCCTGAACCCATCTTATTATATGCATACTCCATTCACAACAGCATTTTTCTAGTTTATGTCTCCTCCTCTCCCACAAGATGAAATTAGCTCTCTGCTGAAGAGCGTATAACACTCACCAAACACCAGCCTCAATGGATGACAGGATGTCCTAACGTCCCTAACTGGGGATGGAGCAGAGGCCTCACGCTGCA
This sequence comes from Theristicus caerulescens, assembly GCA_020745775.1. Classification (NCBI taxonomy): domain Eukaryota; kingdom Metazoa; phylum Chordata; class Aves; order Pelecaniformes; family Threskiornithidae; genus Theristicus; species Theristicus caerulescens. The sequence continues at coordinate 33,230,400 of CM036583.1, forward strand.
GTAGGCGTGGCTGGGGAGGGGGCAGCACAGCCGCAGGGCCACCCCTACCAGAGGAGGTGGCCACCACCCTGGGCCGTTCACAGTTGGTTCCAGCCACCTCCACCACACACAAAACACACACCTGTGCCAAAACCGAACCAACTAGAGGAGCTTGTGTTGCCTCTTCAAAAAGCGTACTTAAGAAAGGGCAGTAACTGCCAGGGAAAAGAGAGATACCAAAGAAAAGAGGAGAGGGTCAAGGTGGGGCAGACATGACACCAGAGCAGAGGAGAGAGACACCAGGGCAGGAGGGTTGCTGGAGAAAAAGGAGGCGTGAGGAGACACCTGAGCTGGACTACAGCAAAGAGATGCCCAAGCAGGGCTGGGGCAAACTGATGCCCAAGCAGGACTGGAGCAAGGAGATGCCTGAGCAGGGCTGCAGCTAAAATATGCTCAAGCTGGGACAGACATAGACACAGGAGGAAGGTACACCTTCAAGGGGACAGCGGCCCGTGGAGGAGCCCACACTGGAGCAGCTGAGCAAAAAACAAGGAGGGACAAAACAAGAAAAGAAACTGCTAGGCACTGACCCCAACCTCCTGTGCCACCTGTCACCTCACCAAAGGCACAGGCTGTAATGTGTGGAGAGGGGACTGGCAGACAAATAAGGGGGATGTGAGGGAGGTGTCTAGAGAGAAGCTGAGGTGCATTTGTCTAAGTGTTTGTTTTATTGCTTATCTTTATTTCTCAATACTAGAATCAATGGTACATCAATTGGCAATTGACTAAATTCTATGAAACTCCCCAACTCAAAACTATTTCCTTGCCTGCAACACATACTCATTTAAATTTCCTTGTGCAGAAGTACCTCTAAGCACTATTACCATCTATGCCTCATGGATGGGTCTGGGGCTTTACTCCATGTTTCTTAATCTACAAGTAACCATGCTAAGAAAAAAAACCACTGCCCTGACATACCAAGGCCCACCCTGTATTTGGATTGTATCAGTCTGAGTGCCCTGGATACTCTCATAGTCACATTCTTCTGCATCCACTAATCCTCCTTTGAAATTCAGATTTAACTACAGATTTTAAAAAATGGGTTTCAGATATAGTAATTCTGGGCCTGTTTTTAATGTAACATAGAAATCTGGGAAAACAACTTGTCCAACTTAGGGGTGGGTATATGCAATCACTGGTTATTTTTTTCTTCCAGTTCCAGACAAACCGAAGGTGTCCCAGATGACCACCTGACAAACAGTTCTCTGTTAGTGACAAAAAGATCAAGTAGGTGGCTCTTGAAGACATAAATGTAAAGAGGACCCACAATATGTCCCTCCACTTAGATGTAGCCAAAAATCTCAAACTAGAATGTCTGGTGAGAGCATTGCAAAACACAACTGGAAACACCTGTATTTGATTAAATTTTAAGATTATTTTCTTTCTAAAAGCATAAATCTACTACAATACTGATAATAGGTAAAAGTTTCAATATTGCCTGGGAAATATCCAAATCATCTCATCATGTAATTGGCCTGGGTGATTAGGATACCAAGAAAATATTTTTTTCCCCTTGAGAGCTGAAATATCCTTTTATTTCTTTTTAAAAGTGTAGTATGTGAAGCCAAGGGATCAAGTCAGTCAAAATGCAAACCTTTGGCTGCCCTTTGGATCTAAGTACAATATCTGCTAGTGCTGAAGAAGCTGGGAATGTAAGAGTAACATAATCAAAGAAAAATTCATTCTAAATCCAAGAGAAAGTATTCTGTAAAGATTAATAAAAAACCAGCCCCAAATAATGTCATAATTTCTCAATACTGTGGCATATTTAATTCATGCTTTCTTCATAAAACCTCTGTTCAGTTAACTTTACTTGTTAAAATTTCCTGAAGTAGTATGACTTTAAAAATTATAATTTAAAAATTCTAATTTTATTATTAATCAAAAAACCACAAAACTTCAAGATAACACTAAGCTCACTGAGTGAATGAACAAAAAAAAAAAAAATTATCTTTAGTCACCAGTATGCACAGCTGCCAGAAACTAATATAGATGTGACAGCATATAAACTGTGAAATGCCAGTAAACTGTGTCAATTATTCTGGTACGTTTGTTTATTGCTGCTCCAGGATATCACAGAACAGATTCTTTTGGTAAGCTATGTCCATATACTGTAAGTGTACACATCTTACCCAGCAAAAAAGCCTTCCGGGAATTACTGATTTGTGAATGATCTCTTCTGTGTCCAACTACAGTTATAGCTACTAACCAAATGCAACGAACTTGGACATTAAGGTGTTTGCTTTTTATTTTACAAAAATAATTTCATAAAATTTTTAGAGGTTTTGAGTATATGGAAAGCCTTTTGCTAAACTATTTTATTCAAATAAAGAGCTGTAATTAAAAAGTACAAATCATCAGTCTCAACATTCAGACACACGTTTTAAGACAAGTGGAGCTCTCTGGTACAATTAAATGAATAAGTTACTTCAAGGCACACTCTTATTTCCAAGGTAAATATAAAAATGCTTACTTCCAAATGAGAGAGAAGTACCCTACCCTAAGCGAAATCAAGTTCAGAGACTATGCTCTAACACTTATCTGGGACTAGATTTGCACACCCAGTCACTGTCATCTTCAGGATAGTTGTTTGAACAGTACATACGGATATATCAACTGCAAAACACCTATTTCTGAGTCACACAAGTAAGAGCAGTGAACACAAGATAATTCTATCGAGACTGAAAAATGATGCAGAGCACAACTATTTTGGAAAAAAAAGAATGCAAGCATATTAAAGAAATAATAAAAAATTAGGCAACAGATATGAAAACTGTATTTTTTTAAATGCTGCTCCCATTTTTTCATTCTCAAGTGTACAAAGAAGCATTCTAACATTATCCAAGTATAATATTGAAAGTAGTACTTTGATCAAATGAACCACAGTATATTCTTTGGATTTAGTCTTATTATACTGGGAAGAACAGTTATGAACTGATGATACAGATAACATCAATTTTAACTCTCTCTAAAAGTATATAGACATCTTTGGCACATCAGTTTTAAGACTTTCTAAAGGTATATAGACATCTTTGGCACTCTTCTGCACACAAGCAAACCATTTCCCACTGGCTGTAAATGGTTTAGGGCTTGCTCTGCACCCTCACATCAGCATGACTGTGGTTGGAAATGAATACATGAACAGCACAATTTTGAGATGACAAAGGAAAACAGACTGAACAGCTGAGAAAGAATAAATTCAGGAAAAGATCATTAATATCATTTAGAATATGTTAATAACTTTTTCCTGCTGTGGTGCGCCATTTGACTCCCTCACAGGAATCCTTCACCTTCTAGAAATTACCAGATTTTAACATTTGGCAGAATTATTAAAATAGCTTCACCTGATTTCTACATAGTACAAACCATGGTATTTCAATGAGTATTTCAGTATCAAGACAGTAACTCCTATTTCAGACGTACATTTTTTTTTATAAAAACATCCAGTCTTGACAGAATTACTTCATATAATGAATATTCCACAATATATTCAACGGTTAATTAGCTCATTGTTTATAAATATTACTGTATAGGACTGGAAACATAAAATGACTCCATCACTTATTCCCAGAGGTAACCTTTTTGTTCGAACAGTCAATACCTCAAAGAGTTATTTCAAATGATAGTATTCCAAGTACAAGCAGAAAGTCTGGATAGCTGGAGGGCACCCCAACCAGTTTTTGCTGACTACCTCATCCCTGACTCTAAAATTATCACATGACTGAATTGCATGGTTTCACCTTGCAGGGAGAGCAATTAGTTTGCCTACTCCTCTCCCACTGGAGACAGAACATCAGCCTCCCACATTTCAGACAAATACACAGCACAGAGCAAATTTTCCTATGCTGATTTAAACAATAATAGTTGGATTACATTTCATTATAGATTTCCTCCAACCATACTAAACCATCCCCCTACTAATCCCAATGTTAGAAGAAAGGCATATAGGAGAAATTAAGTAGGTAAAAATAGAAGGAAGTGCAAAGCATTTATTTACTTTTTAAAATACTGCTATTCTGCTTTAATATTGAAAAATTATCTTCAATCCATGTATTTAAGATCACCATGTATTGTGAGAGACATGTCTGCCTTATTTTTAATGATCATTCTTCATATTTCCTGATATTTTCTCAACAGAAGTGTCAAACAATGCATTAGTGACAAATTCCCCACACTGTGCCCCTTCAGCCCTTGGAGTTTAACTCCTCTCACATTACAGTATTTATTGAATTTCCAAGCCAAACGGTGTTCTGCTCCATAAAATTCTGACAAGTGGACTCTGCCAAGCTAATAACGGCTTCATTCTGCTGAAATAAACTTATTTCACTGTGGCAAACAAAATGACATGACCTGGAAAGGTTATTTTTAACTGGGTAATGACTCAGTTCAAACCAAGCCTCTCTCATTAGATTCCTGAATACTGTTAAGACAAATTTCTTAAATGTAAATATGTCCTAACACCAGTTTTCTTCTCTGTTGCACTCTCTGGACATGACTATGGTAAGTATTTTCAGGTCTGTGTTGTTTGATTTTCTTATTCAATAGTTCTTATTCAATTTGTTAAACAATACCTAGTGAGAATACCTCACTAGGAGTGAGGTAGTGGAGTGACCTAGCAAGCTGCAAAACTCACACGTGTCATAATCATGTTGTCTCCTCACATGTTCTTTTTTCCCCCCATTTTAACATTTGTTGTCCATTTCTTTGACAAATTACATTAAAATTTCCTTAATATATAACAAATTTGAGACGTATTGCTTTGAGACACATTTCTTGATGTTTTAATATCTCTCCCCTCTTAATCTTTCTTACACTGATTTTGACACCACCACCACTACAGATATGTGGAGAATAAAGGATTACAGGACTAATTTGACCTTCCAGAAGGGCTTCTACACATATTTCAAGTTCTTCATAATGGGCATCCAGTTAGTGAATGCTTGTGAGATAGTATTCATGGAATGCCTTTTTTAAGCTACCTATATTCTGCTACTAATACTATGTATTGTCTGCAGCCTACACCCACAGACTAACCATCAATTTCAGGTCAGATCTACATCAAGTTTCAAATGACTGGAGATCATGAGAGAACCTTTGTAGCCGCTGGAATCTTGTACAAACATGCTGTACCCTGCCAGGTCCATCTTCTGAGCACTAATAAAAAAGACAATCCTTGACTGCAAACAGACAGGCTTCTTGTGAAGCAGTTCGCTAAAGAACTGTTAGAACTCCTACTGCAAACAAAAGAAGCAGAATAATGATAATTCACCAAAATTATAAGTTTCAGAGAACAAAAGAAAAAAAAACCAAACAAACAGGAAACCACAAGACTGAAAGAAGGAACACTGTCATTCTGGTAAGTAATGTCGCATGGTCTGTACTTTATCAACAGTGCTGGTGAAGGACTAGAAATTTTGAAATGGTGCCTGCAATTACTTAACATTAAGCTAGCAAAATGCAAATAGCTATATTTATCAGGTAAATGATCTTATTTCGTCCTTGTTATTTTTTTTATAAAGGTATCAAGTCATTCAAAACACAGAACAACCAGAAAGTTTCTCAACATACTGCTGAAGCCTCAAATCTATCAATTCAACTGTTAATTCTGATATTAACAACCCTTATCTTTAACCCTGGCCACAAAGGTGGCTAATGGTACCCTGGGCTGCATTGGGAGGAATGCTGCCAGCTGGTCAAGGGAGGTTATTCTTCCCATCTACTCAGCCACAGATTTTATACCTCTCTGTCTTCTGAGAGTGGAAGATACAAATTCATTTATATGCTTGGTTTTTCTAGGAAATACTGTACTTCTCACATATCAGAGACTGTGTGTCTTATGACTTTAGAAATAATTGTTTCTGGCATCACGTTAACTTCTTCTTAGACATTTATTTTTAAGTTTTGCAATGTTCAGTTTCTCTTTAGAATGTCCCGCTCTTGAAGTGGACAAGCTTCAGTTCTCACTTTAAATATGTACTTTTTTTTTTGGTGACGGAATGCATAACATTTGAAAACTTAAATACCCCAAACAAAGCAGAACAGTTATAATTTTAACTATTACAGAATATTGTAATAATCAGTTTTGAAAACAGCCACCCCACTAAGGTTTAACGAGAACACAATAATATTGCTATGGCACTATTTCCTAGTTTGTTATCCTGCAGCACAAGCTGCCAGTCCTTATTGATGCTGATTTGAAGTAGATCTGAGAGCGCTTACATACCCCAATTAGTCTTTCGCAAGATGAATCTAGGAATGGCAAGAGCATGTTATTTACTACTTGATTGATTGAACTTATCTGGGCTTTTAGCAAAAAGCTTGATTTTACTAATCATCTGTGTCTATCACTACTATTTTTTTTGGTTCTAAGAGACTGAGAAAAAGTAGCCAAATCGTGTATCAATGTTATCAATGGTACATTTTGATTCTGTGTTATTAATCACAGAATCACAAAATGGTTGAGGTTAGAAGGGACCTCTGGAAATCATTTTGTCCAACACCCCTGCTCAAGCAGGGCCACCTACAGTTGATTGCCCAGGACCATGTCCAGACAGCTTGTGAATATCTCCAAGGGTGGAGACTTCACTACGTCCCTGGCCAACCTGCGCCACTGCTCAGTCACCCTCACAGTAAAAAAGTGTTTCCCAATGTTCAGATGAAACCCCCACTGTTTCACTTGATGTCCAATGACAGGATAGTAGACAACGGGTGTTAAGTGGAGCAATGGTTACAATTACCTATCGTTCTGTCGCTGGACACCACTGAAAAGAGCCTTGCTCCATTTTCTTTACACCCTCCCATCAGGTATTTGTACACATGGAGAAGATCCCCCAAACCCTCTCTTCACGTGGGTAAACAGTCACAGCTCTTTCAGCCTTTCATTGTAGGACAGGTGGCCCTCCTCTGGACTCTGTTCGGTATGTCCATGTCTCTCTTGTACTGGGGAGCTCAGAACTGAACACAGTACTCCAGGTGTGGCCTAACCAGTCCTGGTAGTCACAAGTGGTTGTACAGTAGAATACTGCCAGCTTCAGTAGAGGAACACTCACAAGCACCAGACTGCCTTAAAGTCTGAAAAGCTGTCTTATGAGATTTCTATGTACTGTTATGTCTGGTGTTCAGAGTTCAGAGACACCTTTCCACACTATCAAGTTCTGAAAGAAAAGAGGAATCATATTAAGGTCATGAAGAGAAACAAGCCAGTTTCAAAGCTCTGTAAAGTTCATTAGAAACAACAGCAAGCATGATTTACAAATGATTCACTAAGAGACATCTGTTTTAAAATTTTCTGCATTTTGAGAACAATTTTGCTTTTTTAAATACAGGCAAAGTGAAAAATGGTAACAAGTTTATAAAAATTAGCTTGAAATCTACTTATTATAAATACGGAAATTGTTTGCAGTGTAGAAGCATTTGAAGCAGAACTCGTGAAATATTTAAAATCATGCTTGTGACAGAACCCAAATTTATAGAGTATACCCTCGAGAGCTTTCTCACAGGTGCTTAAAAGCAAAAGGTATGCAGAACCTTTATCTTCCTATTCAACCAATCTCTGTTTTTTAATACCTGAGTTTAACTGAGATTTATTTGTGTTGTCTTTATTTCCCTATTGAAAGATGTTTTTCTAGCAGCAAACAAACTACTAAAGTTCTTTCCATTTTAAAAGCACTATTGCTTTAAATATATTGTAGGACATTATTTTTTATTTTTTAGCATTTGAAAATTGTAAAGGGCATTCACTTGCTTGCAAGATGAAATTTGAGAAGATGGCACACAGCCTGTTTTCAGTGTCAATAAAATGCACTAATCAAATGTCGTTCCAAAAGAACATAAGAAATATGTTATTATTTACAAAATTCCAACTGGATAGCTATGAAAACTTGTTGATATTTTACTGAAATGGAAGGGATGACCTGAAACTGAGGACAGTTTCCCAAAATGAGATTAGGAAATTAGCAGCATTTTTTTTTTTTCTAAATGCCATCCCCTCTTAAAAGTTGCTACCTAACAAATCACATTAACTATCTTGAATCAGGTTATACTTAACGCAAAAGTATTTGAACTATGAAAAAATACAGGGATTTTTTGTTTAATGGCAAGTGGTTCCAATGCCTATTATAACTGATTTTTCCCCAGGTATTCTTTATTTAACTTAAATTCGTGATTCCGTTAATAAAATTAAATTAATAGAAGCTATCTGGTATGTAATTGCTAAGTAGACATATTAACCCCAAACTAAATACTGACTCATTGAGGTGTACTTAACTGTAAAATCCCTTTATGTTCATATACTTTACTATAAACTGCTACTAATAAATTATATTGTTTAGAAAATACTAGAAAATTTAAATTGAGAGATGGCTAAACAGTCTTTCCATATTAGGTGCATGTCTTGTATTCAGAGATTCCAAAAGATAAGGTGCTTATGTCTGTGTGAAAATTCACAACAGTCACCACAATGGCTGAAAAAATAACATAAGAAATATTTTTTTAAAAAACACGAAACAACAGATAAAAAGCAAAATAGATTTATTCACATAATTGAAACCACATGCATAAAGGAAAAAATTATATTAAACCAATCCAAGCCAGAATGCCCTAATAATGTTGTTGCTGAACACGCAGAGAGAGATCACATGCCATTTAGAGAGTGTACGTATAGTTTAACAGACATTATGGCAATAAATTAAAACAATACAATTTTGCTTTGTATAGGCAAAGAAAGAAATAGCATAAAACAGCATATGAAAAGACACATACACACATACATCTCAGTAAAATTTCATAAGAAATACACCTTTAGGTTCAATACTAAAAATAAGCAGGTGAATCAGCAGTCAGTAAAATAAAGGCAGAAGCATCATGAGTATATCTGTAATGACAAATTTATGGAGGAAGATCACAGAGCTAAATATTGGCATTCTGCTTATACATTGGCTATGTGACAATTAAGAGAAGATGTAACAGTCTGCAAATATTTGAAGGGCATAAGGAAACTGAGATGCAAGAAATAAAAGAGAAGAAATTGAGTAATTATCAGGAGAACATTCTGGAAATAAAATGTATCATCAAGGGAAGAGGCCTTCCAAACAATACACAGGAAATCCCTCAAATTTGGGTCTTTGAAAATATTCTAGACAAACAGAAGAAGGTAGCATGGAGAACAATCACAAGACAATGAGGATGAAAACCAGCATAGTTAATACTTCTTTCTTTTTTTCCCCCCAGATAAAGCAGCCTATAAAACAAATTGCCATTGTTAGGTTTACCACCTCCTTTGAAATAGCATATCAGTCTTACAGTGCATGTCAGCTAAATTTACCCTTCTTCAAAGAAAACATATTTCATGCCTTTAAAAATACAACTCAATTCCAACTCTGTACTGTTTCAGTAGTATATATTACTGACTCCAAACCCCTTTTCCAAAATTAATATGGAGAGCAAGTCTTTTGGGGAAGTGAATGACCAAAACAAGAAAAAACCCATATTGTATATGCATAAGAGTTCAAGAGCTCAATGAAAACACAGGAAGAGATTCAGATGACTCACGTGCAGGGCTATGTCCTTGTATGTTCAGAAGTAAGGAATTCGAGATTAAAGCAAATCTCAGAGATCATTTTCTTGGAAGGGGAGGAAATTGATGGATGGGTCAACAAAAGCCGTGCCAACACAGTGGTGAGACTGGAGTGTTAGGGAGAGAAAAGATGAAATCCAATAGATGCTTATGCACCTGATCCAGCTTAAGCACACAAATAGTCCCAGGGATCAAGTGATTCAAATTGCTTCTGTGTTTTACACCACCAGGCCTGTATGAAAAGATCAAAAATGAGCAGGCAGAAGCCCTCCTGGAAGAGGCTTTATCAACAACCTCAACTTTGTCTACCATGATCTTGTGTTTCTTTAACATTTTCAGCCTTTGTCTTTTGTGAGTGAGCTGCTAAGCATCACCTAAGATACTGGAAAACTTGACAGACCAAAAAAAAAAAAAAAAAAAGCAGTGGAGAGAAATGGGAATATTCTGGTGACTAAAAAATGTTGGCTTTAACCTGACAGTAGTGATGACCACAAATATCACCAATACACAGTTTTTCTACATCAATTGAATTACTAGTTTTCAGCTTTATTTCTCCTGGTAAAATGCACACATTCCGCAACAAGTGTTGTAAAGGGTACACTTTTAGGTACCACAATAGAGATCCTTCACTACCTGACTCAGCTACAGCCCTGAAAATCTTAGAGCAGCTCATCTTAAAAATTCTTCTCCACTACCCCAAATAGCAAAGCCCAAGAAAACAGACGCCATCTTCTGTACACCCAGAAGATCAAAAAATCACACACAAAAATACACAACACCCAAGAGCAATGCAACCTGCTAAATAGGAAGTTGCCAGGTTAGGAAAAGCGAGAGGTATTCACATGACATCTTTTACTAGTATGTGCGCTGTACTGAAAAATCATGGAGAAATGTAATACAGGAGTAGAGAAGAAAAGTGTAGAGAATTCACAGACTGATGATAAGGATGAGAAAACAAACCAGGGTAAAGATCAAAGAGGTTCTCTGATCACAGCCACATTTATTTCAGCTGATGTTTCATTAACATGGCAAAACTTCCACTATTCCTCGCTAAGCATACATAGTTCTGCCCCTTTTTGAAGAGGATAAACAAAACCAAATGCTAACACACCAACAACTCGCCCATCAAAGCTGAAAATCTTTAGAATAAACATCTCTGATGGCAAACTGTGGAGTGCACACTGGGTACAAGTTTTCCTTTCTAATATCTGTACTATCAAGAGTCTCAAAAATCAACCAAGTTTACAGTTCCAAACTAGGAATAAACAGCATAAACTTAATTTGATAGCAGCAGGGTCCTAAAGACTGAGTGAAGAATAGAGGAAAGGTCATTCAGCTTGCAAACCCAGGCTTCTACTGTACAGAGAGACCAGCAGGTGCTCAAGGCTAGATGGTGCAACAATCTCAACCCAGATGCACATCCGGATTAGGAGTCGGGATGTGCTATTATTTTCCCAGATTAGTACTGCTAATGACACACAAGAACTGATCTAGCTAGCTGAAAATTACCAAATTTACAATTTCGTAGTGACAAGTGACATGTTTCTGGTTTACTTTGTTTTTCTTTAACTAAGAGCAGTGACTGAGAGCTACAGATGTTTTCATTTGACAAGCAAGTAGAAACTGCCCCATATGTGAGGTTCATGCTCTCAAGTTAACCCCACTTTGTCTAAAAAAAGAAACATCTCTGTGACAGATAAGCTGCCTTCCGTTTCTTCCATTTCCATTCATCTACCAATGTCCTGAAGAATTGGCTTTTCATTCATTCAGTGCCAGATGTGTCATACAACTACCAGTTAAAGTTAAAGATGAATCACTGAGCCTATATAAATTCAGGTAGAACACCTTTACATGCAAAGTATCTCACTGCCAAGTGTCCTAATCCCCTGCTGCTTTCCTGTGCAGTGTGGTGGATTCCCTGCCCTCTCCCTTCCTCATTCCACAGGGGAGACTTTACTTTCATGCAGAGACCAAAACTGTCAAACAGTATTTACTTAATGCTGTTCTAGAAAAAATGTGATAGGACTCTCCCTCTAACACATAACTCAGATGAAACAGAGAAACTACTCCTGATATTTTTCTTAAACTTTCCTAACTTGATAGTCAAAAGCAAATATGCAGAAAATATGATTCACCAAAATATACAGGCATTTCAACTACACATTCATCGCTACGGGTGTGCAATGTCCTCCCATGCCATGTAAATCAAGCACTCTATGTTACATATATCAAACAAAACAAAGCCATAAATGAATGTGCAACAATACCAAAAGTCATAAAAATTGTCAAAATTAAATGTTTCAGAAAACTTCTGCGCCATACTGAGGTGTTCTGAACCTGCTACACAAATAGTGATGTATATAATGATGATGATTCAATGCAGGTAATCCCTTCAATGATTTCTAGATGGGAGAAAGCACATGCTGCATACCAAAATATTCTAAATATTGCTAAATATGTTATTCCACAATGCACTTGGAAGCTGTCACACATATAAAAGTTATCCTCCATAGCCATATATTAAAGAAATAGAAAAATACATGCTGTTCACAGCACCATGCCTTCCCCCCCCAAAAAAGCTGAAGCTGATCTAAATCACAATAGAGACACAAAGAAAGGGGCAGAAAACCTTATCAAGAGCCTCTGAACAGGCACCGGAGAACAGAAGTCAAAGATGACGAACAAAGCTATCAAAAAGGCAGTATTCTCCTGATAACACATTTTTTATTCTTGCCCTCGTTTATCCCTTTGATTATCACTAGTTCTTACTTAATAAAAGCAGCGATTTCCCTTTTGCATGAACCATTCTTCTTCCCTTCCTTCCAGTTTGTTAGTAAAAATCACAGGAAAACTTTCCCACCATGACAGGATAGAGCAGGAGGGCAGATAAGAGAAGATAAACAAAAATAATGTAGAATGAAGAATTTACTAAAAGACATTAAAAACTGCATCCAGTATAATCTCAATATACTCTCAGGAATCGTTCCTCCCAAGCCACTGGCCACAGAAAATTAATGATTAGTAGCGTAACAGTCACACCAAGAGCAGAAAAAACAGTTCAGAGATCTGAACCTATGAAGAGCTAACAGTGAAAATCCTTGTTAAGAAATGAAATTTGGCATCTGTGCCGTTACACCCCTGCAGGCAATCAATTGGCCTGAATACATTCCAGTCATTGACTACCTAACTTACTTAAGAAATTACATCAGAAGTGGAGACACAATAATTCCTTATTAATTAGATATACGAGGAAACAGTGACAGCAAATAATTTTTCATAAACCCATTAGCAAATTATGTCTAGGCAAACCAGAAAGTAAAAGCTTCTAATCCTGTGATCTAACAGATTGATACTGTCTCCTCAAAGGAAAAGGTGTAAGTCACATAATTTATGATACCTGACACAAAAATGGAAAAGGACTAGAAAAATATAATCCAAGCAACAATATTCTGACTGTGCTTAGCTGACATCATCAGATGATTGCAGCTCTAAGTTGACGGTGTTGGATGGAACAAGCAGTCTGCTGTCCTTACTCCTGCCTTCTTTAGAAATCCAGACTTTGTTCTTCTGACAGCTTTAATAATGGCCAGGTATTTGCCCTTGGTTTTGTACAACTGAAGGAATCAGCGGTGGTACCTCCTCAGCAAACCAATCGCTAAATTACAAACTTCTAGTCACATTTTAAAAGCAACCAGCTCAGATTTGTGCTCTGCTCTTTTTCTGTACAGTTCTTGTATTGTTATGGAGAATTTGTAGTATCATAGAATCATAGAATCATTAAGGTTGGAAAGGACCTCTGAGATCATCAAGTCCAACCTGTTAACCTATCACCGCCAAGTCCACCTCTAAACCATGTCCCTAAGCACCACACCCACACGTTTTTTAATACTTCCAGGGACTGTGATTGCACCACTTTCCTGGGCAGTCTGTTCCAATGACTAACCACTCTCTCCGTGAATAAATTTTCCCTAATATCTAATCTAAATCTCCCCTGGCACAACTTGAGGCCATTTTCTCTTGTCCTGTCGCTAGTTACTAGGGAGAAGAGACCGACCCCCACCTCACTACAACCTCCTTTCAGGTAGCTGTAGAGAGCAATAAGGTCTCCCCTCAGCCTCCTCTTCTCCAAACTAAACAACCCCAGCTCCCTCAGCCGCTCCTCATAAGACTTGTGCTCTAGACCCTTCACCAGCTTTGTTGCCCTTCTTTGGACATGCTCCAGCATCTCAATGTCCTTTTTGTAGTGAGAAGCCCAAAACTGAACAGAGTACTCAAGGTGCAGCCTCACCAGTGACGTGTACAGGGGCACTATCACCTCCCTGGTCCTGCTGGCCACACTATTCCTGATACAAGCCAGAATGCCATTGGCCCTCTTGGCCACCTGAGCACACTGCTGGCTCATGTTCAGGCGGCTGTCAATGAGCACCCTCAGATCCTTTTCCACCAAGTAGCTCTCTAGCCACTCCTCCTCAAGCCTGTAGCATTGCATGGGGTTGTTGTGACCGAAGTGCAGAACCCGGCACTGAGCCTTGCTGAACCTCATACAGTTGGCCCCGGCCCATGGATCCAGCCTATCCAGATCCTATCCTCTCTAGAGCCCTCCTACTTTCAGGCAGAGCAACACTTCCACCCAACTTGGTGTCATCTGCAAACTTACTGAGGGTGCACTCAATCCCTTAGTCAAGGTCATCAATAAAGATACTGAATAGAACTGGTCCCAATACTGAGACCTGGAGAATACCACTCGTGACCAGTCGCCAACTGGATTTCACTCAGTTCACCACCACTCTCTGGGCTCATGTTTGTTAGTAGTAAAGTAAACCATTGTAGTTTTGTGGCTCTTCTCAATGTCAACAAGAGCAATTCTTCGAAGTTTAAAGGTATGAAAAATTGCAAGCAGCAGAAATTAAAAGTAGTTCCAAAAGAAAAAAAAAAGGCAAGACTAAACCAAAACAAAAGAACTCATGGTATTTTCTTTCTTACACTATACCATCCTAATGTTAACATTAGCATTGCATTGATCTGAAAATATGACAAGATTTTCTTTCATAAATGTAGAGCTAAAAATCCAATCCACCTAATTCTCTTTATATCTGAGTAACTTTAAGTGCATTTTTAAAAGGATGATACTGTTAGGACTTACAAAGGCACTGCACTGTAGTGTAGCAGGCATTCTACAGAGCTTAACACAGGTACTTCTGTTTCCTCTTTTACCTTGTGCCCAAGTAAAGTGAAAGTCTCACTATCTTTCAGGCCACAATACAAGACAACATAGAACGTCTCCTTCGTATTGACTAGACTTCAGGTAATTCAGAATACAATATTTTGTGCCCAGACCTTTCTCAACATAAGCCCATTTTCCTTGAGTGCAGCTCCATTAACATTATAGCTATACTTTTTCAGACTGTTATGTCTCTTAATAAAGACTTCAATTTTGCATCTTTATTAATTTTCCCAAGAGAGAAAAAAAAATTGTATTTTAAAATTTTCATTTAAAATCTGTAATTCTCAAAATTCCTTTACCTAATCTATCTCTGTTTATCTAGAGCAATACTAGCTGTAAGATATATGAGCTAAAGAAAATGTAAAGTGGCAAAATCAACTCTCAAAAGATCACACAAGGAAAAATTAAGGCCTACCATAATGGGCTCTTAATTAAATTCTGAGGTATATGCATTAATATACATTCCCAAATTACATTAACTATGACACCCATGATGCCTAATTCAACCTATACAGAGCAGTGATTATACTCATGGAACAAGCAGGTATTCGAGATTACGTTACCCCTGTATTTATATCAACAATTCATGCTTTATTTACTACACACCACTCAAACTCTTTCCTGAGTACCTGAATTACTAATTTCCTCACAAGTACTCAATACTGCCATGTGGTACCAATTCACAAGCAATTATGTATTGTACGTCATACACCTATGTCATAAGCAATCACATTATTCGCATTTTACACAACAGGAACTGAGAAAATCAGCTGGGTTTGGATCAAGTTCTGGAAGATCAGGGCCTGAAAAGGTGTATTTGCTGATGAATAAAGTATACTGAAAAAGTTAGCAGAGGTCAAACATTCATGTTCAGACCTCTCACGGATAAGGACTTATGAGCTTAGCCTGGAGTCAGGTTACAGGCCTGGAGGAAGTTCTGTTTGTTGCTGAATCCAGTAAAACTTGCTAGTTTAGGAATAAAAGTGATGCAGGAAGGGAAGAACAGTTTATCATTTATTCTGGCTCAGGTATGGCCTTCTCTTAATCCTAATGTTGTGTTCACTGCTGGGTGCAGTAAAGTCTAGTACTCCAGGATAAGGATTAGTTGGGAAACGTGAGAACAGCTTGTATTTTGTGATAATCTGCGTAGATGTCTCCATGCTAATATTAGCCTGTTACCACTAAAGTTGTATATTGAAAAAATCTCAATAATTGATTTTCTTACTGGAACATAAAAAACACAGAGGTCGAGGGAATGCAGGCAAGCAGGGTAGAGGTGGGGACAAGATAAGGTAGCTGTGGCAATGTTGATGACCTGTAGATTCCTGTTAAAATGGAAATTAAGGTTGGTATTGGAACAGGGGGTAAACTAGTTAAGTTTGTTGGTTGATCCTGCAAAGCCTTATAGCTTGGGATAAGGGCAAGTGTTAGAAGAGAGAATCTGTCCCTCTCGTTTCCTCTGCAAGGTCTCCACAGAAACAAAGCTTTTTCATTTAGTTATCTTTTCCGTATTTTTTTCTTTTTATTTGTAGGTTGTGGACTTTTCATTTGCAACAGTTGTTTTCTTGACATACTGTGCTGGTTTTAGCTGGGATAGAGTTAATTTTCTTCATAGTGACTATGTTTTGGATTTGTGCTGAAAACAGTGTTGGTAATACAGGGATGTTTTTGTTACTGCTGAGCAGTGCTTACAGCGTCAAGGCCTTTTCTGCTTCTCACACCACCCCACCAGCAAGGAGGCTGGGGGTGCACAAGAAGCTGGGACGGGACACAGCCAGGACAGCTGACCCCAGCTGACCAAAGGGGTATTCCATACCCTGTGACATCATGCTCAGCATATAAAGCTGGGGGAAGGAGAACGAAGCGGGAGGACATTCAGAGTTACGGCATTTGTCATAGTAACCATTGCACATGATGGAGCCCTGCTTTCCTGGAGATGGCTGAACACCTGCCTGCCAATGGGAAGCAGTGAATGAATTCCTTGTTTTGCTTTGCTTGCATGTGTGGCTTTTGCTTTACTTATTAAACTGTCTTTATCTCAACCCACGAGTTTTCTCACTCTTACTCTTCTGATTCTCTCCCCCATCCCACCAGGGGGGAGTGAGCAAGGAGCTGTGTGGTGATTAGTTGCTGGCTGGCGTTAAATACACTACTCAAAAAAGCCATTTAGCTCTTATGCTTTGAGAGCCAATAAGAGAAGACTATCATAAAAATCATACACTAATTTCACTGTTTGATAAAATCAAATTCAAAGGTTTTTAAAGAAAGATTTCTCCATATTTACTTCTCTTCACAGTCCTTGTAAACAATTATTCATGATTTTTCTCCTCTACTTCAGCACACCTACTGTTTCAGAAACTGCTGACAAGCAGCTCTTTCATTTGGACCAATCTAAAGCCTGCTTGAATTAGCAGGAAATTTTCCATCGACATCAAGGAATGTGAATACTAACAACAACTTGTTTCTTCTAATTCAGTTGAAATGGGTTCAAAACCAGGTTCTCAATGTACTGAATGTCTCACAAGAGTCCAAAATAGTGGAGAATATAAGAAATACATTACATGTTGTGTAAACATGGATTATGGAAGAAAATAAACCCTCAGTGTTTCTGAAGAGTCATAAAATTTCTCTTGTTTTTTCTCCCCCGGTAAACTGTTTCAGGTTTCGCTATTTATAGATACATTCTGATCTATCCATCTTCCTTTAGGATCATTTAGTGCTGTCACATGGTTGCTGGAAAGCACCACTAACAAAAAAATTTAGTATGAAATATGAATTTGTGTTTCTATAATGCAAATACAACTCATTTAATGGTTAAAATTTAAAAATACCATCAAATGAATGGGCTTAAATCAAGAAAAAGAAATTTATGCAAGTAAAAACTCCATAAAGAGTTAAAACAAAGTTATATAGCATCAGGATATTAGTAGCAGTTTAAATTAGAGGTAGTCCGCATCCTAACATCGAGTACTTTAAATACATTATTTTGACTCACACACCTGAAAATCTTGAATTTCATTTGAGATGGACAATGAACCCAAAATTTGGGAAAAAGCTCTTAAAATTTTAATTTTATAGGACCATATATAAAATTTTGAGGATTATAAATTATTGAACAGATAGCAAAACTATTCTTCTGCAACCATTAACTTCACATTTCTTTTCAGAGTGTTAAGTCATTTGATAACAGGTGTCTTTTAAACAGGCATTGGAAATACTATGGGAAAACATGGCACAACTCACTTTGTTAAAATTCAAAAGTGCTAACCAAGTCACTGTATTTATTTTACACTACATTTCTCTACAACTTCAGAGTAAGTGTACTTTAACAGAGAGTCTGGATCAACTGGAAATATAACCATAATTCTATCACAGAATCTAGCTGCAACTAAAATGACAAAAATGTTTTTGTTAAAAGAATATCTGCTGACACTAAAGAGATTTTTCAAGATTAAAATTTTGTCTCTGCACATCTACACTGTAGTTTGTTTGATGATATGAACCACAGCACCTAACCAGTTGCTACTAATGAACATCATAATCACTATAATCAAACAACAAAGCAACCACAAATTAGGAAAGAATTACACTAGCATTTAGAAAGTACTACTATGTTCTAAATGAGTAATTATATTTGGAGATTGTAAATGAACTTGAGGTTGCCCTGAAAGGACAATTTTTTGGATTATGGTGACTGTAAAATCACTATTTGATCTTATGGATGGTACAGAAATAGTTTTCCATTTGCCCCAGGCCTTAATTTCACCAATTGTATTTAATCCACAGCCTACTTCATGCAGTCCATCTCATTGCTAGAAGGAAAAGGAAGAATCTGTTTTACTAATGCTCCAGCCCTATTTTTTTCTATATGCTAATTTATTTCAAAGGAATAGTTTGCTAACTGATGTCAGAAAAAAAAATTGCAATAGTCACTTAGCCCAAATCATCAAAGAATTATCATATAAATGCATTCATTCATACTGACTTTTTCATCATGACATTACAATAGATGTACAATATAATACTGGCATAAAACCAAAGTAATAACTTGCTGTAGGTGCACAGTTTGGGCTTGGAAACTTGTAGTTATTTCAACTGAAAAATGAGATGATGTCATATTAATTTACTTCTAAATGTATTCTTGCTATTAGCAAGTTATGTAGTCAACAATGGATACTGGAGCAAAGGAAGTATTTCTGGTTTATACCTCAGGCTGGTGCCACACTTTGCTCCTAAAGGAGTTTGTCTGTCTGTTCTAAAGCAAAGAAAGGAAGCTTGTTATGTTTCAAAACATCCTTTTCCCATAACTGCTTTATAAGCTCACTTCTACTTAATGGAAAACTGCTCTTACTGAAGGATTATTTTCGGGAATGGAGAGGCAGAAACAGGAAAGAAGGTCGGTGAGAAGGGAACAACATAATTATCACCAAATAAATTCTAATAAATTTGTTCTTTTACAGTCATGAAATTCAACCAGATAGAAAGGTGTAGTCAGCAAGCAGAACAACTAATGACTTAATGTTGTAAGAGGATCTATTTCAAATGTGCCAATGTTTGTTTTATTATCAGTTGTAATCTGCTAATTTGTTATGACAGGTGTAAGTCACAAGCTAACACATCCTTCTTAAAAAAACAGTTGTGGGCCTTTACTGTTCACGAGGAATATCAAGGTTATTGTCCAGCTCAAATAGAAAAAGAGAGCTTCCATCAACAGATGTCAAAACAGATAAGCACAGATTTGACATGCACTTGTAGAACTATCACCTGCTATCAGTGCTGCAATGACAGCTTTATGGTGAGAATGTCAACGAATTTAATCGTGCTTTGCACTCCAAGTATTGCTCAATTGAATATGATAAATATATGTCTTTCTGCCATGCAGTACGTGTTTATTGCTGTAATGTTATTTGTATAATGATCTGACTAATAACTGTGCAGATTCTTTTATTTCTGCATAGGTATATCCATATTCCATTTAAGCACACTACCATAACATTTTCCAGTGAAAGTATACATTTTTAATTGATGCTCGTAACAGGAGAAAAGAAGATGGGAATGCACTGCAATGAAAAAACATTCACTTGTCCTATAGTGAGTAAGATAGAGATACCTAATAACACAAATCTTCTACAGTTTCACATCTGTAACAAGTGTTTGTCTTTATGACAACTGCTTTTTAAAATAAACAGGCATTGCAAAGGCACCTATTCAGATCTGTCCAGTATCTGGTAGGATATCACAGTATTAAAAATCACATTATTTGTAACTACGGTAAAATATACTCATGCTGCTTAAGATAACACAGGTGCAAGGACAACATGCAAAAGAAAAAGATATCCTGACAAAATACAAGGGAAGAAAACAAAGCCTAGGTGCAGGAAGACAAAAGCCTGCAATGGTTTCTTCCCAAATGTAAAAGGCCCTGTGAGGGCAGGAGGTAGGGAGCGAGGGAAGAAAGTAGGGAGGAAGAATTATTTATATTTAAGATTTTACAGAATCATTTAGTTTGGTCTGATTTCCTGTTTAATTAGATCTTTCTTTTACATGTGTTGACCACTACCTCTTGCCTGTATTTCTTTTTGACAGGTTCTAGATCTCCTTGAGTATCTTGGTGACCATTAGTTACACTAAAATTATTATTGGATTCTTCTAGATTTTCTTCCAATAATCTGTACAGAAACAGTGATACCACCACAAGGACCCCAGTCATCATTTATTAGCCTTTTCAATATACTTTACAGCTTGCCCTAGGCCTATTTTTGAAAAAAGGAACTTCCCCATGAAATCCCCAAATCACAGCTAGCATAAAATATCTTTTAGGTCTTCTGTTCCTTGAAGTATCAAGACTTCTCATTGCTTAGCCCTATGCTTTTTAGAAAATATCCCTAAAAGAGACTTCAAAAAATAGTCTCTTAACAGCTTCTGAAAGTGTTAAATTTCTCAATTAAATTTCTCAATTAAACAATTAAAAATCTCTTACCTAAGTATATCAGTTTTCAAATGAAGGTTACTTAAACAATAAAAATAGATACAGTTATTGAAACGAAACAGCCCTATATTCTCCCCAAGCAAATAAGCCAGTATTTCTGAAACAAAGAGAAATTACAAAGTAAAAATTCCCATGCCTTTCATCAGTAAAAAGGTTCCTTCCTTGTGGATTGTCTGATGTCTAACAGAATAGCTGCCTTTTCCTCTGCAAGACACAGACATTGGTCTCTCTGCTCTACTGACACAGAGCCCAAATATCTTAAAGACTTGTACCACTAAGAATAAAAATGGCTAACAGGATCAAAAGTTACTAATGCGGAGCAGAGGAGGATACGGATACAAAGAGCAATTTTGCTAGCTTCATTTAAGAAACCTGACAAAAAATTACAAAGGCATTGCTATCATTATAAAGAGGAATGGAACTTTTAAACCACTTTTACTATGAGAATAAAATCCTCTCTCAGAAAACATTTATTAAAATTAGGGTTTGAGAAAGATAGAAAGGTACTTTGACAAACGCACACTATTTATTAACAGGCATTATCCTTCATGTAAGTCAGAGTACAAAAATAAGCCTTTCATTATCTTTATTTAAAACCTTCATGGATAGAAACATAAGAAATTACATACATATTCATCATTATTAATTACGATTAGCAAGCTTTACTACTGTGCTTTTTTGTAATATTATGTAAAGAATTATTTGTCTTCCAACTAGAAAAATCCCCAACATGGCACTTGGATAACCTGATGTATCTTTTCTGTTTAAAACTGCACTATTAACGGAGCTGACATTCACCCTTTAACAAAGCATATTTGTATACTAAGCTTCAGGATTTACCAAGATTGAGAATACTAAACAAGATCTGTCTCTCTCTTAATCAGAGCACTGAACTAAACTGTTCAACTTGCTATTTAATATTTCAGGCTTTCCCAGACAATAACATCCATAAAGTAAATTATTTACAAATGGATATATAACTGAAGAGAAAAGTCCGGAACTCAAAGTAGCTGCCAGAGACACTTTTAATACAGTACAATAGTTGGTCTAGTCCTAGTTTATTTGTTATGTTTCGAAAAATAAAGGTCTTGCTGAGTTTCCTATCATCAGTGTACAGTGGAGAATGGAACTGGTTCAGCACCACAAAGAAAAAGAAGAGCAATGCAGTCTTTTGGTCTTTTGATTGCAGAGGATAATCTATAAACAGAAGGAGCAAAGTTGACCCTCGATGTTGATCTCTGTTCACCACTGACAAGGGATGGCAATCTAGAGCTATCGTTATAGGGTACAAAACAGCTTTTAGGAAAGGTTCTTAAAGGAAATCATTCTTCTATTCAGCCATGTTGCTATAGAAACAGAACCAATCAAGCTTGTTCACAAAGGCTTTTATGTCAACTTCTGTTAGCAAACTCATATAAAAAGTAGAACTCCAACTAAATTAACACGACAGTCATTAAGCTATTAAGACAGGTAAAAGAAGGAAATCGTTTATAAACAAATGTATCACATCTTGCCTCTTAAATACACAGCTTTTAAGTTGTAAATCAACTTATTCCAAGGTTTTACTGCCCACTGCTATAGTTCACTGTCTTATATTTTCATGTAATCTGAGAGGGCATAATTTATATAGAATGTTGTCCCCAAATTCACTGGGACACAAGCTATACATTTTTTTCCCTGTTTTCTCCTCCCAACCATTAAAGCAAGGTTGTGTCATATCCCATCATCTTTGTAAACTTCATTCCTTCCGAATAAATCTTTCATCAAAAGACTTCAGCTAAAAAAACACAGTTACTGAGGAAGTTTACATCTACCCCATCGTATCTTTAGAGCATTGATTCTGCAAAAAGCTCACAGCAACTACTACCACTACATAAATTAAAATGGCACTTAATGAAAATGGATTTCCAAATTAAAACATGGCAAATTTCCCATAACTCCCCACCTAGTGTACAACAGATACTATGGTCAGCAGAATCTGGATCTCAGTACCTAACATCAGAGATGAGTTTTGTGTCTGTGGCATTCTTGGATGATGATTAAAGCTCATGCAGGACCAATACTAAATTACAGATTTCATGTTGCTATACAGACTACTGCACATTAAAGGAGAAGGTTTGTTAAAGACAGACAAAATCTCTGCCTCCTTTAAACTGCCAATCCCACCTAGCTGTCTAGTCCCAGTTTAACTCAAAACATACTATGGAACTATTTCAGTTCAGGTCTCTTAAAGAACACTTTACAGAATGCAAATACACTCAAGGATTTCCCTTTCCATTCTCTTCACCAAATCCAAAAATTTTTAACAGTTATCACCATGAGTAGCATACAAAACAGAGAGACTTTAGGCACATTCTAAATTCTTTGTTGTTTTTTAACAACAAAAATTTAATTAATTTTTTTTAAATTAACTTAATTAGTTAATTTTTTGAAATTAACTTGATTTCATTTCTTTTGAGATATAAAAGGTTGTGTTTCAGGCTGCTGGTCTGATTCAAACGAAGCATGAAACTGAAGTGGATTCACTCACACACCAAATGAATGCTGTGCTCCCAGTAGGTTAAGGTTCTTCACACTGGAACATTTTCTGAAAAACTTCTAAAATTACTGTTGTAGTCTTTGTGTATCATTTCTGAAATGTCAAAAAAAAAAAACCCCAAAGCACCAAAACACCAGTACAAGAAAAATATTCCCATTCTTCAGCAATATTTATAAATGCAAGGAATGTCCTGGATCATTTAGAATTTACAAAACGCTGGGGGTTACTTTTGTTTCAGAAATTTTTTTAGTTTTTTTTTTTCAGGGAACACTAGAAAACTGAAGTTCATCAGTTATAAAGCAATTTAAAAAGTAGGTTTGATAAGGTGTTGCTCTTCTCCACAAAGACTCAATTCAAGCAAAAGTCAACAGACTTTGTAATCTGTAGATGGTTTGCAGTCATTTCCATGTTTACACATGAAATCTATAAATTATAGTTTGCTGTTTCTGACTTTGAAACAGGTTATCAAATGTGCTGTTTAAATTGTAAGGAGGATGAACCTACTTATTCTACTGCTAAGGTTGCTGCGCAGAACAGCTGGAATTCCAAACATGTTTTATATTATTATAGCGTTAGAATCCCCCAAACCCCAAGAAAGCAATCCTAGGGTTATGTCTTCTTTTCCTATCAGCAGGATGGAGCTCAGATTCTGCAGTTTATACTAAAGCCTCAGCTCTTCATCAAAAACTGACACCTTGAGTCTTAGTGACCCCCACAGTTCAGAGTACCCTGCTTACCCACTCCAGGACAGTCTAGAAGTGAAAAGATGAGGCTTTGAATTCAACTATATTTTTACAACTTAAAATGTATTTATCTAGTTTTATAAATAACACGGTAATTTACAAATTGTGTAAAAGGAACAGAGGTAGGGTCCTTTGCCCAAAAGTTTACAAAATTATGGGTAAATCAGAGCTCATACTATGATATCCTTTATTACTTTAAAGAAAAAGAAAAAATATCTAACCTCATACACTCAAGATAACTCTGATCCCCAAATATAGTCTACCAATAGCTGGATTACGCAGAGCACTCCCCAGTCTCCTAATCAATGTTCCCACAACAGCTTTTTTTCTGTAACTCCCACTATGGGACTAAGTTTCTCCTGGAAAACAAGCAAGCCTCTTTCCTTTACACAAATAATGGTTTCCTTGTAATTATTCCCTTTTCCATTCTGCTTTTCCTTGCCTTACAGTGGTCTTTGACTTACCACACCTTTCAAATTGTAAACCAGCCAGCACTCAAATGCTTTTCCTTTGCTATTTAAAATTTGGTCAACCATTCTGTTCCAAAGAAATATGCAGAAATATGTGCTGATTTTGATGATATCTGTACTTCGGATGAAACAGAAATTTAAAAAAATTCAATTTAAAAAAAATCACCTAGCCCTGGACTACACTCAATGATGTTATAAATACCTAGCTTTTCCTTCATGCCTTTCTACCAATTTCCTGCTCCTGACACAAATAGAAGAGAAGAAGAAAGTGGAGAAAAGCTTTTTCCATCAAAACTTATATACTGCTTCTCAAGAACAGTTCACCATTAAAATTTATAATTACTTATCTCAAAGACATTTGAAATAGTTCACATTTGATTTTCAGAAGAGGGATTTAAGAATCATACAGAATCAAAGATACACATAGAAATACTCTGATGACAGCACAAAAGACACATATGAGACTGGAAAGAGGAAAGAAGAGTACCTGCAGATCACAATTTCTGAATAGGAGAACATCTAAAGGTCTCTGAGACCCAGGAATAATTTGGCTGTTGTTTGGAATAAAAGGGTAAGAGTGTTCTCTAGCTTATCAGGCAATATTTATAAATGTCATCAATAATTTAAAAAATACTGAGAATAACTTTCAAAATGCATTATGAGTGGCAGGCAGGAAGAGCATCAGCTCTTTCTGCTTTCAAGCCTGTGTAGACAGCAATTATTTATGGTTTGGAACTTTAATTCTTTTCAGATTGCACAGGGCTTGATTTGTCAGCAAAACAGCCATTGAAATTGTGTTCTTAATGGTCATCTGCTCCAGCAGCTAAGCAAACAGCTACACTTCGTTGGAAAACACTGTCCCAACAACTCTGTTCTAATGAGCTTAATTAATCTAAAACCTCTAAGGGCTGTGTTCTCTCTAGAGGTTTAGATCTATGTTCCTTAATCGCCTGCAGTAAAATTCTCCAAGAAATCTGAGGACTGGGTCCAATCCCTCTGTGACCCACAGAACAAGAATTCACCAGTTACATTACTTCTCACTTGTTTTTGTGCACAACAAAAGCAGATGGAATGTTATTTCTCTAATCTAGCTTTCATTTTGTTCCTTTTTAAAATTATGGGCTTTGGAAACATGTTTGTCAAAAACTTACCTGTAACAATGAAGCCAAATTTCTTTTGATATGGCAGAAATATTCCACTCAAGTAGTCCATTTGCCTTTATTCAGATGATAATGCCTAAAACCTAAACTGACTGGATCCTATGATATTTTTGCACAAAATTATCCCTAATGATGATGTAAAAAAGCAAAAACTCTGGAATAACCTCTTATACTTGTGAAAGCCTCCGAAAATGGAATATTTTATTTCATTGTTTACAGTACTGACATAAAACACGCTCACAAATGTTGTCAGTGAAACTTTTTCAGTTTCTATGTCTTCTGATACAAAAGTCAGAGAAGGTCTTCTTTTGGGGCCTTTTTCTTTATGGATTAGATTAGATAGTTTTTGTTACAAGAGGCAAAACCTGCTAGCTGACTGCCTGAATCTTTTTTTTAATGCCAATTTTTTCCAAAACCTCAAGTCTTCTGTTACAATAAAGACTTCTATAACAGGTCTGGATATAGCAGCTAACATTTCAGATACTTGTTCAGCCTACACACTTCATAATCTCTTCTAATTTATCTAAACTACAGCTAACATTTACATGGATATAGTAGCACGTGGCTACAAGTTTGCTCAGTCATTTCTTTTTTGTTAATACCAGTGGTAAAGTTGGTTCGCTATATTTGTTAACACTTTTTTTTGTTTGCCTTTTTAAGGCAAAAATCCACCTGGAAGTGCCATGCTAAAATTCTGTTACCTGGGAGGCAAAGGTTGGACTGAAAAAAGAAAGTGTAAGGATGAATTCTCTTTATCCTAGAGGTTTCCTCATCTTCAGGACTGTCAGCTCTACAAGTATACATACAAGTCTACATGCATCAGACACCAACAGAAAACAATGGCAGAACAGTACATTGATAAAATATTGTCATATACACAAATTGTCTCCTTTCTGACCCTTTGCTCCTAGTTATCCTCACAGTTATCAACTAGCCCAGGTTTTGAATGACTATCCTGAATTTCAGAGGCAATGTTTCTTTTACCAAACTATGTCAGAATGTCAGAATGTATGTTACTTTTACTAAACTATGTTCCCATTTGCTGGGAAGTTCCTTTTTTTTTTTTTTAAATCATTAACAAAGCAGAAGAACCATGTTATGTTTTTGTAGTTAGAGTAAAATTTACCCCAAAATATGTCAATGATAAAATAGCTATTGTTTGGATGGCCAAATTGGCTCATTTTGTCTCTCTCCCTCTCTCCCACAAGAATCTTTATTCTCTTGACCTGCTGGCTGCAGGGACAATTACGAGAATGACAACACACCTGTGAAAATCAGTTGTGTAGTTGGAGGAGAATTAACCCAGCATTTCCTGCTTCTGTTTCTGAAGGAACGTTGACAAGTAGCAGGAAAGATGGAAGGTC
Source organism: Theristicus caerulescens (assembly GCA_020745775.1). NCBI lineage: Eukaryota > Metazoa > Chordata > Aves > Pelecaniformes > Threskiornithidae > Theristicus > Theristicus caerulescens. The sequence continues at coordinate 33,257,502 of CM036583.1, forward strand.
AGCTTTTAAGTCAAACAAGTTCACATATACCAATGCAAGACAGAAGTCCTACTAGGATTAAGAATATGTATCTGAATCACAGTAAAACTTCTGTCAGCTCCCCTTGGGCCATTGTTCTAAATTTGAGATCTCCTGCTCTACAAAAATAATGTCTCAATTCAAGGTTAGGTTCATTCATTATTGTACTGGGTCTGCCTTGGATGGAGAGATGGAGTTAATTTTCTTCACAGCACATCATACAGTGCTGTGATTTGGACCTGTGACTAAAATAGTGTTGCTAACACACTTGTGGTTTGGCTGTTGCTGAGCCACACTTGCAGGGTGTCAAGACTTTCTCTTTTCCCCACTCTTCCCTGCAGCAAGTAGGACAGGATGGCCAAGAAGCTGGGAGGGAACTCAGCAAGAACAGCTGACCCCAACTGACTAAAGGGATACTCCATGCCATATAATGTCATGCTCAGCAATAAATATTGACAGGAGGGTTTTTTGGGGAGGGAAGGAGCTATTGCACAAACCCTGGCTGGGCATCAGTATGCTTGTGGAAGGTGGTGAGAGATTGCCTTTGCATCACTTGTTTTGTTTTTTTCTTCCTATTCCCTTCCCTTATTAAACTGTATCTTGACACACAGGTTTTCTCACTTTCACTCGTCCTATTCTCTCCTCCAGATCACTGGTGGTGTAGAAGAGTGGGAGAGTGGCTGTTTGATGCTTAGCTGCTGACCAGGGTCAACCGTCAACCCACTTCCATTACAAAGTCCAATAAAACTTCACGGGGAGAAAAAAAAAAACACAAAAAACAAAAAACAAAGAAAACCAACCAAACAAACCAAAACTGTGCGCTCTTCAGAAATTACAAAAACTACCACTGTAAAATGCAATTTGCGAATCAGTGTTTATTGAAGCCAAGAGTTTTTCCATGAAAGCTCAAAGAAATAACTCAAGGTAGAAGTGAATATTCTTTTATACCAAAAAAGTAAATTAAGTGAACTAACATTTTGGAAATTAGAGGCTCTAGATTCCATTTAGCTGAATATGACAAGGCAGACATCAGAACATACATGCTCAGCTTAGCAGTAAGTTAGCTTTGCTAGAAATGAAGACCCTTATCAAGTCTGCTTTCTAGTATCACACAAGGTCACATCAATATAAGTATACAACTGCATTACAATGCAAATACTGCTTACATCAGCTCCTTTGTTCCATGAGAGAAAATAAAAAACCTGCAGCTAAACTATCTATAATGATGCATTTCATCAATACAATTGGACGTTGTTACTGACAGTGAGACTGTGTGAGTGAATTGCGAGGATGGACACTTCAGCAAAAGCACTGCTGATTCAAAGGAACAAAAAGAAAACTTGTGTTCATAAGGTCTTTGTATATACAAAGGGTTTCTACAAAAAGCAAAAAAAGCAAAGATTTAATCAAAATTAAAACTGATGTTACATATGATGTGGAAGCATTAAACACCTTCTGTGAGTTCTCTGTTGCAAAAAGAGCTGAGGAAGTAAAGAAACTACCTTGATTATAATATATGATATTTCTGTTCCCAAAGCTATTATCATTTGTTCACATCACAAATCAACTTTCAGGAACAGTTATACTCCTTTCCAAACCAAAGGATAAATGTAACCCCATTTATAGAATCATAGAATCATTAAGGTTGGAAAGGACCTCTGAGATCATCAAGTCCAACCTGTTAACCTATCACTGCCAAGTCCACCTCTAAACCATGTCCCTAAGCACCACACCCACACGTTTTTGAATACTTCCAGGGACTGTGATTGCACCACTTTCCTGGGCAGTCTGTTCCAATGACTAACCACTCTCTCCGTGAAGAAATTTTCCCTAATATCTAATCTAAATCTCCCCTGGCACAACTTGAGGCCATTTTCTCTCGTCCTATCCCTTGTTACTAGGGAGAAGAGACCGACCCCCACCTCACTACAACCTCTTTTCAGGTAGCTGTAGAGAGCAATAAGGTCTCCCCTCAGCCTTCTCTTCTCCAAACTAAACAACCCCAGCTCCCTCAGCCGCTCCTCATAAGACTTGTGCTCTAGACCCTTCACCAGCTTCGTTGCCCTTCTTTGGACCTGCTCCAGCATCTCAATGTCCTTTTTGTAGTGAGAAGCCCAAAACTGAACAGAGTACTCAAGGTGCAGCCTCACCAGTGATGTGTACAGGGGCACTATCACCTCCCTGGTCCTGCTGGCCACACTATTCCTGATACAAGCCAGAATGCCATTGGCCCTCTTGGCCACCTGAGCATGCTGCTGGCTCATGTTCAGGCAGCTGTCAGCCAGCAGCCCCAGGTCCTTTTCCACCAGGCAGCTCTCCAGCCACTCCTCCTCAAGCCTGTAGTGTTGCCTGGGGTTGCTGTGACCCAAGTGCAGGACCCGGCACTGAGCCTTGCTGAACCTCATACAGTTGGCCCCAGCCCAATGATCCAGCCTGTCCAGATCCCTCTGTAGGGCCTTCCTGCCCTCCAGCGGATCGACATTTCCACCCAACTTGGTGTCATCTGCAGACTTACTGAGGCTGCACTCAATCCCCTCATCCAGATCGTCGATAAAGATATTAAACAGGACCAGCCTCAATACTGAGCCTTGGGGAACACCACTCATCACCAGTCACGAACTAGATTTGACTCAATTCACCACCACTCTCTGGGCTCGGCCATCCAGCCAGTTTTTAACGCAGTGCAGAGTGCACTTATCCAAGCTGTGAGCAGTCAGCTTCTGCAGGAGAATGCTGTGGGAGACAGTGTCAAAGGCCTTACTGAAGTCCAAGTAGACAACATCCACAGCCTTCCCCTCATCCACTAAGTGGGTCACCTTGTCATAGAAGGACATCAGCTTAGTCAAGCAGGACCTGCCTTTCATGAACCCATGCTGGCTGGGCCTGATCCCCTGGTTGTCCTGCACGGGCCGTGTGATGGCACTCACAGATGGCATGATCTGCTCCATGCCCTTCCCCAGCACTGAGGTCAGGCTGACAGGCCTACAGTTCCCCGGATCTTCTTCTGAGTGAAGACTCTTATGCCAACAGCTAGTGCTTTTGAGTACATACTGCTTTTCTTGCCTATTTCCATGACCCAAGACATCATATCAAACAACACACTTCAAAGCAATGCCATGTATTCTACGGAACGAAATGCATGACAAGATGCAGACACTACAAATTACTTTCAAATCCCAGCTAGATGACAAATATTTTGGTTCTCAAATTAATCCAAAAACAAAGATGCCATTGGTTGCAAATTAGAAACCAGACTCTCAAGTAACTGAAGCACTCGAAAGAAGACTGTAAGTATTTGAAAAAAACATTTTAATAAGAGATAATCTCTCCCAGTTTCTTAGGTGCTGGACCACAGAACAAAGAACAGGGAAATTTATTTCATATATGCTGAAGCAATAGTTAATAATTCAAGCTGATTGTGAAGAGCTGACAGAAAATGTCATATACATGCTTGTCATGAACTGTGTAGAATTGTGAATATTTTAATGAACCACCAGAAAAAATGCGATAAATAGCACTGAAAAGGAGCATAAGAAACTAATCAAATAATTACTATAAAACAAGAAAATACTTTAATGTGATTTCTAAAGCTTCTTGTAAAAATGAAAACTCTTTAAACAGCTGATAGAGATGAAACAGTTGCTTTTAATGAAAAAGAACACAGTGTAAAGCTGCTCCTTCAGAATTAATGCAACTGAATGCAATCAGATTTCCAAAGAAACTAAGAAATACATTATTTCATTATTTAAAATGAAAAAAATTGGCTTCCTTTTTCATCTGTGATTCCAGAAGTAGAAAGAAAGATTTCAGCAACTAATGGCTAACAAACGTGTTTCAGATTGTGCCTGCTGCCTCTGGTCCCGCTACTGGGCACCACTGAGAAGAAACTGGCTCTGTCGTCTTTGCAACCCTCCCTTCAGGTATTCATGGACATTGGAAAGAACCTCCTGAGCCTTCTCTTCTCCAGGCTAAACAGTCCCAGCTCTTTCAGCCTTGTCTCATATGAGAGATGCTCCAGCCCCTTCACCATCTTAGTGGCCCTTTGCTGGATTCTCTCCAGTATGTCCGTGTCTTTCTGGTACTGGGGAGCCCAGAAGTGGACAGAGTACTCCAGGTATGGCCTCACCAGTGCTGAATAGATGGGAAGGATCACCTCCCTTGAACTGCTGGCAGCACTCCTCCTAATGCAACTCAGGATATCGTTAGCCTTCTTTGCAGCCAGGGCACATTGCTGGCTCATGTTCAGCTTGGTGTCCACTGGGTCCCCCAGGGCCTTCTCAGAAAAGCTGGTTTCCAGCCATCAGCCTCCAGCATGTAATGGTACATGGGGTTGTCCTTCTTTTTTGAACTACATAAGGCTCTTCTTGGCCCTTTTCTCCCACCTGTTGAAGTCCCTCTGAATGTCAGCATAACCTGCTGGCATATCAGCCGCTCCTCCCAGTTTTGTACCATCAACAAACCTGCTGAGTGCACACTCTGCCCCAACATCCAGATCATTAATGACGATATTAAACAGGACAGGACCCTGTATTGAGCCTGGGGTACACCACTAGTCACTGGCCTCCAACTAGAGTTTATGCCACCAATTATTACCCTCTGGTCGCAGACATTTGGCCAGTTTTCAATCCACCTCACTGTCTGCTCATCCAGCCCATACTTCTTCAGCTTCTCTACGAGGATCTTTTGGGAGACAATATCCACTGCTCTCCCCTCACCTACCACGCCTGTCATTTCATGGTAGAAAGTTATCAGGTTGGTCAAGCACGAATTCCCCTTGGTGAATCCATGCTGACTACTTCTGGTCACCTTTTTGTTGTTCACATGCCTGGAAATGGTTCCCTGGATTAGTTGCTCCACCGCCTTCCCAGGGATCAAGGTGAGGTCTGAGTAGCCTGTAGTTCCCTTCCTGCCCCTTCTGAGGATAGGAGTGACATTTGCATTCCTCCAGTCTTCAGGCACCTTTCTCAATCACCATGACCATTCAGAAACTATTAGGAGTAGCCTATCAATGACATCAGCCAGCTCCCTCAGCACTTGCGGGTACAACAGGGCCCATGGACTTAAGTATGTACAGTTTGTTTAACTATTCTCTAACCTGATCCTCTTTCATCAAGGGTAAGTCTTCCTTATTCCAGACTTTCCACCTGATCTCTGGGGCCTGGAATTCCTGAAGGCTGGTCTTACTACTAAAGACTGAGGTGAAGAAGGCATTCAGTACGTCAGCTTTTTCTATGCTGTCACCAGGGGCCCTTCCCCATTCACCAGCAGGCCCACATTTCCCCTAGTCTTCCTTTTGTCCACCATGTACTTATAGAAGTCCTTCTTGTTGCTCTTGACATTCCTCACCAGGTTCAATTCCAGCTGGCTTCTGGCTTTCCTAACTGTGTCTCTGCATGCTTACATAGCGTTTCTGTATTCCTCCCAGGCTCTGACTTCTTCATTATACAAGAAAATGTAACTTACATTCCATATTAATATCATTCTAAGAACAAACTGCCTAAACAAGTGGAAATCTGAAAATTCAAAACTGTATTCTCCCACTTTTAGTTAAAATTTTGCTCACCAAAAAAAAGGAAAGTATTCCCATCACTCATTTCTACTGCTCTCATTCCATAATTCTGTGGAATCTTGTGCAGTATTTGTATGAGTAATTGCTGGCAACGTTTTATCTCTTTCAGCAGGAGTACATGGCCAGTTATTTTTCAAAACCGTGAAACAATATAAAAAACATTTGAAAATTATTTCTATTGTGATCATCAATTCCTTTGTTATATATCATATGTCATTAATCTAGTGCACATTTTCAATTTAGTTCCTTTTACAAAAACAAGAACAAATTTTCAAACTGAACTTAATAAAAACATATCCTAGCTCTACAAAACCACTGTACACTTCTTAAACAACTCACAATACTTTGATCACTGGAAGGTTTAGCATAAGTGTTGATTCAAAGGAAACCCAAAAGAGCTCTTGTATAACCTACGTCTTTACCACAGTAATTCAGCATTGTGCTCTATCACATTTTGCAGTATGTACTAACGTTGCAGCCCTTAAATTGAGTCAAACTTTAATACAAAAGATTATGAGCTCGACCCTTTCAGACAGCACTTCAGAAGAGAGTACTTAATGTATAACCTGAATCCTGATGAATATGAAAAATGAAGATGTTCGCTGAGTCTCTGATAAATAGCACAAGAGAGAAATGAGGTGGCACAGCTCCATATTTAGCCTCTTGAGTAATAATGTAAGAGATCAAAATCTCATTCCTGAGAATAATCACATTGTTATCATAGCACTGTCATTGGAAAAAGCATCCATATTTTACGTTCTCTGCTATAAGACATCTATGCTTTCTTAATGTATTTCGTCATTTTCTCATGCATGTAGATTCTCCAGGAAATAAATGTACATTTTAAATTCTGTGTCTTGTCCCTTATATTAAAACATATTTAATGTATAAGGCAAACAAAATATAATTACTGTGATGAAAGTGCAATTAATTACAAATAAAAAGGATCTGCTTGTGTGTGTAAGCATATTATGAAGTCTTAAGCAACTTCTTCAGGTCTTACTCAGAAGCCTAGAAATATCTAAAATATTTAGACTCAGACAGTCATTCTCAAAATCCAATAATGAAGGAGATCTTATGACATTATATTTTTAAAGTAACACCATGGAGAAAAAAATAACCCAGAAGGCGGCTGTATCACTGGATTTCTCCAAGCCTACAGCTGGTCACAAATGTCAACATTGGGGCACTAAGAAACCTCCCATCCCTCTGTTTCTTTCACCTCTATTTTCAATTTCAAGACGCTACTCATCAGCACTTAGTGTCTGTAACCTTAACTAGGATAAGAAACTGCAAAAATTACACCAAAACAAAACTATTGCGATGTATAAAGAAAATATTTACCCACTGATAGAAGGTTACAGGGGCATTTATTCATTTCTGTCCATGTACTCTGTTATATAATTACAATATCTTAAATAATAATTAGAAGAGTGAATGAGAATTTTCATATACTTATATATACATATTTACATCTGCAGGGGAGGTAAAAAAAGGCAAAATATATTCAGTTTTCCTGAAATTCTGCTAGCAACAGCAGATGTCGGGGATATTATATCACTCTGGAAAAGCCTAAAATGCCACCATAAATCCTCCTATACCTCCTACAGAAATTGCCATTGAAGTGCCTCAGAATACCACGGAACAGAAAACAACAGGACTTCTTATGGAATAAAGAATTAAAAAAAGCAAAACTAAACCAAACAGTCCTCTGCTATCAAATGATATAATAATATATGAAGGCTGAACATCCTCTGCATAACTCCATTCAGTCTGTAATTAGATATCTCCCTGAATCTTGTCTCCTTCCCCTCAGCAACACATTCTAATGTCAAGTAAAAGTATTTACATATATCTGGCAAACAATTCAAATAATCTGTAATGAGTATAAACATGCCTAATACTTTAGTGTATGCTTTTATGGTTAGCTGAAATGTCAGTTGTTTGAGGCTGCTCAGTGGCATGGATGATTACTAGAGTAACTTCTTGGAGGAAAACACTAATTGTAAGGCTATCTGGTCAAAGGCCCATAGTAAATTTAACTTGTCACATGGTTCTACAATCTTCTGCTACACCGATAGCACATATACATGTTTTTGTGGATGACACTGCCCATGTAACATCTTTGAACAATTCATGTGCCCTTTGTCCACGAGCATCTCTCATGGGACACACTCTAGTCTTGCAAGTCCTAGTACAGTTTTAAGTATTGAACATTTAAATAAGGAAATGCACAACCTGCTTTGTCATTTACCTCATACTACTACCCACCAAAATGTGGAACTTCCTAAAATCAGAGTTCCTTGATACTTCAGATAGGGAACAGATGAGAATTTTCTTACTAACAAGTACATCATGCATGCAAAGCCAAATAAATTACTAGAAAAAGAACGCAAGTAAGCCCAGCTTTAAAAAAACATGGACATCACCCATGTCTCAACCATACTAGCCTCAAAAAGATCACATTACACACTGTTACCTGTATGCTAATATTATATTGGGAACCTAACTTGCATATTGGATCAAGAATATAATCCCAATCAGGTTGTTCTAAAACTTCCTAAAATACACTTCTGAACTTCTTGTATAAATATACTGAAAGATCTTCAGTATATTTATACAAATTTTAGGAAATTATTTTTATTAGACCTATGCTGGCATGTTTTGCATACACTTAATTGACTTTCTCTGTGGAGCCTTCAAACATTAAAACTATTAATGAACATGCTCTTGCACAGGAGAAAAATGCCGTAACTCTACAGCAAGACTGAAATGTAAGGTAACAAAAGCATCTAGAATTTCAGCTAGGAATGACCTTGCACACTCCTCTTTGGTGTTTTGGTTTTTTTTTTAATTTCCTTTTGCATACAAAATAATATCCAGTTACTTTTATTATATTTAAGCATGGCTGGGATAGACTGTAAGAACTTCTCTGGGAATGTTCTTACATCTTAGAAGGCAAAAGCTCAGACGCTTGGTAGAACTCCTGCAACTACTGTTAAAAGACTTTATTATACATTCTACTGTCCTCAAGCAACAACTTAAATCTGCAGGTCTCATCTACTTCAAAGGCACCCCCATTTGAAATGTATCCCCACTTTACAGTTACAGATGAGAAAACTGAAGCATTGAAAGAAGAAAACGGTCCAGAATTTTTCAACAGGTCTGTTTCCCGTATCTGCAACTATCAGAAGATACCAATAACATCACATAAAAACACTGGTTTACCCATACATGGCCAGCCAATCTTTGATACACAGAAGACAGCTTCTTTCATACCTATGTGAATATTAGTTTAACATTGTATTCTTTCAGTAAAAATGCTTCACACATTGCAATATCATGGTAATAAGAGACTAAAAGGGAAAAGTATTTAGTATTTTTAAAATGTCTGTGATATATTAAGAAAAACACAGAAACAGTATTCTCAAACACTACGCCTGATTGTCACTAACCTTCTTAAAATGGGGAACAAGTCACTGAAAACGACACCTTTACAAATCTAGCCTCATAGGGAGTTACATAGATGAAATCATTATATGAGTGTTGGAAAGAGATTTGGACAACAGTAAGAGGCAAAATCTAGGAATGCTTGCATATCCAAGTAACTTTAAGAAGCAGCATTAAAAATAAAGCAACTATGCTTTGCAGGATTGGGATTTCTGAGGTAAAATTTAACCCTCCAGCAAAAATCAAAAAGTGTAAAGCACAAGAATCCTCAGAAAAGCCTCACAGGCCACAATGCTGCTGCTTCAGCAACTGCGAAAATCAATGTAACTTTTCAGATCGGTTTTTGGTTCGGTATGCGTCTTCTTATTTGCCTCTGCAAGTAAGACAAAGTGACTGTGATTCTTCATAATTTCTTTTGTTATAAACGAAATCTTGGTAACAGTGGTAAAGATCTGAAAGATTCTGAAGTGACTTAAGAATATTCTATCTTTTGCCATATTTGAGATATTCATCCATGCACAGTAACTGTTTTGAGTGCATTAGTAAAAAAGCAGTCACAGCATGTGCAAAAGTAGAGTGAAAATGAAGCAGATACAGATATAATTTTGTAAAGAACTTCACAATACAACCAGGTATTTTGATTACTACAGAGATTAACTTTTATTCTGTGTAGAGCCCTGTATTCATGGGTGTTTGCAATCTCTCCTAGGAAATTCTGAATAGCTGTATTTCCACCTCTACAAGCAGTAGTTTGAGGTCACTTCTAGAAAGGAGAACCTAAGAACCATTGAAAATAACCAACAACAAAAGCACTGCAAGGTGTGTGCATACAGCACAAAAGAAATTAGAGTTACCTACCTTGTTTTCCTACAAAGGCTTTAGAATTATGAAGTATTACAACCTCAAGGTTGACAATATTTATTTATTTAGCTTCTAAGAATTTAAGCATCTTCATCTACAGGATCTCTTCACAAATAACTGAAGAAATTATTATGATTTAAATTTCAATAGCCCAAACAACTAACAGGTAATATATTTAGGTACCTATGATACATTTCTTATCTCTATATTCATTTTTAGAAGTATCCACTCAATATTATTGAGAACACTGTGTTAAACTAGTCCAATTAGGGCATAGCAAACTGAATCTGAATGAGAACCACTTAAAATAATAGGCCCAAAATTGCACAGAATAGAAGCTTTTTGCAAATTTATACATTCCCATAATGTCTAGTACAATATTCTTAGGCATGTTTAATCAGCACTTACGATGTTAATAATAACAGCAATAATAACAGTACATTAAATCTATTTTTGCGCTCTTGGTAAGTTTAGACAGCAGTTACATTACAACAAAAGAGCAAAACAAAACAATGGATTGTTCAATTACAGATCTGCCCGGTCATAGAGGCACGGTGCACTGCAAAGGTATCAGGTCCCCTAAAGGAAACAGAAAGGTTTCTGTTGCATAGAGTGATCACCACAACCGGGAATAAACTTCATGTAGAATTACGGTCGAGCTGAAAATCAACTGTATAAGACCACAAGGACATCAAAACAAAACCAATATGAAAATAGTTAAACAAAACTCCTGGAAGAGTGTTACTGGAAACAGAATTACAAAGATTTTTAGCTCTCTCTTTTACACTCCAATATAATAAACAGAAAAAAAAAACCCTACTAGGATTCAGAATGTGTCAAAAAAATTCTTAAATACCACATGTTCATCAGGAGTTATGCTTCATCCTGGATAATACTTACATAGTTTATCAAAGGTATATTCAGAAAAGTCATAGACTTTTGAAAGTAAAAGTTTTTATCCTTAAAAACTAAAAAAGACAATATGTTTGCAAGAGCACCAGCCCTCACAGTTCATAAAGCCAGACTGACTTCTCAGCTTTTTAGCCTGTCTAGCAGAAAATATGCCCATCCTCACAGTGTAGTAACTCTATGAAATGCCCATTTCTTATGCCTGTGTGGTGCAGTGACGACAGTAGAGACAGAGCTATCCCTCCCCCAGAGGGAAAGGCCAATATCAAAATGCTGTTGTGTATTTACTGTCTGATTTCAAATTCCACTAAACTGTGCTTCGCAGTGCTTCTGTTACAATTCATTTTACTGGCTATGTCCCTAACTCCTTCTTGAAGCAGAACAGGCTCATGTTGCCCAGTCCCTACTCACTAACCCAATAAGGCCCAATCTAGCCCACAGAGAATTTACATTTTAAGACATTCGCTCAGTGATTCACAGGATAAAACTTTTATTTTTAATTAAAAACTGTGGTCAGAGCAAATTTGAAAAGGTCTGGTTGTCACTGTTGGTTTAGATTCTAAGGCCAGAAGAGAAAAAGCACAGTAATTTGGATATAGCAGATAAATTATTATAATTCATTTCAAATATGCAAGCACAATCTTTCCAATAAAATAGTTATAGAACTGGTAAGTAAGCTAGGGACAGTATAGTGGAAGGATCATCACGAGGCAAACATGGCATTCTTTCATTAGTTGAGAGTTATATAAAGGTTTATGACATTTATAGACCGTGGTCCATGTCATGAACTTGTAGTGAAACTTAGTTATATAAATTTAATTTCTGAAATTAGTTTGGTTGAGAAAGATAAGCATAGTTACAGAAGTAAGACAAAATTACACTACACAATACAAACCACTACAATAATATCTCAACGTGATTTTTTTTTTAATCAAGTCAATTCAGGATTATATCTAAGAAAAAAAGCAACACTTGCATTTACTATCAAATGGCACCAATTGCAAAATATCTAAAACTTTCCATCCTGAAAGACACATCCAACTTGTCTGGGCAAAAGCAGCAAGCTCCACTGAAATTGTCAGAAGAGAACAGCTTGTATTTGCTTCATGAGGTTTCTCTTCAGTGCAGCAGAGCTCCAAACTGTTAAAAGTTTTCAATTGCCTTAACACTCATACATAGCTTAGGAACATTAGGACACCTAGCCAAAAAAAGCCCAAATAGTCTATATTTCAGGCCTACTGAGCAATGGCAGAAGCAACATATGTTATCATGGGAATTCCTTGGCAAGAGAAATGAAGGCAAAACCAAAGCTATTTCCTTCAAACTTTCCTTGAAGAGTAGTACTAAACACTACATGGTGGGGGTGGGGTTTTTTTGTTTTTTCCTGGAAGTTTTACACAGGCAAGAGCATTGCTCATGCCTTGGATGACAATAAACCAGGGTAAGCTCCTCTCAGACACTTCTGGATCTCACTTATGGAACACACAAACCCAATCTTGCTGTTGGATGGCAAGCGCTCCCCACTGTTAGCTACTAAATATAGGCCAACAATTCTAACAGCAGAAGCCTACAAGGAGGATGTTGCAAGATGGCCCTCAGCAATTCTGAAGTCAGACAACCATGCTGATGATGCCATTTTTCCTGAAGAAACCAAAGCAAATCACATATCTCAGATAAAACTGCATTAAAGCTATATTCTGTTTCAGCGTCAAGCAACTGAAAATTAAATGAAGTTGGATAAGTGTAGGATCGTGATACAGACATCAAATGCAGGATCACAGTATTTTCCCAGAAGACTTGCTTCAATTAGTCCATAAACCAAAAGCACAAAGGACAGAAATGAGACTGTGTGGCCTGCTGCAAAACCTTAACTTCGTAGCCTTCAAGTTTACAACCTCAGTAGCCTTTTTACTTTCTAGCATAGTATATAGGAGATTTTATCTCAAGTAGCACCTATAAACACTCAAAATACCGCTTCTGCTTTAGCTCAGAGTTAATTTTAAAATGTCTCTTTCTTTTCAGTCTATTCATGGACCAGCTCTTCCTTCCCTACTACAATAGCCTCCCTAGGTAATCCTTTCATTTACTTTTTCTCACCCTTTACACAATTTTAGGTTTCTTTTTCCCAAGGCTGTGATTTATGGCTGACATACAGCCCTTTTGCTGCTACGGCTCTTCTCAGTCACCCACTTAACTTTCTTTAAATCACATTTAAACTGTAATTTTCTCCCTAATTTATAGCCAATTTTGTATGAGAACAAGACGTTTTAGGAATGTTAACGAGATATGGGGATTTTAACATGTAGATCTTTAGATCAAAGCCATCTGTAAGCAGCATAGGCCACTGAAGATTTGGTGGTATTTTTTATGAACTATGGAAGATACACTGATAGCATCCATCAGACTTCAGGTGGTCAGACACACACATCATAACTTTACAGAAAACAGTATGATATTTGTTTGGCACTGGCAGCAGAGAGGTCAGTCATAAAACAGGCATGGGAAATAAAGCTTCCAAACCAAGTAGATGTTACTCTCTCAGATGATAATAAAACTACCTCAGCGCATCAATGTGCAAGAATACCGGTCATCTACAGAATCTGTAGTAAACCTTAGATTTTACACAGTGGTGTTGTATTAATCAATACATAGATTTTTAGATTAACCACCACTAAATATCCTTGTGTTTTATCAGACTGCATGCGAAAGCATGCCAAAATTGCAATATATATTTGATTATAATGTTTAAAAGGTTACCCAACTTTGCTGTATTTATAATTTTGTTTATTTAGAGCAATCTTATTAATTTCTTTTAATGAATTTAATGCCCATTAAAGGAACAGAAGAAAAAAAAAAGGGCACAAACAGCAATAATCATGCTTCATGAAAACAGATGCCATTTTAAACTGCACACTGAGCTCTAATTAAACATGGTTTGGGACTGTCACAACATCCCTTGTATGAAAAGTTACCTTTATTCTACTGCTGAAAAATGTAGAAAAACAGTCAAGAGATTAATTAATATGCAAGATCCAAAATATACAGAACCTATTTTCCCAGATCAGTGATGGCAGGACAGCAAGTCAGACACTGAAATAGATTACATAGGTAAAAACAACATTTATTCAAAGATTTCATGTTCAGTTTTATCATGTGAATTATAATCTAATGTATTCAAATAATGCCACATGAACAGGTTGTTATCAAAATAGTACAGGTACAAGTATATTTCTCACAAAAATAGCCCTATTGTCCATTAAAAAAATGAAAAAGCTTATAAATTGTAAAAAAAGGCTGTAAAGCTCAACACAGATGTAAGAATTTTATTTTGGTAAACATGAGTTCAAACTTGAATATTACTGTGCATTTTCTTATCTCAACAGCTCCTAGTGAAAACATTTCTATATCAGTCAACCTATGTTCAATTTGCTATGTTACTGGAAGTCTCCCAGGAGAGAAGGTGTACAGTTGGTCAGGCTTACAAGGTAAAGCACTGTGAATTCTATGCAACACCAACTATATCTGTGCAATAACTGGTTCATGTCAGATTTACCAGCCACTCATATAGATTTATTATATCCAAATGAATCCTGTTTTTAAGACCCATACAAATGACTGAAGGCTGACTGTAACAGTAAAGCAGCATATCCTCGCACTGTTTTATAACCACTTAAACAGAGGCAGAGGTAAGAAACGAAGTTTTAAATTTGTCACATGCTATTTGCAAAGAATCCTAAAAGTATTCATCTTTTCAGGACATTTTCCTACATTTTATGTTCATTTCTCAACCAAATGGAACTAGGATGACCATAAAAGGACTAAGCTTGAATTGGCATCATAGTACTTTGTCCATTCATCACGTATTCTGCAAGATAAGATTTTACTTTAGTCAAAATAAGAAAGAAAAAAAATTAATGAAAGAACAAACTGGTCAGGAGCAGCTTGCTCCAGAAGTATTTCACATTTTTGCATGATTATAGTGTAAAATGCAAGTAAATTTATACCCTACCTTGCTATAAATACAAAGCAGTGTCACTTGAGACAAATTTGCTTTATAACTAAATAAATAGAGACATAATGATTCAATATTTACGATGGAAACACTCAAATGCTTTCTTTTTTTTAAATATTAGTTAAAAATCCATATAGGAAAAGACAGAAAGTGAAAGAAAAAGAAAGAACAAAGATAACACAAAGCTGCCAAATTTCTATCCCACCAGTAAGGTAATTCAGAGATGGGAAAATCTTTACTGAGGAATCTTAAGTGTCACATCATTCAGGGAACATTTCTGTTTAAAACTATTAGTGTTTCATTATGAATTCTAGTTTTAATTCCTCTAACTTCAAACAAGTAATTTAAGCATCAAAAATGTTCAGTCCAAATTCAGAACAAAAAAGATGTAAGAGTCACAGTCAGTAATTACTACCCCCTACAGTAACACTGGATCACTGAAGAAACTAAAGATAAAAACCAGTACGTTCTTCCATGAAACGTCCCCCAAACTAATTCATGTATATGGAAACTGTTCAGAAATTTTGAGACTCAGTCCCAACTGCCTCTTCCTGAAGGCAAAGAATTGTCAGGCTTCTTACCCTGTGCAGATGGAGTGCCTAGAATTAATTTGGTTAGTCTATCTAAATACCGAAATCATATCATTTAAACTACTCAAATCTATGTACCTATATAGAAACCAATAATCTATCTCATGCATAGTACAACGGGCAGTTCATCAGTGAGGCTGCATGCACACAAAATGTTACAGTAGCATCAGCCAAATACTTCCCTTGTCATCTCTCCTTTCATACAAGATAACACATACCCTTACCAACACGTTGTGCTGATCAGACCTCATGCTACCAGAAAAAAGACTAGCTACATTGCTGGTGTTAAAATCTACGAGGAAAGCAGGGAAGGAAGGAGGTAAGGGATAAGAACAATAACAAAAAGCATTGTTCATCACCTAATGGTGATAAAAGTAGAATAGTCGGTAGCCTACAGCAGACCCTTGTAAATCTACATGAGGATGCATTTGAAAAGTACTTCAAGAAACGTCAGTATTTTCCAAATCCCATTAATTAAAAAATCAACAAAACTTCAAAATATCGAAAGTTTCTGATGTTCAGAAACAGCAACAAAATCTAATGCATGGAATCTCCCAAGCCACGATGAAATTCTCATGATTTATATGTGTGCACATTTGTCTGTGTGTATGCATATGTGAGACGTCAGGACTACAAAGAAAGAAGAAAAAAAAAATCTGTTTTGTAGTAATCATGATGCTTTTCATTTCCTAGGGAAAAATATTTATCAATTTAAAAATATGAATCTATGTGGCTCAGTTCTACATTATTTTTATGAGTCAACTGCGGCTGTAAACATTTCAGTCCTACAGTGAAAGTTACACAGAAAGGACAATTTACATATACTAATTTGGCAAAAATTGCTTTCTAAATAACTACGTTTTATAGAAGTCATATTCTATTTTTCCTTTAGTGCTTTTTTGACAGCAGAAATAGATACAATTTGTAATTTACTTCTATCAATTTCCTACTTTACTAGTGTCCAGTAAAATCATTCAAACAGCATGACAGATAAAAGGCAATAATGAAAAGCATTTTCGGTCTTCAGAGAGCTATAATGTGCACTGAATACAAACAGCAGTTAGGGAATAAAAATTAAAAAACAAACATACACATACATAAAAAGTCCTGCTGGTACATTGTAAGACAACTCCTAAATATATTTCAGTATCCAGCAATGAAAACGTTATGTAAAACGATGCGCATTGATCCAGTAATCCCCAAAGCTCTTAGAGTGACTTTAATTTACCTGAACATAGAACTGCTTTGAGAAAAATCCTTCTAGACCTTGCCAAAATCGGACTGTAGGGAACAGCATATTTTTATAGTCATAAAAGCAGAGCAACAAAAAAGATGTCGAACACAAGGCCAATGGCAGCTGAAGTGATCATGTTTTTTACACAAACAACAATCAACAGTGTGAAAATTACTGGTAAAACAGGCTATGAAGTACAAGATGAAAAGCAAGTTGATTGTGAGTGATAGCAAAATATTTTTAGGAATAGCAGCCTATACAAGCTAAAGGCTAAAAGGTGTGGAAAATGGAAAATTAACACAAACATTTGCATCCCATATATGTATGTTTTACTAGAAGGCTGTTCTTGCTGAAGTTTATGGTCAAATTAGAAGACCACAAAGAGTCCATATTGTTTTAAATGTAATGTTCTGTATACTGCTGTATTCTAATTCCCACTGAGGTCAACAGAACACAAAATTAGGCCTTCAAGATTTTAGTTTATGTTTCCATTTCAATTTTACTTTTTAAGGATGACCTTCTAATCATGTGTGTTACAACTGTACATACCAAAAGGATATCAAAACGGTGTCTTCTGTTATACTACTGGTAGAAAATATTAATACAGACTAGCTACAAAAACTATTGCTTTAAAAAATCTAATATGTAAAAAAAATGCAAATAATAGATTCTATACATAACAGGTTCTCTGTCGTATGGAATAAGGCAAAAAGTTAGTTCCGAGACAGCTTTTATTCTCACACAGCAGGAGAAATCTGAGGCTCAGTGTTACAATTCCAAGAAATACTCTCCTGGCTCTACCTTTATTTGACTCATATGATTCATATCACCCTATCCATGTTTTATTAATATTAGGTTTTATCACATGTACAGAAAGTCATCTGATTGCTCTGTATCAGAATGTATACTCCTCTACCGATAAATTCCTGTGCACTGAATTCTACAAAACTATTTAAGAGACGGAAAACTGCACTGAAGTAAAGGGACAAAGAGGAAACTGGAAGACTTAACCCTCAATGGTTAATGTAATTTAATAAAATTCTATTTTAAAACCAAAGCAAGCCTATGCTATACATGTCAGTCCATGTCAGCAAATCTAGCTGTTAAAATCATACTGATTTAAAATGACTCTTCTAACTACCTAGAGAAAACACACCTTCATACTCTCAGATCTTTTCCCAAGAACAGATACGACTTCCGAAGTCTTTTGGTCTTCAGCTCATCTACTGTAATAAAAATGTACAAAAGGCATTCAACTTAAAGAAGAAGAGAACACAGAAGAGCAGCATCGTAAGAAGAATAAAAGCTTTCTGAGAAAAAAGGCTGGAATCTCTAAGAGAAGGTAACACTAAAGCTAAAGAACAATGGACGTAAAGCCCTTTTTTAAACAAAGGATATGGCACTGATACATAACAATGTCACATACAAATCCACAGGAGGTAAATTACTTATACTTCATAATTTACAATGAAATGCTGACTACTCTCCACATTCAGTTCCACAGACTTACACCAAACATCAGCTTCTTCACTGTTTTCAATATTTGCAAAATTCTTTTTGAAGTACAACCAAAAGTGCTGAAACATTTTACCTACATTATTTCTCCATCACCAATTCAACATAATTGTGAATAACCACAATGCACAAACTATAAAAATATATAAAACAGCACAAGCCCAGTGAAAAAAGACTAATATAATAATGTAATATAATAATAATATAATAATAATGTAATATATAACTTATTTCTGCTATTTTCTTCTGTTACTGGATTACGAACTGGTTTTTACCAATCCCCTCATCCTCGACACAACATGTTAGAATTTCTGTTCTGCAATTCCTTCACAAGAGAAATCACTACCAGTAATAAGATTACTTTCTCTTTAAAACTTTCACATTTCCCTCAGAAGTCTTTAAGATTTTCACCTTTAACAATCTAGTGTTGCATTTTGTTATCTTAAAAACAAGTTGGTATGATATCAAAATGCAAAAGAAAAAAATTATTAGAACAGATGCTGTTACCGGAAAGCGGCAAAATAATTCTTATTTTGGAGTTTTAGAAAGCAGGCATTCTTTATTGTGGCGCCGGGCAGCACTGGGGATAATTCCACCATAAGTGCTCCGAAGGCTTGACAGACTTTCAGCAACTATATACCATGAAAACATACATATTCATAAGATTTCCGGGAATTCATCTACATAAACATGAGATTTCCTGGAACTTATTAACATATGTAAATGTCTGATCCACATGCGCAGTCATCCTCTGTGGTGGTCCTCAGGTGGTCTTTGGGGGTCTTCAGACGAAGGCTCATAGTCTTCCTCACCGTGTTCGCTGACTGACCTTTGCTTCTGCGCAGACTCAGTTCTTGTGTCGCCTAGCTGTCTAGACAGGAGTGCTCAGGGGCCCAAAACTTAATTATCCACAAGGACTCTCCCTTGTTATGTAATGGGAGCATTCAAGAGCTTTGTAACGGAAAAGGGGAACACCCAGGAGCCTCAATCCACATTCTCAGGTATCAATCCCTCCTTTTCTTTTGAGGGCTTGTAGCTTATATGCTACAGTCCTCACTATACAAACTTATTATATCTTGTACAGCAGTTAC
The DNA here is from genome assembly GCA_020745775.1 of Theristicus caerulescens. Taxonomy (NCBI): domain Eukaryota; kingdom Metazoa; phylum Chordata; class Aves; order Pelecaniformes; family Threskiornithidae; genus Theristicus; species Theristicus caerulescens. The sequence goes on from CM036583.1 coordinate 33,276,751, forward strand.
AACACTGTATCATTATGCAAGCAAGAATACAAACTACATTAATAAAAAAATCATTAAAAAAATAGTCTCTTCAACCATAACCAATCAGGTAACCAAGAAGTGAGAGTATTCCAAATATCTTCAAACCCAAAAGAGGTATTGTAATCATCTCACAAATGAGTGAAAGGTAGTAGACAGAGTAATCAATAGATTATCCATTGCTCTTTCTTTTTCCAACTGGGGATACTACCCCTACCATACAAGAACCTGTCCCAAAGTTTATTCCAAGTGGTACTCAAAGGAATTGGTAGGCCAATTTGTGTTACATCGGACTGAATGCTATGCTTCGGGAATTTAGCACAAATCCAACATTTGCTTGCATTAATAGCCAAAGCTACTTCCACTACTAATTGTACATGAACATTCTCGTGCCATGGACTTCCTAGTTTCTGCCCAAACACTTCGGAACTTATTAATAACACAGAAACTAAAGTTGTCGTTTGAAAACGAGCTTGAGAGGAGCTGTCTCCTCGGAAGTCCATGGTTTAGGAGCCTTTTTGATTCTTGAGTAATGAATCCAGGGCCCTTTCTTATCTAGTTTTACGGCTGTGTATGTTGTCAGTAAAACCTGAAATGGTCCTTTCCACTTTTCTTGCAGGGGTTCTCCATTCCACGACTTCAGGTATACCCAATCTCCGGGCTGGAATGGGTGTACTGGGGAATCAAGATTCAGAGATTTGTTTACAATCACATTCTTTTTCATTTCTTGTATCACTGTCCCTAGGGATATTAGATACTTTCGTAAATCTGTTTCACCTCTGATGTTTAATTCCTCTGGTAATTTAGGAATTTGGTACGGTCTCCCATACATCAGCTCATAAGGGCTTAACCGATGTTTTCCCTTAGGCTGAACTCTAATTCTCAACAGAGCAAGTGGAAGTGCTTGTATCCAAACCATTGAAGTTTCTTGGCAAATTTTACTCAATTGCAGTTTTAAGGTCTGATTCATGCGCTCTACCCATCCACTAGATTGTGGGCGATAAGGGGCATGCAGCTCCCATGTTATTTGTAATACTCTACTTACTTGTTGAACAATGTCTGCAACAAAATGTGGCCCCCTATCAGAGGAAATCCCTAAAGGAACACCAAATCGTGGTATTATTTCTTTAAGTAAGATTTTGACAACTTCCCTGGCCTTGTTGGTACGACATGGGAAGGCTTCAGGCCATCCTGTAAAGGTATCTACTAATACTAACAGGTATTTGAACCCTCCTTTTCTTGGCAGTTCAGTGAAATCTATCTGCCAGTGCTCTCCTGGACTATTTCCTGTTTTTGTGGATCCAAATTGAATTTTATTCTGTGTCTTTGGATTATTTCTAAGACATGTTTCACACCTTTTAACTACGGACTTTATAATTTCTACCATATTACGACTCACCACTGACTTTTGTAGATGTCTCAGTAAATTCTCGGTTCCCCAATGAACACTATTATGTTCTTTCTTTACTATTTCATGCATCAAAATTGGGGTTAGAATTACCTGCCCCACAGGAGTAACAGCCCATCCATTTTCCTGTATCTCAGCTCCTAATGTTTCAATTAAGTTTCTGTCTCGACTGTCATAGTTAGGAGATTCTCCTAATTCTATTTTCTTTTCAGGTATTATTGCCAATATTCCTTTACCCTTTTCTGCAGCCTTACGAGCGGTCAAATCAGCCAATCGATTGCCTCTTTCCTGTGGGGTGCAGCCGGTTCGGTGAGCTTTGCAGTGCATAACAGCCACTTCTTTTGGTTTCTGTACACTTTCGAGTAACTTGAGAATCTGCTCCGCATGTTTAATTCCGGTCCCTTGAGATGACATAGTCCCCTTTCTTTCCAAATCGCTCCATGTGCGTGTAATACTCCAAATGCATATTGGGAATCGGTCCATACATTCACTCGCTTTCCTTCACTTAATTCTAAAGCTCTGCTTAGTGCAATCAGTTCCGCTTTCTGGGCTGACGTTTTTGATTGGAGAGCTTCTGCTTCTACAACAGTATCCACTGTGGTCACTGCATATCCCGACATCCGGATCCCTTCTTTCACAAAGCTGCTCCCGTCTGAATATAGCTCCCAGTCCGGGTTTTCCAGAGGGGTGTCTTTCAGGTCAGGTCGGCTGGAATACACTTCCTCGATGGTCTGTAAACAGTCATGTGTGGGTTCTTCTTCTAGTTGTTGAGATGACAGGAAAACTGCTGGGTTTACTATGGCAGTTGATTTTAAAACAGTATCATCTTGTTCAAGAAGTGCTACCTGGTACTTCAACATCCGGCTCGGAGACAACCAGTGCCCACCTTTTTGGTCCAGGACAGTGAGTACCATGTGTGGTACAAAAACAGTCATCTTCTGTCCCAGTGTCAATTTCCGGGCTTCTTGAATTAACAGCACCGTAGCAGCTACAGCTCTCAGACAACCTGGCCATCCTTTGCTGGTATGGTCCAATTGCTTGGAGAAATAGGCCACAGCGCGTCTGTTGCCTCCTAGCATCTGAGAGAGCACTCCCAGAGCTATAGCTTGTCGCTCGTGAATGAATAATTCAAAAGTTTTAGTTGGATCAGGAAGTCCTAAAGCTGGTGCTTTCATCAAAGTCGTTTTTATTTGTTTGAAAGCATTTCTGGTGCTGTTGTCCCATTCCAAACGTCCAGGTGGTGAAGTTTTCAGTAGCTCATATAAAGGTTTCACAATAAGTCCATAGTCTGCAATCCACAGCCTGCACCACCCCACCATTCCCAGGAAGGTCCGCAGCTCATGTGCATTCTGGGGTTCGGGAAGTTGACAGATAGCTTCCTTCCTTTCTGTGCTCAGTCTTCTTTGTCCTTTCAAAAGTTCAAATCCCAGATACTTGACAGATTCTTGAACGACTTGAGCGTTTTCTTTTGAAACTCGGTAACCATTCATTCCCAGAAAATTCAAAAGATCTATCGTTAATTGTAAACATTCTTCTCGGGTTACAGCTGCAATTAGAATATCATTAACATACTGCAACACAGTCCCTGTCTTGCATCCTCTTTTCCAGGCTTCCAATTCTTTGGCTAATTGATTTCCAAATATTGTAGGACTATTTTTGAATCCCTGTGGCAACACTGTCCAAGTGTACTGTGATTTTTCGACCAGTTTCCGGATTTTCCCACTCAAAGGCAAATATATTTTGACTTTTTCGCTCGAGAGGTATGCAGAAAAAGGCATCTTTCAAATCTATAACTGTGAACCATTCTTGGTTTTCATTTATTGCTGTCAGTAAAGTGTATGGGTTTGCAACTACTGGATGAATATCCTGAGTGATTTGGTTAATAGCTCTTAAATCTTGGACCAATCGATAACTTTTCCCATCTGCCTTTTTTACTGGCAAGATGGGGGTGTTGTATTCTGATTCACATTCCCTCAGCAAACCATATTTTATGAATTTCTCAATAATGGGCTTTAACCCGATTCTAACTTCTAGTTTCAAAGGGTATTGTTTTTGCCTTACCGGCTTTGCTCCTGCTTTGAGTTCAATTTTTACCGGTTCAGCATTCTTAGCTTTACCGGGGACTTCTCCGGCCCATACGAGGGATATCACTGCATTTTTCACTTCTGCTGGGATGCCGGTTCCTAAAATTTTATCTTCCTGCAATAGGAACACGTTGCTTGTACAAGTTTAAATTCAGGAATTAACACATCGACTTCCCCATCTTTAAATCGTATTTCTGCTTCCAATTTTTCTAACAAATCTCGCCCTAGTAAAGGTTTCGGAGACCCCGGTAAATACAGGAATTGATGTGTCACCCATTGTTTCCCAATTTTAAATGTTAAAGGCTTGAAGAATGGCCTAGTTTCAGCCTTACCAGTCGCACCAACAACTTTGATTCTCTTATTACTAAATTCAAACCCTTTTTCATTCAAAACCGAATAAGCTGCTCCAGTATCTACCAGGAATTCTATTTCAGTTTGATCTTCCCCCAGCTGTATTTTAACCAGAGGTTCTGCTGGGGAGGATACCTCTGGTCCCCTTCATTCCTCATCATTAACTGCATTTATTGTTCTCAAAACAGAACCTGTTCCTTCCCTTCCCTGTCGGGAAGGGCAGTTTCATTTCCAGTGTCCCTCCTGTCTACAATAAGCACATTGATTTCTCTTTCTGTGCTGTCAAACAATACCGACATAATAGCATCAATATCCTTCCAATCAGGGTCTGTAGTCCTGATCATTGTATCAAAGGGTTTAGCCACCTTATCGGCATTATCTCTATAATTGCCCGCCGCCTGCTTCTAATTATTTAAATCAGCGATTGAAAACGGCACCCTCACAATCACCGGTCCTTCATTTCCAACAGCCTGTCTCAATGGAGCTTGCAACACTGCTCCTTGCCGACTGCGAGTTCTCCCAGATACCGGAGCCACTTCTGGCTTTCTGTTCTCATCGAGTCGCCTGCTCCAAGGGGCTCAGGTTTATCATTCTGCAATCTCTGCCTCAAACCGGGAGCAACCAACATTTCTGAGTCATCCTCTGGCTCATCCTGAACTAATTTTAAACACCTCTGTCCAATACTACAAGCAGAACAACATCTTTTCAAACCTTTCCCTATTCCATTGGTCTTACTATCTTTTTCCAATGCCAGCACCAAAGGATCTGAGGGAGCCAAATTTATCCCGCACTCCTTTTGCCATTCAGGGTGCAAGCGTAAAGTGAAAAACATATCCGCATACAATACTTCATCCCATTTTCCTTCCCGTCTTAAAAATAGCATCAATTGCAGCAAAGTATCATAATTCAATGTTCCACTAACTGGCCACTTTTCTCCATCCTCCAGCTGATACAATGGCCACCACTGATTACAATATTTGACTAGATCAGTTTTCTTTGCTACTCCTCCCGGGGGTCCCGCTATTTGCTTCCAATTGTATAAAATGCACCCGAGAGGACATTTCCCAAGATTGTCTCCTCTTTAGAAGTTCCAGTTCTCATTTTAAAATAAGGCACAAAACAATTTAACCAAGCTTCTACAACACCACCACCACACACAATTACGCAACAAACATACAAAAGCATTACAAAGACTTAGGGCAACAAACACACAAAGACACCTAATTACAGTCGCGAAGGTATTCAGATCAAACTCCCGAGCCTCGGTTTCAGGAAGGAGACCTATCCTTCAGTTTTGCTCAAAGGGTCCTTTCCCTTTGCCCCAGGGGTACAGCCCAACCCCGCGCAGCTTTCGCCACGACTGCCTGGCAGGCGACAGAAAAAAAAAAATACTGAAAGAATGCCTTTACCTTAATTAATGGTTCTTACTCAGAACTCTTCGGTCCGGGGATCGGAGGGTCTCCCCGAGAATCCCTCGGTGCCGGCTGGAGGTCCTTCGATCCCTCGGATCCGTCGATGTTCAAGAGCAGTGTCCCATCTGGGGTGCTAAAATCTGTTACCGGAAAGCGGCAAAATAATTCACTCCCTAAAATTTATTTTGGAGTTTTAGAAAGCAGGCATTCTTTATTGCGGCGCCGGGCAGCACTGGGGATAATTCCACCATAAGTGCTCCGAAGGCTTGACGGACTTTCAGCAACTATATACCATGAAAACATACATATTCATAAGATTTCCGGGAATTCATCTACATAAACATGATATTTCCTGGAACTTATTAACATATGTAAATGTCTGATCCACATGCGCAGTCATCCTCTGTGGTGGTCCTCAGGTGGTCTTCGGGAGTCTTCAGAGGAAGGCTCATAGTCTTCCTCACCGTGTTCGCTGACTGACCTTTGCTTCTGCGCAGACTCAGTTCTTGTGTCGCCTAGCTGTCTAGACAGGAGTGCTCAGGGGCTCAAAACTTAATTATCCACAAGGACTCTCCCTTGTTATGTAATGGGAGCATTCAAGAGCTTTGTAACGGAAAAGGGGAACACCCAGGAGCCTCAATCCACATTCTCAGGTATCAATGCAACAAAAAGTTGTTTAGCATACATTGCACCTCTGAATCTTTGCACAGATCTCAGGTGATATTTGGATAAATACTGAAACTAATCTTCACTAAAACATTAGTGGGTATGAATCAATGAGAAGAACGTCTTGGCTTGACTGGGTTCAGTGTTTCAGCCCTGCATTGTCGTTTGGTTAAAGACAGAAGCTCCTGACAGAGTGATGCGTATAAAAGTGTTCCTGTATCACTAAGATTTAAAAAAGTGTGTTCATGATCTGAAGTGATCATACTTATAGAACAGACTGTGTCTTGTTATGGACCTCTTATTTATTAATATTTTCTTCTGTAGTCAAATGACAGTGTTCCATAATGTACACAAATGGAAATATTTGCTTCCTAACACTTAAAAAACCACTTACATTTCCTCTCTGATTTGGTGTGTTTAACATTAGCAGCACCCATGAATGTTCCGTATTTTTAAAGTCATTTCAGGGGATCTGGTTACACAACTCTTAGCACCTATAGTTATTTTTAGCTTTATGTCTATAAAGAACTTTTTCCTTTAAAGTTACCTTTCCATTTCCAGATAATTAGTAAAGGATAAGAGGGAAGAGTGAAAATTAGTGGTTTACAACCACATTTTTTTTCTGTATTATTCATACTCTATTAGGCAATGACAGAAACCAGGCACTAAATTCTAGACTGTAAACTGCAGAAGATGCTTACAAGGATTCTATTCTGTCTAACAGCGCAAACAGTAAGGGAATTTTCACGAAGTACAGCTGACTGGACTAGTTTTTATCATTCTGCAGATCTCTGTAATCTCTCTGTCTGGGCAGTATATTTCTGATGCACAAGTGTGCAATTCCTTCATACCTCTCAGTCATCCTAAAAATGCATTTCTAAAACTATTTTTGATAGTTCAAGTAAAAACTAACAATGCAGAAGAATTTATTATATACAACCTCACTCCCACATACAGACACCCAATAAAGGTCCACAGAGCTATCTAAAATTATGTCTGATTTAATATTATTTATTCTACCTGAGATCTAAGATTGGGCCATTCTGAGAGTATGAAGTAATTCCTGATTGTCATATAAGCACTCAAACATCAACTCACTCCACCGATGCTAGTACAATTATCAGTTATTTGATTACTAGTCACACGCTAAGCCCTCTCACACAGCTGTAACTTTTAATGTAGGCATGCCTTACGATTAGTAAAATACCCATGAAATCTGTAGTAAAAATAAAGGGAAGTCACAAGACTTTTGAAGGATAAGCTTCACCTATACTTTGGGTTAAGAAACATCAGAAAATTTCCTTATTGTTTTCACAGTCAAAATCTGAAAGGGAATTGCTGAATATAAAAGATATTTGCACAGTCCTCCAAAGGAAGACGCTGGGTTTTCTAAGGAGTACTCTGGTATCTTCAAGGGAACACTCTAAGGAAGAACTACTTGAGATGGACCTCCTGTCTTTCTCCCAGTCTACACATCATTAAGAAAAATAGAAAAATCATCAACATTATAGCAAAATATAGAGGAAAATTACAGACAAGAAAATCTGAATATATTTTTCCTTTCAGCAAGTTTGAAGGCAAAAAAAAGGAAACAGTTTATCAGGAAAGAAAGAACGGATAAATCAAAATGTTAATCTGCCAAATACCTGAGCTATTTGCAAACAGAAAGCAGACAAAACATTGACAAGATCTGCAACACATTCTGAAATACAAGCTCTCAGTGAGAGGAATTTCTGAAAACTGGTCTTTCTTACAGCAGGACTCTGAAAATGTGCAAGTACTGAAAGCCATGTCCAAATAGCCAAAAACCTAACTCTGAAAGAAGCTTCAGACTCTTCATAGATTCAGACAAGCTACACAACTTCAGTATTAGCTTCAAACCATTACGTAGGGCAACCAAAATCACAATTAAACATCTTTGTCAAGGGCGTGTGGTTACCTGTACTCTCAGCAAAACACAAACTCTCAACTTCTACAACTTCATTCCCAATAGTGGATCCATACACCCCTAGCTCCCCTCAGCAGTTACTAAATTATTAAATACATGCAACTCCAGGCAACACCAGAAATCTAGTAATACAACTATATCTCTGACTGGAGCAGTCATCTACCCTGCACTAACAGAGACAAAACTTAGAAACACAAAAGCTGAGGGAAATCCTGCTTATTGTTGTATATGTGTATGTATATGTGTAAGTCAAGAAAAGCAGCCATTGTTAACCACTAATAACACCTCAGAAACTCAGTAGGTGGAATAATAACTACATTAGTGAAAAAAGCACAGTGAGAACCTGCTTTAAAATTCTCAAACACATTAAATGCAGTGAAGTAATACAGCATACTAAGAAAAGTACAGTGAGTGTGACAATGTCTGACAAATGGTGTCTATTAATGAAATTTAATGCTTCAAAACATTAACACAGCAGTTTTGTGTTCTTCTGAAAAATATCTAGCTCTGATTCTACTTGGAGAACCTGGCATTGAAGTGAGCTTGAACTCCTGGGAGCCTATATTCCTGAAGTTTCTCACTGGAATATGAACTTCCAACTCTTTTACCAGGTAAGTCATCTGTGAGAACAAATGATCAGGATTGTGTCTCAATAAAAACGGACTCGCTCTGACAGAGATGGGAGTTAAGAAACTGAATTCAACTGAATAACACAATGACTTAAATGGAAGTCTGTACCCCAAGAGAAGAGAGACAGCACGCACAGTTAAACTAAATCTGCTACCTCTGCATCTAGAGACAAAAACACCAAAATGGTACCAGAGACATAGATTTTTTTGTTGTTACACTCATGCAGTTCTCCAGACACAAAAAGCCAGGAGAAATTGTCAAGCAGGTCTATTTCTCTTACTGTGTTCCTTCTTTTAATGTGGAGAGCATCCTGATGTGAAAAATGGGAAGTGGTTGAGAAAGGAAAGATTTCACGGAGAACCAAAGCCAATGTTGTACTCTGTCGAAGACTTAAAAGAAAGTACAGAACTTTTAAAAAATAGATAGCCCAGAGTTATTCAAATACCTCAACAAAGGCAGCAGGTGTAAAAGTATACACATAGTGTCAAGTATACCAGTGGATAGAGAAGTCTATATTGAAAGACTGCTTTCTAGATATTTATACATAGTCAAAGAAGTTGGAGATCAATGCAAAAAGGACAGGCCCACAACACTTAGCAGAAGATGTAAAAAACATAAATGAAGCCTTTGAGATCCTAATGACAATAGGTTTCAGAGGGGATTTCTAGAACATAACAAATAGAGCATCCAACATTCACAATTTAAGTGACATTCTGACATAAGGACAGCCTAGGGAGTCATTCTCAGAGTTTTTGAGAGTTCACAATGTCAGAAATGATCTAACAATGAGAAGTAAAAACTGCTACAGAGAGTTACCTTTAAAGGATACCTAAAGACTCATTCAAGACAGTGATGTACAGTATGGAATAGCTGGAATGAAGTAGGCGTCATTATTTCTTCAAGAATACACATTTCTCCTTGATTTACTAACTGCCATTTTTCATACAGAGGACAGATCTCCAGCTGATATGTTCCCAGCTGTGCAAAACCAGGATGAAGAACAATTTGGAGGAAGAAGAGGCAGGGAAGGGGCATCCCCAGTCACAGCAGTCAAATTGCCATTGATCCTGTGACAGCTTTGTTTTACTGGGAAACTTCTGAGGTTGTAAAATTTCATTCTTTACTCTTTCAAGTGGGTGAATTCAGGTTTCCTCCCACCCCAACGCTCTTCAGTGTTCTCAAGTGTTCCTTCTCATTAAATATAAAATAGATATTAACACTATTATTTGAGCAAGAGCTACAAACTGCAGAAAATAACTCTGCCTAATTTTCTGCCTGGCATCTGCAATATGAAGTTAACCCAGGAAAGCAAAAATTTCACCTCAAAATGGCAAGCTTTTCACCTCCTTACAACAATGATGACAAAAAAGCTGAAAAGGCACCTTGCCTACCAGTTACACAGTTTAAGAATTTATCTATTAAGAGAATACATCTGTCAAGCATTGGTTACTATATAAACATTTCTAGCAACACATTCATCATCATGGTAGAAAAATCCCATCACACCTTTCTTCTACACATAACTCACAATCTATTTTCATTTTTTTGTTACTCTCCCTCTCTCTAACCTGGACTACTGCAGAGATCAGCAAAGATGAAACAACAGTTTTAAGGCCACTGCACCTTTCACAGGTTATGTACTCCCTACTAAAAAGTAGGAAGACTGATGGAAATTATAAATTTGAATTGCTCAACGATAGAGAAATCCACATCTCTAAGAAGTCCAGTAGTTATTTTCATGCTTTCTAATATTTATGAAGTAAGATTACCCTTGTGCACTAGATTAATAAAGCAATCCTATGAATAAATCAGCCAAGGATACAGCTCTAGTAAGTGTCCTTTTAGGGATTACATTGACTAGAAGGACACATATCTGTTCCATCAAATACAGCCGAACAGCTGGAGAATAAACATTTCCTTTTTACGTACACACAGTATTTACTTCGTTCAGCCCAAAACTGTCTAGAAATTTCCAAGCTAACTGAAATATTACTGCTAAAGTCTTAACACTCTGGTTTTCTTCCGGAGTCACTGTAATCATGCAAAATTAAACTCAAGGAATGCCAGGATTCTTACAGAGCTATGATTGCTCCTGAAGGCATTCACTGCCACCTGTTAGCATTAGAAAGTACAATGCTCTCTTCATTATCTACTGCCCTTGATATATTTAAAATTTTCATCTAGTCAGAATACTGAAACTTCACATGACCATTTAAGGCCGCTTTTGAAAGTGTTAAATGGGAAACGGGTGCAAATTCTACATATTTAACCTAGTGACAACAAAAATTTACACTGATTATCCACTTCTCTTTAACAAAAAACAATTGCATTTGCATTACAGTATCATTAATATCAACTAAGACAAATATTTCTTTAAGTTAATGTTATACTTTTTCTTTCACATGCCATGTACGATAGAAAAATTCAAGGCTTCTCATCCAAGCAAAAATAATATCCAAAACCATCTAAATCATCATACAAGGTAAGCAAAACAATTTCACTGTTTGAAAAACTCTGTTAATCAAGAACAGGTCATTGATGCACTTAACGATAATTTGCAAAACTCTATTCAATGCTTCTACAAATATATTAGCGACAAAAGGAGGGCTAAGGAGAGTCTCCCTCCTTTGTTGGATGCGGAGGGCAACTTGGCCACTAAGGATGAGGAGAAGGCTGAGGTACTTAATGCCTTCTTTGCCTCAGTCTTTAATAGTTGGACTGATCATCCTCAAGGTTTTCATGCCCCTGAGCTGCGAGACGGAGATAGGACACAGAATGAAATCTCAGTTGTCGAAGAGGTGGCAGTCACTGACCTGCTCCTCCACCTGGATGCCCACAAGTCTATGGGGCCAGATGGGATCCACCCGAGGATACTGAGGGAGCTGGCGGAGGAGCTTGCCAAGCCACTCTCCATCATTTATCAGCAGTCCTGGTCAACCGGGGAGGTCCCAGATGACTGGAAGTTAGCTAATGTGACACCCATCTACAAGAAGGGTTGGAAGGAGGATCCAGGGAACTACAGGCCTGTCAGCCTGACCTCGGTGCTGGGGAAGGTCATGGAACAGATCATCCTGAGTGCCATTATGCGGCATGTGTGGGACAACTGGGGGATCAGGCTCAGCCAGCATGGGTTTATGAAAGGCAGGTCCTGCTTCACGAACCTGGTCTCCTTCTATGACAAGGTGACTCGCTTAGTGGATGAGGGGAAGGCTGTGGATGTTGTCTACTTGGACTTCAGTAAGGCCTTTGACACTGTCTCCCACAGCATTCTCCTGCAGAAGCTGGCTGCTCATGGCTTGGACAAGTGCACTCCGCGCTGGGTTAAAAACTGGCTGGATGGCAGACCCCAGAGAGTGATGGTGAATGGAGCCAAATCCAGTTGGTGGCCGGTCACGAGTGGTGTTCCCCAGGGCTCAGTGTTGGGACCGGTCCTGTTTAATATCTTTATCAATGATCTGGATGAGAGGATTAAGTGCAGCCTCAGTAAGTTTGCAGATGACACCAAGTTGGGTAGAAATGTCGATCTGCTGGAGGGTAGTGAGGCCCTGCAGAGGGACCTGGACAGGCTGGATTGCTGGGCCGGGGCCAACAGTATGAGGTTCAATAAGGCCAAGTGCCAGGTCCTGCACTTGGGTCACAACAACCCCAGGCAACGCTACAGGCTTGGGGAGGAGTGGCTGGAAAGCAGCCTGGCTGAAAAGGACCTGGGGGTGTTGGCTGACAGCCGCCTGAACATGAGCCAGCAGTGTGCCCAGGTGGCCAAGAGGGCCAATGGCATCCTGGCTTGTATCAGGAATAGCGTGGCCAGCAGGACCAGGGAGGTGATAGTGTCCCTGTATCCAACACTGGTGAGGCCTCACCTCGAATACTGTGTCCAGTTTTGGGCCACTCACTTCAAGAAGGACATCGAGGTGCTGAAGCGTGTCCAAAGAAGGGCAACGAAGCTGGTGAAGGGTCTAGAAAATAAGTCTTACAAGGAGTGTCTGAGGGAGCTGGGGTTGTTTAGTTTGGAGAAGAGGAGGCTGAGGGGAGACCTTATCACTCTCTACAACTACCTGAAAGGAGGTTGTAGTGAGGTGGGGGTCTGTCTCTTCACCCCAGTAACAAGTGATAGGACGAGAGGAAATGGCCTCAAGCTGCGCCAGGGGAAGTTTAGGTTGGATATTAGGAAAAACTTCTTTACTGAAAAAGTGGTCAGGCACTGGAACAGGCTGCCCAGGGAAGTGGTTGAGTCTCCATCCCTGGAGGTATTTAAAAGACAGGTAGATGTGGTGCTTGAGGACATGGTTTAGAGGTGGACTTGGCGGTGGTAGGTTAACGGTTGGACTCGATGATCTTAAGGGTCTTTTCCAACCTTACCAATTCTATGATTCTATGATTCTAAATAGGTTAAAAATGAAAAAAAAAGAACTAATCACAGCATCCATCTGTTATTTATAGTAAAATGAATTGGTAAATAGTGAATATTTATTACTTAAGCAAAGACAGTTTTCCAAATAAAGTTGATGGCATGCTGCCAATAAGTAGAATACATAGGCATTTGGCAAAATGCCCTTTCCTTGATGCAAAACTGTTCTAAAGTGATTCTTGCTGGATATGTATTTTTCTTTACCAAAATGCGTCTTAATCCCTAATTTATAAGATACTATAAATCAATTCATCAGATCTGTTATTAAGCTTTCTTCTCTATATTTGAATATAACCACTGCTAGAATTACCCAAGGTAAAAACTGCTATCATTTAAGCAAAGACACAAAGACACTATGGATCTGATCCAAACAATGCTGCTGTCAAAGCAAATCTTTCTCACTGACCACTGAGGGCTTTGAGCCTATTAGGACAGCTCCTCCTAGGCTTGACAGAAAAATCCACCTATACCATTAAGGTACAAATTAATACAAACAACTCAAAAAACGTTTGCAAGCTCAACAACGGAACAGCATATTTTGTTGTGCACCCTTCTCTACTAAGATTCACTTTTTAAAAATTAATCACATCACCGTATATCAGGAACAAACTTCAACATCTCAGGGAAGGTAGACAGTCCATAAATAAAGTCTGAAAGTCTGGTCTTAATAAACACTTCTGAAAGCACACATCAGAGCTATCCAAACTATCCATCTTTATCAGCAATATGTATTGCGATACCCATACTAAACAAGGTAACACTAAATACCATTTACCCTTTCTACCTGATGAATATCTACCGTTTCATCACTGATGAATATCGATTTTGGCTTGGTTAAGCTTGCTGAAAACCACTAACATATATTTTTTCCACAGAAAAAAACCACACCCTATTTTTAGGTGAAAAAAGCAAGTGTTTTCATGCTCCATAAGCTGTTAAAACCTTAAAGCATATCTGAAACAATCAAAATAACAAGTCTACAGTGTAAATTCCAAATTTGTTAACATACTTTAAAATAGTATGTAAGAAGTTCTAAATGAAGTCACATCATTGTATTTACTTTTTATAGCTATTTCTGGGTGTTTCTGTGAAACAAAAGGGCATACTCATGCCTAAAATTGTCCTTATTATTCACAAATCTACTCACTCTTTCTCACTAGTATGAATAGCTTTCCGTACTATGCTGCAATACAAGCTCAGCATTGAACGTACCTAGTCGGTTTTTTTCTTGAGAAATGCTACCAGTTACATTGGTGTAGAAACATAAGGCTGTAAATTCCTATCCTCCATCAGTACCACTGACCTCAGAGCAAACCCCACAATTGGCTACAGGCATTCA
>CM036583.1:36938514-37133514 GCA_020745775.1 Theristicus caerulescens
TGCATAACATGAAGTAGTACAAAGAATTTACCTGGTTTTCCTTAGCACACACCAACCGTGTGAGTATGCACAAAGAGCAGCAACCACAAATTAACAATTCTAGGTATATTTTAAAATACAGGAAATTTTAGAAATTAGTGTGCTGCTTTGAGACCACAATTTTTAATGTGAAAAGCTCAGATAACCTAGATATATATAATTTTTACCATCTCCAGATCTCACAAAAACAAACTTAGAAAAACAACTATAATCCAGTTTTGGAACTGCTCCAAGATTTTGCCATTTTATGCAAATGGAAGTTTAGGTTGTATGGTTTAACTTTACATAGTTTAACTCATCCACTTTGCAGGCATGTCACTGATACACTGAGTAGTGTATTTTCCTTACTCAGTTCTCCCACAGGGACCCAACCAGCTGGGAAATAATCCAAGAGTGTTTCAATAGACACATACAAGCAGGTAAGACCCAGGTACTAAGTGCAAAGATTAACCTTCACAATGAGGAAATACTGAGGACAGCAGGTACACTGGGAATAGATGGGACTGAGGAAAGGAGAGGATGGAATATCAGAAAAACTATGTTACTGGATTTGGTTTGGTTTGGGTTGGTTTTTTTTTTTTCCCAACTATCAAAGTCATTCTACCTCAAGTCTGAGACAAATTCTAATTTGTTCCAAGAAGACCCTGCCACCCACCCCCAGAAGTACAACCCTGGGACAGTCAGTACCTTTCAGCTGATAACAGCAGCCACAGGCTACACAGTTTTAGAGATAGATTATAAAATTCCTACCACTACAACTCCTAAAAATCAGGTAGTACTGGCCATTCTGGCATGGAAGCTATTAACCAATTATACATCTATCTTGGAAATACAGTTTAGAAACAATTTGGGGATTCTTAGTAAACTAATCCAGCAGAGGCTGAGAAATTCCAGATGATGCAGAGCAGTCTCCAGGAACAAAGAGGAAAAAATGCTGCTCTCCAAGTACCTCGGAGATTCACTGTAGAAGTTGTATTAGTGTGCCTGTATACAGTACACAGAAGGATTTTAATGGTATAGAAACAGAAGTGTTCATTTTGAACCTGCATTATGCTGAAACTATGATGAAGTTCAGACTGCGCCTCATTTTTAGTGTGAACAGAATAAACAATAGTATCCCATGACAAATGAAGGCATTGATTAACATCATTGGAAAAATGAGGCCAACTTGAGTAAATCTTATTGGTTTGCCTGGTTTCCTGTCTGCTCATTTGCTAGTAACTAAGAAGAAAGCCTAACATAGCAACTAAATGTTAACAGAGAGACATTAACACACACACAGAGTCCTCATCGTGGCTCAGTGGTGTTATAAAATTCATCTTCTTAAGTAGGAAGTAAGGTATAACCCATGTGTGGTACTATCTTCTCCAACCTCATGACTGAAGATGAACGTCGTAACACAGAGCAGTCATCACGTATACAATGTACATTCTTCCTTATCCCCTGATCCTGAAGGAAACTGCTTTATATGATAGAAATGAAAAATAAAGAGTACTTGAAATAGAAGGAAATCGCAGATACTGAGTATTAAATAACTTGTAAATTATTACAGCAGCATCAAAGGAACACACTAACATACACGTTCTGAGGCTTCACTCACCACTCATACCACACTTTCTCTTTTGCAAGGTGCCTTGAGATCTGAGTAGAAAATTTTCCATAACGACTAAGTACTTTTAATGAATCACACATCCCTTTTGCTGACAATTATTCATGAAACGTGGGTATTGATTCCTGCATTCCAACCAAAATAACAGTTTGTATAAACTTAGCACTTACTGAATTTACACTGCAGTTTCATCTAGATAGTTGGATACTGCTCACTTTCCCAATCCGCTCTCCAGCGTCTTACTACATGCAATCTGTTACTTTATGCTGTTAATCTGCTTTGTATATTTAACTCCAGAAATTACTCCTATTTGTGATATGTCATGTGCACAAATAGAAACTGTATTTTTCTAATTATGGGGTATCCTTTAGTTAAGAAGCAGTACAGAATGTAACAGGTTGTTAATAATGATATAAAATATTACTTTTTGAAGAGAAATCTATACTTACATACTTGCTTAACTGTACTTTGACATGTAAAAGTTAGTAGGGAGGTGCACATCCAGTGGTTAGGAAAAGCAACTGGGTGTGAAGATGTACGCTCACTCCTCAGTCTCAGTTGATGTGCTATGGGATACTAAGCAAATAATTTCATTTTGCATTTCTGTTTATCCATATGTAAAATTCAAGTAATAATATGCAATTATGCACAGGCATGCTGCAAGGCTTACTTACCTGATGGTAAAGATGCTATAGATAAGCCAAGTATTTGCTGTTTTAAATGCCTGTACATAAGGAAATTGAAGTTACACAATGCTCAGTTCACTCTGTTTTAGACACCCTATATATATACCTTTTTTTTGGTAAAGAAAACTAAGCAAAATTTAAAAATGCATCACCATTCCTTCCTGGACTTTCTGCATACTTTTAAGGTGATTTCTGCATAACGCATGGCTGCATCTCCTTAGCACAGCAACCTGTACTCATAAAATGACACTTGGCACTGCACCTGGGACACTGTAACCTCTGTGGACTAAAAGGATTGGGCTTGTCTCGTCCCTTCTGATTATGCAAGGTATGCTAGGAACAGGAGTGTGACAACACGGATCAATGGACTGCACACTGTGTTTTCTGGTGCTGCTTGTTTCTACTCTTCATTTCTTGTTCCATGTACTACCTTTAACATTCCTCCTACAGGAGGGCGGGAACCACACCTTTTATTCACCATACGGTCCCAGTAAAAACAAAAAATCCTTTTACGGAAAAAAGGATTTAGAAGTAGTCATGAAATTCCAACCTCCTCCTCTGATACTGTAAGAAACTTAAGTTTTCTGATCATTAAATGTGAAGATCAACATACATGACTTACATATAAGAAATTGCACAGACGAGAAGACATTTAATCATTTATTCACATCCTTTGTCTTCCATTTGTCCCTCTCTGTTCCCCACCAAAAAAAGAGGATAAAGGAAATCCCAGGCAGGGATGATGACAACACTTCAGTCAAATGACAAACAAGGCAATTTGTAAAGAATATTGTAGAAAGAAGCCTACTAAAAGATTTCTAACATGAAATTTAACAATCTGTCAAGCACCACACCCAGAGGAAAGTTGGGAGTCACTCAGCATTGTATCATTTGTACTTGTACAGTGAATTACCAATGTAAACCACATAGGTCCACAGGGACGTACTAGTGCCTTCTCACTGCATATTAACTTTAAGTCCTAAGGCATTCAGAGGGATAATGGTATTCAGCATACAGTCAGGTCTCAAAGGAGACCAAAATGCATCACGTGTCAGCTGTGTATGTGTTCCCTCTCATATTTATGTAATATATATGATGCATATACAAATACAGAAACATATCATTATCTTGACAGACAAAGAAGAGTGTCAACTGTTTGGAGACAAATTATTCATTAAATCCTGATTTTTCTGACTTCAGTAACTAACTCCCATTGATTTCAGTAGGGTGACTTCAAGAGGAATGTTAAGATTTCTGTGCTGCTTGCACATTCAAAAAAACTTTCAAAATTTTGTGCTATGCATAAATACTAAAGGTAGCTGGTTTCAGCAGTAAGGAAAAGGAAAGCAAAAATAAATGCACTACATGTGTAAGATCCCTTACAAATTCATGGTACTTTTTCTTGCTTTCTCATTACACTATGAACAGCTACACTAAGAGATTCCCTCAGAGGGGAAGAAAGCAACTTAAATTTGGGTATTCTTCTTTGAGAGGCCATCTGCCTCTGTTGTCAGAGCTCATCTTCCTACCACTTATCCCTTGGAATATCAGAAAGATCTCTGGGGTTTCTGAGGCTGACAAGCTCAAAAATGCTAGCGTAATAGGCGGCTTATACTGCCTCATCATAGTAGCACTTGAGGTGTGGTGTGAGGAACTATTTTTCTGAGGTACTGCTAAGACAAATTTTTTTTGTCTTCAGAAAGGCCATGCTGTCTATTCTTACTACTGATAAAGTTACTACGAGTCATCCCAGGTTACATCTGCTCTCTAAGAAGGAAACATGGTTGGCCATTGCTGGGAAACATGGTTGGCCATTGCTGGCAAGGTGAGGTCCTACACTTACCTGAGACCAAATATAAGGAAGCAGAATCACCCAGTATATGTGTACTGACAGATAAACGTACCTCAGAGAAAAACGGTTACAACTAATTAATCTTCCTCTTTAAAAGGCCTGCCTGTACACAGCATTTGCCACCAAACATGAGGCAAACATATAGTTGAATAAAGACTGCAATTCGCAAGAAATCATGATATCATGATGTTTCTGCAATGGCAAAATGAGTGCTAAAAGTGCTGTTGGAGCTCCAGGTAGCATCTCTTTAAATCTCAGGAATGGATATAGTCAACACTGAGGCAAACAACATTGGCTGACCTAAGGCTGAAAACGTATTAACACAGAGATATCTGAAGTCAAAGAGGTGAAGGAGGAGGCAGGACGTGGACAAATATTAGGTCCTTGATCTCCCATCACTTTAGCCATAGTTATAAGCTACCAGAAGTGTAGTTTTCATCAAAAGGTACCCAGTAAGATTCCAGACCCACTGGGAAACAGGGTACTTCACTAAAAGACAGATCCTAATCAGTCAAATAACTGTGGTATTTAAAAAAAAAAAGAAACGCCTACCACATGTGGATGCACACCGGAGATGGCTGAAGATGCACCTAAGATGGTTCTAGGTCAAAACTTTTTAGGATTAAAAAATAATCCACAATCATATGTGTACCAAAGACATGAGAGAGGTACCACCTTCAGAGTCATTCATGTAAAAATCATGGTTCATGCAGCTGCTTCTGCTATTCTTGCTGTTCTTTCTGCTGTTGCTGAAAATATCACTGGTTGAGGATGAGCAAGTGAGATTTAAAGCCTGGAAGCCACTCAGTGTTCATAGTATGATGTGGAAGGATGTGAGGTTTGGGTGTTAAATCTGTGAGAGTTCACTGTGAAACAGAGTAGGAACAAAAGCAGGGTGCTGAAGTCAGAACTGCCTCAGCCAAGCTGGAGCCAGAAGGATCAATCATGTTATTTCTTGCCTCACCTTGGGGAGGATTGTTAGTAGAAGATGAGTCAGGGAAGCTGTGCTTAAATACCTTTCCCCACAAGATCAGGAATACAAGAATCTTGGAGCAGAAGCACTGGTATTTCTTGTTGACATCTGAAGGGAAGAAGCAGACCTCAGGCTATCCTCTGTCTTGAAAAGCAGCACACAGGGAATCATCCTTCTTTTCCCATTTGTGATCTGCTGCATCTTGAAATAGGTAAATCCATTTGGCAATTAGTTACAGGCTCCAGACAGATAAGATGTACACGGATGTTCGTGGAGACATCCACTCCATAGACCATCTGCTTTCCCACTGAAAGGAGTGGATCTCACATCACCTTCTTAATACAAAGCATGGTGGTCATGCTTTCTGTCATCTGTTCATGATGGCCTTACTATGTAAGCTGAAGGCTGGTCACAGGTATCTTCCTGCTCTGACCTCTCAAGATACTGAAATGTAAATTAAGCCTTTGGTTCTGAGATACCCAGTGAAAAAGCAAGTCTAGCAGAGACCAAACTTTTCCAATCTGGAAAGCAACAATGAAGGGAAAAGCAACCTTTGCCAATTATTGCCTGATTTTTGCTTTCTACTTACAGAGGGAGTCATCATGCTGCACAATAGTCACCAACATGTCCATCAAGTGGGGTACTCAGGCATATAAAGTGTTCAAATGACATCTGCATTTAATGAATATGCAGTGTTGTATTAGGTTGCATGTAAGTGCAGGATATCCTACAGCCCAATATGGCCACATTCCCTTCCGAGAGAATAGAAGTAACCTGAGTCATCTTGTTAAGCTTTGTCAGAGCTAATAAAATCAACAGTACCACTTTGGCAAGAGGGAATTCCAGTGCAGTTTTCAGTAAGTCGCACCATCTGTTGTATGAGCCAATCTTACAGATATGGCCTGATGACAATTCAGGTTTTTTTAATGTCTTCAGGATCTTCATGAAAAGGTCCAGTAGGAAGTGGTATCACAAGTGGCAGAGGCTGACCACAAAGAAAAGGCATAGCAGAAAGAACCTTGCAGGTTAAAATAAAAACCTTGCTGGAGCAACAACAGTGTCATCAGCCTGAACTTTAATTCTGGAGTTCAGTCCTCTCAAGTCCAGGACTGATGGATCTCCTATTTTCTTCCCTGGTTCTCAGAAATAGATGTTGTAAAACTTTCCTCCAATATAAAACAGTTTCAGGTGGTCATGTTATTCTAACAATTCACTTCAGAATCCTTATTTGATGAGACTCTGAAAATTATTAAGAAGGGGGTTTGGAGTAAGGCAGTGTTGAAAACTGGTGAGGTACGGTATCACACTCCTATAGACTGTTTATGAAGGTCTGAAGAATATCTGACAGCACAGTCCCAAAGACATGACAAGAAAGAAAAGAGAAAATAGGACAAGGCATTAAACATTTTTTCTGGCATCATTTGCAAAAGTCAGTTTGGAGGCTAAGTTGTGTATTTTCATGAAAATTCATTCTGATGAGCAGTGCTAATGGCTACGTTGCCTCTTTCTGAGGCAATCATACTGTGTATAATCTGCTCGAGAAACAAGGGAAAGCTGACAAAATGAGCTTGGATGTGAATGAGAAACTCATATTTTTTGACAGCTGAATGGCAGAGTCTAGGAGAATGTAAGGTACATGAGGAATCCTTGACTAAGCGTAAAAATTTCATCTTCAGACATTATTTCTGATGCTACATTTCCAGGACCAGGCACTGGATATTCTGTACAATGCAAATTGATTTTTGTTGAGATGACTTCTTGCCTTGTCCAGACCTGAGGCCAAAGCCCTCCACAATCCCTCCAGACTTTCCAGATGAGATGGACAACTGATTATTTTTCTCAGAAGTTATTGGTTGAGGCGACTCTCACAATCCTCTCACACTGTGTGCCTTCATTCCTCTGCAAGTGACAGGGGACAGCACAGGGTAATCCAATAACGGATGAGCCCTTTCAGTAAAGAGAAGTGACTACCACAAGAAGGGCAATCCTGGAGATGGGACACCTCAGACAAAATAAACAGAAATTCTGGAGAAGAAGAAAAAGTAAAATAGCATCTAAAATAAACAAACAAAACTGATTTAGTTGCAGGAACGTCACTTCTGAAAATTGCTTCACTCAGCCACATGGCATTGAAAAAAAACAAGATGTGAGGCATACTGGCCTCTATAGATGCAGTCATGGCATACATGCATGTGTCACAAATATTGCTGAGTTAGAGAACATTCTACAGCCCTTCATAGCAGGGTATTTACATTCAACCTCAGTCTGAATGTACATATATATAAATACCAGAGAGAAAACTACAAATATACATCACAACACATGAAGATCAATTATCCTGCAGGGTCTCTATGAGTACTGTTACTCAACTTTTGTCCCATGTTAAGGAAAGGACCAGAATCATAGTAATTATTTTATCAAAAGGACCTGACAGTCAGCTACATTAGTATCTCCACAGGCTCATCAATCCTGGGTTTGTTCTTTGACTTCCCATGAACAGAGATTGCCAGAATTGCACAGCCAACTTGTTTTGTAGGATGGCACAAAGCAGGACTTGGATAATAACTGTAAGCCTCTTTTCATTTTGACTTCAGAGGTTTCAAAGTTGTCTCTCCAGAGGCAAAAGATCAGTTAACTGTGCACTGTGATGCACAGCTCCCTACCCATAAATATCTTATTAGTACAATAAAGAGAAGCAGGCCTCTTAAATCTGTGATGGGGATATTAGTATATTAACACAAGATCCACAGCCTACAGAGAAATATGCATTAACATACATGTGTTAATCTAATCTATCTAATCTAATCTATCTAATTCCTATCAGTACATCTAGGTAACTTCTATGAGCCGCTGAGCAGTCCTACATTTCCCAATACTTAGATGAGAGGCTGCTAAGACGTCTAAGGTATTATAGACACAAGCCAGAGTGAGAAGCTGGCAGAACGTAAACCACAGAAAACAAGTTGGCTGAAAGGTGTCATTGCATCCTATGCCATTGCTGATCTAATGGGCAGTAAAAAGTAGAGGAGTAAGTAAATCTAGATCGTAGAAATTAAAAAAAAAAAGGTAATATTGCAGGTAATGTCTGCATATTATACATTAATGTGTTAAAGGGTGTAAAGGGAATAGAGGCAGGTAGCTCAGTAGTTCCCAAAACTTTTACTGTTTGATTCGGCATTGAGGAGGAACAATTTATGACACATCAAGACTGCTTCTGGAGTGCTCCAGTAATAACATACAGCAAAAAACAGATTACATGTAGCCTCAAAATGCTTCCAAAATCTCTTTTAAACACAATGTAAAACCTATCTGTAGCTAAACTAGAGTCAATAAAATGAACCTAACAATTCTTGGCCGATGGTCATAAAACTAAATTTAAGTACAGGCAATCTTTCTTTCTTTTTTCCCTCCACCTGTTTTTAAACATTATTTATGATACAATGTGTTTCTATCTATATTAGTCAAGCTAACCACATTATCATATTTAAGTTCCCTACAGAGCCCAGTGTGCATCATGCATTCAGGTAACTGGCAGCCATTGCTCATATTCTGACACTCATCAGTTTCTATTTGGGGTCTTGTGAATCACTAATCATTCAACAACCTTTGTAAATGATATTTGTAAACAGTAACTTCCCCAGAAATCATAACATAATATATCATTGTATTATTTACTTTCAATTTTCTAAATCCTACCCCAGATAAGTGAGACTGAAAATGTAACAAATGATGACTTGATCTGGCATTAAGCATGTAACAAGAGAGTTCAAGATATATTAACAGTTGGTTGTAGCTCTGCTGCACGCCACCTAGCTACAAGAGGAGCATATCCCAACCAGGCAAATACTGTGAAACAAGTCCTTCTCCCGCAGATGAAGACAGGACAGAAGAGGACTGGTCCTAAGCCACTCTGAGCTACAACAAGTTCCCAATCAGTCTTCCATACAGCTTGCTGGTAAGCAGCAGCAGTTGACATGTGACAGGTTCTTATTCCTGTCTCAAGTCCTTCTCCATCTGCTTTGTGCTCCAGCGATCGCATTTCCCTTAATGGCACCATGACTTGGACCTAACAGGAGATTCACCACATCTTCAACAGAGCTACATAGATGTGTCTGAGACAGATGTGGCTTAGCATCCATGAATTCATATGCAAATCTCAGCCCCAAATGTTCACCTGCTACTTAAGCCTTTGACAACTTTCTGGTTTTCCTTGCTCAATTGGAACTTATATTTATTTATTTGCACATAATTAAAAAAAAAAAAAAACCTTAGGTTGATACTTCTTTTTCCTTTAATTACCTGACAAACAGTAGTATAACTGCATAAATTTTGCCTGAGGTGAAAGTTGGAGTTGAGCCTAATCACTAGCTGGAGACATTGTTCTGGCTAACTTAGGCAGAACACATTTGTACTGTACGCCTGAACAATGGTTAGGCACTACAGTTAAGGATTCCTTTTAGCAGTTGTCGATTTTGATTAACCCTTTTCTAGGTTATCTAAGCACACAATTTTTCTGCTTTACATTATTTAATTTGCATTAGAGTGTAAAGGCAGAGGCAGTGAGTGGAGTCTGAGCTCAGCAGAGCATAAACATGTGCACAGAGACATGATTAGCCTTCATAGAAAGTATATGCAACTTTCTGAAATGCAGACTAGCACCTCCTTACACACTATACAAGTCATGCAGCAGCATTGGTTTTATTTCCAGAATAAACCACAGGTCTTCTGTTCGCCTGTCTTGAAGTCAGGAATCAAAAGTGAAGCCATGAAGTATAAGAGGGTATCAAAGTTGAAGAAAATAAACAGAGGTAATATAAACGTGCCTAAAATATATATTAAAGAAGATACTATTGCAACTGGATGTCATTTGAGAAAACTGACCAAATATTATTTTGGTCGGCATTTACTGAAAGATAACTGAATTCTACAGTAAAAGGGAATCATAGTTTTTAAAAGTTATATATAGTTCTTAAAATCCTCAAGTTATTTCATTTTACTGTTTCATGTTTTTTGTGTAAGCTGAAGTTTCTGGTGTTATGCCACTGCGCAGGTAGGATGTACTTAATTACAAGGGGTCAACAAAACTATCAAAACTTTGCTAGGATGAAAACATTTCACCACCATTATGATTCCCCAACAGTCTGCAGCATACTGCATGATCTGCCCTTGCCCATTTCCACCAGTGTCTGTTTATATAAGCCTTTAAACGTAGACAAACGCAATGCCCAATCTTGAACTACCCCTATAAGCAAGATCCCCAATAGCATCACTGGACAGAATATATCCTGGTATGTTCAGAGATGGTCTGATTAGATTTTCTGATAAATTACAGAGGAATTTTTCCTCAGGTAAGAGTGTTCTCAATAATTTTCTCCCTAAAATATACACAATAGTACTTACCAAAAAAGCAGATTGTGAGCTCATTGCTCATCACTGAAAGAGGCCTGAATGAAACCCACAGTAAGGATCAACCAAATCTGCAGAGTTTCAGAGCTAGAACCCAGATTTAAATCTGAATTTTCCAGCTGTTACTTCATCTGTACAGCACACTGAGCCAATTTAACACATGATGATTCTGCAGACCAGGCCTATCATATCAAAATTAATTCATTCTAAAAAATGCTTAGCTCTTTTGGCTTAAAAGAGCTCTTCATTCATGCTACAGACCTCTAAACCATCAACCACTTAATCTACACTGATCCTAAAATGAAATTTCTCTACTCCTGATAGTATTATTTTCTATGAATCCAGTCAGAACTCAGTTTTTATATGCACAAGTAATTTGTTTTGCAGAGATCATCGTGTCTCAAAACTTCCCACATTTCAGCCATCAGGTTTGTTTGTTTGTTTTAATGTACTAAAAGACTGCATCACCATTCATAAGGTGTTTGTATGTCTGCTATAGGCCTTCCAAAACCCTGAAGAGACTCATCAAGAATCCGTAGAACATTAGAATCACTCAGCCTCAATTCATGAATCTCTCATCATGAAAATGCACAGGAGACTCTCTGACAGCAATGAAGGTTCCTATTGGCATATATAAACATAAATGACAGAGGTCTCTCCCCTTTACATCAAATAGCATTTCACGAAGGAGAAAAAAAATGGAGGAAACATAAAAAAATTATGCTTACTAGTGAAGAACATGTCCACTGTTTCCAACACTAAAGTAAACATTAAACATTTTTCTTCTACCAAAAAAGTGTGTTTAACACTGCCAAAGTCAGCTAAGGAATCTGTACTGAGGCACTTCACTTGGAACTCATAGTGAGAGAGACACATGTTTTTCACAAATGCAAATTTCTCACAATCGGTCCAGTCTGACCTCCCACCAAACTTACAGCTTAATTAGTATTTTTGAAAAACATTTGTAAAATGTAAAAGGTGACGATTTTCTCTTAGTATTAGAAGACAGGTATTTTTTTTCTTGCTTCCTCTGTTTTGCATTGCTACATCTGGAAATAAATTAACAACATATTAATGTAAATATAATATCAAAATATTGGCAAACTTGTAGCAGCATACCCATAACCCATACACGCAGTAGTGGCCTTCTAAAATTACTTAACTTCAATCCTTAAAAAAGCAATCCATTAAGAACTTTACAAGGAAAGTGCCCAAGGCTAGTTCAGAGGCTGATTGATGTTACTGAGACACATTACAAAAATAGAGGTTAAAAAATATGTAATAAAAATCTCATGCTTGATAAAAAATATAATACTATGACATGTAACTTCCAAATAAAATATGGTATTCAACTGTATTTTTATAATGATTTCTGCTATTATGTTTTTACTGAATCAACAGGAATAAGAACTCACTATACTCCATTTCAGGTAAAACATTTTAGAAGCCCATATTATTCAGTAATAAACTTAATAAGCAAGAACACTTTGAATCTGTAACACCTTAAGAGTTATATTTCTGTTTTCAGTTTTATATGCTTTACTGCAATTGTTTGACAAAGAAACACAGAGCACAACTAAAAGAACCACAAAAGCACCTTGTTTTACAAGGTAGGTGAAAATAGATTTGGGAACGTGCGAGAGCTAGGGAGAGGAGAGAAGTGAGAAGCTGGATGAAGATCTTAGGTCCTGGGTGGCCTGAAGTTGAAAGATATGCACTTAAGCTTGCAACTGAAGGGGTGGGGGGAAGCCTACTTATGTGCACACACACATATGGAAGAAAGCAGAACAAACAGTAAGCAGTGTACAGCCCTGATCTGCCCTTGATTTTCTAGGAGTTTCTTCTGGAAATCTGGTGAACAAAAGAACACAAGAATCAAACCTCTGTCTCCTTAGCTTTTACTGAGCACACTCCACACTGGCAAGCAACTGTATACAGCACTTTCAAAGGCATATTGCTGTGTAGGAGTGATGACTGAGTGCCCTCCAGGCACCTCAAACGCAATGCTGTCACTTCTAGTCACTACTCAGCAGGGCTAATGCCATACCTGTTATGACAAGAATCAGCCACTTAAAGGCACCACACCTCTGCCCCCACAACGCATACTTGGAAGAAGGTATGAGCTGCACAATAACATTTTAGGCGTTGCCAAGGAGAAGCAATCTCTCCTATAAACACTGAAGAGGTGAGAAGCACAGAAAATTAATAAACTCAGAGAAAGTATTAAATGGAGGAGGACTTCTTAGTTGGACTCCAAATTATTGCTATGATTTTGTAGTAGCTCCTCTTGTGTATGGTCAGAGAAAGTAAAAGATTAAGATGGCATGTGACCAGGCTAAACCGGGTTTTAGTAGTCAGCCTAAACCTGCCATCTGGTGTCAAGATAGAGCAGATCACACCCCAGATGTGACCCTTCAAACAAACTGCC
Organism: Theristicus caerulescens; assembly: GCA_020745775.1. Taxonomy (NCBI): domain Eukaryota; kingdom Metazoa; phylum Chordata; class Aves; order Pelecaniformes; family Threskiornithidae; genus Theristicus; species Theristicus caerulescens. Next base: position 36,951,508 of record CM036583.1, read on the forward strand.
TTTCTGCCCCCTTCCTCTCTTTCTGCAGTGCGAGCAGAGAAGAGGATCTATCAAAGATGCAAATTAGCAGAAGTTTATTTCTTAATAGAGCAACTGTTAATAAGAACAGTCACATCAACAGGTAAAATTTCACACACATGCAGAAGAAAATTAATTACGGCTCCACAACCTCCATCTGCCAGTATCTGGTGCCATGGAAATATGTCTGCGGCTGAGGAAGGAGGTATGAATTTCTTGCTAGCAAAATATGCAGGTTGGCCCACCTCAACCATTTGAAAGTCTTCTGAAAACCTGGTATGTGTTTCAGGGCACTGTAAGTTTTGAAATCTTTGTCTCATTTCTTTACTTCTTTCTGTCGCAATATCTCATTCCACAATTGGGGTGGAGAAGGGTTATGCAGCGCTATCATTTGCACCTCATTAGTCTTGGGCTGGAGCTTTGAGAAAGCTGATACTCCCTCTAAATTTTTACAGATGCTTCTAGTTTACCAGTTCATGACTGCACTACTAGGAAAGACTTCCTGCCACTAAACTGCTTGCTGGCATGTAAGCTGAATTTCAAAATCCCTGAAAAAAGTAAAGCTCTGTGGTGCTCACTTGCCTTATTCTTCAGGAAAAAAAAGTATCCTGAAAAAACACAGTAAAACTCTTCACTCCTAACCTGAGAGACTAAAGCCCTTGGAAATATTTCCTTAAAATTGCAGCACATCTTGATTTTGAAACTCCCCACAAAAATGTTCATTAACAGGAAGGTATTTGTGGAGGTGTTTGTGGTGTAAATTAGTATTATGACACATTAGATAGGTAGGGAGAAAAATTCATCAACAGATATCCTGTGTTTTGCCAAAATCTAGATATTTTCCTTTATTTCCTGCATGTCACTTGTATAATCTTTCACTCAGTATTATAAGATTTATATGACAGATTCTTCCTTCTCCACAATGTCATGGCCTATACTCCCTTCCCTAAAGGGTGAGAACTGCCTTTGGTTGCTGGGGGTTTTTTTCAATTACTTTTTATTTTGCTTTGTTTATAATGTTTTTGGAGAGTTTTCTGAAGTTCCAAGCAGGTGACACTGGTCTGTTCTTAATCTTTAGTGCTTTAGTAATGTTAAGGCTAATGACGAGGGACACAAATCCCCTGATGGAACTGAATGCATTCCAAGCTCCCCGACCCACTCAGAGCAGTAATCCCCTGCAGCTGGAACTTACTTACTACCATGCACAGCTAATACATTTTTTAAAAGCTAGTCACTAGTGACAAATGTAAACTGGACTGAGCAGCTCTCATCTCCTATCCCCAATCTTCTCTCATAACCCTGAGACTTGCTATTTCAGTGATGGATATGATCTGCCTTTTAAAGCTACCAAACCAGAGTTGTATAGCTCCGCTCTAAGTGACTAGAAGGTTTTAAAAGCATCTTCAGCTGTCAGACTTGAACAAAAACAAAAAAGGTCATTCTTTGCACAAACATTTCACAACTGGGAAAACCATCTTAGTTGGCTTTATCACTGCCATTCTAAACACACTATTTATTTAGATGTTACATGCAAGCCATCTGTACAACACAATTACAGTATCTGCTTGATGCTATTAAGCTGCTTGCTGCTTTCTGTTGTCTTAATAAAACTGCTGCTTGACATGGGAATGAAATCCAAGACTGGGGTTCAATTCTGCTGATGATAATCTGTTGCGAGTACAAAAGCAGTCTGAAGTTCCAGCCTCTAGTACAAATCCTGTGTACTATGGTACAAAGGCAGACTTCCATGCAGTTTCTCCTAGTTAACTGACTGCAGAGTACTCAAATTTACACATGGGCAAGTTACAACAGAATCCATTTTTCTAGATATACCGAGGGAAACGAGGACCATTTCCAAACAAGCATCCTCTCCTCACCAACTTCCACAGAAGTCCACAGCTGAACAATCCAGCGTTAAAAGTATGTTCCAAAGAAAGCAGTGACATGCAGAGGGAAAGCTGGAGTCTAAATATGAAGAAAAAGATTACATTGCTTGGAGGAAAAAAAAAAAAACCTTCCTGTGATGACGTAATTATAACAAAATATCCCTGACAGGAATGAAAATAGAAAGGGCTTGATGGTAGTACAATATTTTGATCTAGCTTTTTTAAAAATAAGGGTTAGTATAGCACCTTATTTCTGTCTGTTAAATTTCGCAGATAACTGGCATTAATTACCATGATTTAAGTGATATTACCAATAGGACTTGGAAATAGCTACCAAACCACTGACTACAATACTTAAATTTCATTAGATTTAATTACCACAAAGTTACATCTGGTGAGGGAAACATAATTGTATAACTATCCTCAGCATTCTAACTTGAGTTCAGCCTCTGCATATTACCTACTTAAGTATCTAATTTAGGTCCTAAAATTCACTCCAGTTAATAACGTGTAACTAGCAGAAACATAAAGAGAGAGTGACAAACAGGTCTCTATGAATTAAAATCAGGTCTAATTATGTGACCTTTCTGTGTCCCTTAGAGCCCTCCTGAGGGCAGGTATTTCAAGCAGTCTTGGTGACCAGTCTCAACAGTAACCATGCAAATGGAATGTGTAAGATGGAGAAAAACCATCTCCAGTACTAACGAAGAAAGCAGAAAATCATCTGCTTTATAATCAAGGTTCTGTTCTACTTTCTTCCATTTCCTTCTGCATGTCACTGTCTGTCATATTTCCCTAATTTAAAAGCAATCAGACAGCCTCCAAATAATTAAACAAAAACCTTTATCTCTCTAATTTTCACTTTGAATATAGCACCATGGGATTTTGAAATAGTGCATGCAATTAAAAATGCACACACTCTTTTTGCACGTAGTTACTCTCAGAACTCATAAATGAATCCAACACCAATACAAGATTTAGAAATAGACTGGACTGCCAACATGCTAATGATGGGTAAGTGGTGCTTTATGGCAAGAATGTCCCCGCTGTCAGGGGCACTGCTGTTTGTTAATATTGCTACTGCTACAAAGGTTTAACAATAACAAATACTTGTAAGGACTGCTTTCTAAATTTATGGCAACAAGTACATATTTATAACTCCTGTCATGATCTTAGATAACTTATTGTAATCCAGATATTCTCTTCAGTGTTACAGTGCCTACTAATCAAGTATTAAATCTGGCACAAATTTCATCATAATGGAATTGAGCTATGGCAACAATATTCTGTAAATACACAAAAAAATGCAATTTGTATCACATCAGAAAAATGAGATCAAAGTAAACTTGGAATTTTTTATTAACAAAATATAATTTAAAAATAGCATCCAGTGCTCTGCCTTAATCCACAGTAAAACTGCTAATGTAAACAAAATAGAAACTGTAACAAGTATAAAAATGTAGGAATCCTTCTAAGAAAGCTGAAATGTAAGATTTTGTAGAACTCACAACTAACATAAACAAAGAGGTATAAAAAACAGGGATGGCTCTGAAGAGTTCATGTACTACACCAGTGATATCTGACAAGAAAACCCTCAAAGCTATGACTTTACTAATAAGCTTCCACACATTTCTGAGTCCACGCAAACACTAAGGAGCAGATGTACAGACAAGCACAGAGCACAAAATGGAAATTCCTAGCCCTGTATGAAACCCCACACTGCCACTGGCAGACCCTGTGTGAAATGAGTACTGTCTCTTTAAGCTCGAGGACCTGCTACACTTAAGCAGTCTGCAGCCAAGGAAAAGTTCTGAAGTTAAACTCTCAGGAGCAAACATTTTCTACTTGTGAAGTAAACTCTGTTGAAAGACAGCAGACTATGGTCCCACCAGTAAAAACAGGAAAGTTTTCAGCCAGTGACAGCCCTGCCTACAGATGAGGAAAAAAAAGTGTCACAGACTCACTTTATTAAACCATATGCTCATTGCCCTGTGAAGAAAGCAGGGTCACTAATTAGTTCATTCTGTGAAAGAAGCCCCTCCTGATCCCGTTGACTTTTGTCCCCCCGGTTAGCTCAAGCTATTTCTGTCATGCAACTTGAAAATCACTGGAGGGAAGAAGATCGCCATAACAACCGCTGAAATGATCTTGTGGAATGTGTCTAGTGGCACTGGAATAACCTGAATATGTGCTCCAGATGTGTCGGCTGTCACGGAAAAAGTAAACACATCTGATGGACAACGTATGACTGGATGGCCTCACGGTTGACTCCAGAGAGTTGGGATGGAGGGGAGGGAAAGGAAAGGAGGCAGGGAAATGGAGTCAAGGGCCAGGCGAGAGTCACCCTGTGGACCTGTGCAGCCTGGCAGGCTGAGAGGGGTGAGGACTGGGCTTGATTGTTCCGTTTCTGTCCCTCCTCTGAGTGGCCTCTGTGGGACTGCCGCAGCCTCTGTGAGTTTCTGTCTGGCACAGACTTGTGAGCTTTTGGGAGCAAACTGAAATATGAACTTCTAGGGGGAGGGGGAGGGGGAGAGGAAGAGGGGTTTCATGATGCTTGCTTCCTAAAGCTTGTGTGTCAATAGACGGTTTTATTTTTTTTAAGGCATTCTGCTTCGACATTCCCAGTCCCTTCTCGCAGAAATAACTTGGCCTGTCGCCTTCACTATACTATAAAGCAACGCATTTATCATGTTGCTGAAAAAGGCAAGCCTGAAGATAAGTTATATTTTCAAAAGCTGGGCTTAGCTTGCCCCCCCAACATAGACAGGCACCCACTTTATCTACCTTTTTCAACATCATTTCTAGTAAGTAATAAATTATGTCTATTTACAATTATCAACAGCATGTACCCATATTTTTAAGGAAAAGAAAACTTAAGGAAATAATCTGGGTTATAGTTAGGGTTCCTTTCCAACCCATTTAATTAAAAAAAAAAAAGATGATGCAGCTGACCAACAGTTAAGATTATCTATCTAAAGAGCAGTTTCATTCTTTGGCCTTTAGGATCTCGATCCAAAGAGCTGTACACAAAATCTGCAAAAAGAAATATGCACCTGTACGAGGCACTTACAAAGATACCACAGGCTGTAAAACAGTCTGCCTGAGCTGATGAAGCTGTGGCATCAGGAGACCAGTACAACATAGCACTAAGTGAGTGTTTTGCCATAATTTTATAGAGGCAGGAGTAAATCCATAGGCAAAATATAAAGAAAAACTGTCTTGAATTCACTCTGTACAGTCGAGATTGGCTCAGCCCAAGACTTCAGACAGGAACACACACAACCTCTGCCTTTGGAAGAAGTACTCTATGTTCAGGCACTCTGGGGCTGGATAAAGAAAACTTACAGCTGGGGCCAATTTCTGCTAAACTCAAGTGAAATTTAACATGTCATAGGCATTCCTCCATACATTCCATAATAAAAAGAGAGAAAGAAAATCTCGAAAAAAAAGCCTCATGTTAAAAACTTTACGGGAGAACTCTAAAATACAGTCATAAAACAGATTCACGTGGTCTTTTAAGAAATAGTTTTTCTATTTGTTTGCTGAAAAGGTTTTAAAATAAATATTTAAGTATTGCAAGTCAATAATTTTATAATTATGTCTTAATTATGAATTTACAAAAACAGCGCATGTTGGCAGTTCCCTTACTGCTTCATTTATCTGGCTTCACAATCTCTCAGACAATCTAAATCTGGAAGAGAAAAGCAAGTGTCGACCCCTCTCCTCCAAAAAACACATACCAGAAATTTTATTACAAAACTATAGGAAACAGAATCCAGTTAATTAGAGATAATGGCACTTAGAAAGTGCCTAACTGCAAACAATTCACAGTGCTTGTTTGGTTAAAAATGAAGCAGGCTTCAAGACTCGACATTTTAATTAACTGGAGAGAGAAGATCACATGGTGGCACTTCCCAAGATGGCTGACATGAAGAGGTTCCAAAAATTTTGTAATTGCCTCTTTTTGAGTGAGATATCAGCAAATTTGGGACAAAGAAACATTACCAATCGACAATAATGAAAGTCATGGTGGACTAGCCTCGATAAGCAACAAATTAGTAAATCTTCAGCAGGGTTCCCTCTTTCCATATTTAGACATAGTTTAACAGTATTACCCAGACAACCAGAGAACTAATCATCTGGAAGGATGTATGGCAAGAAGACAAAGTTGCATCACCGCTGATCTCTCCACATAATCTTCCACGCAAGGGGACCTCATTGGGAAAGGACTGCAGACAGCCAAAAACTCGCCTTTCATAGGAAACTCTTTGCCTTCCAAGCAAATACAGCAAAACACAACACTGCCAAACAGCAAGCCAAGCAATGTAAAAGAACACAGACTTCTAACAGTTAATGACTATCTGAGAAAAAATACCTAACTCAACAAGAACAAAAAAAAAAAAAAATCTGTCTTATGACTTTTTTAGCCTAGTATGTTTAATGTTAAATTACAATCATGGTAACAAGACCTTAAGACCCTAGATACCATGCAGCACTAATGGATCAGACTCCTATATTCTGTAAGATAGGAATGAACCACATAATTTTTCATATAATCAGGAGTAATTGGTTCTAAGCATGGAATTTTTCCTCGTTTAGGACCTACATTCAGTACAACACTTAAAATACTCTTAGTTACACCAAGTAGTTCTGCTGCTTATAATCAGAGAATTGTTATGCTTGGTAGGAATGGGACTATGCTTACACTTGGAGTGTCTACTCCAACGATTGACTGAACCAAGTCCTAAGTGACGACTTGTATTGTTGCAAATCATACCTCCACAAACCTTGTTGCTTACACACATGCCAGGCTGCACATGTATCCTCATATCGAAATGGTTACAGAATGAAAAAATATATTTTTTCTGTGGAACAAATTAGATTCCTTCCATGTTAATTGGTGTGGGCAACCAATCTATAAATCACGAGTCATATCATATCATATACGTCATAAGGAATGACTCAGAAGTTTAGCAAAAAAAGCCCCAAACAACTCATATATACCACCATCACAAAACAGTAACAGTTCATAAACTCTCAATCTTAAAAGTAAGCATAATGCAAAAGTAAAAAATTAACAAATCTTAATTTGAAGCAAAGTACTGTCATATTGTCTTATTCAACTGTGCTGATGTAGGTGTCAAGGTGTTGGCAACAGGTGGGCTGCAGGGGTGGCCTCTGTGAGAAGAGGCCAGGGGCTGCCCTGTGCTGGACACAGCTGGCTCCAGTGGACCCACTGCAGGACACAGCTGAGCCCCTCAGCCAAGATGGCGGTTCCTCAGGGACAACATATTTAAGAAAGGGCAAAACACACTGAACAGAGAGAGGGAGAGGGGAAAAAGGCTAAGAAAAGGCAGTGCAAACACCAAGGTCAGAGAAGGAGTTGTGGAGGAGGTGCTCCACGCGCCACATGCTCCTGCAGCCCATAGAGAGGACCATGCTGGAAGAGATGTCCACACTGCAGCCTGTGGAGGACCCCACGCCAGAGCAGGTGGATATTCCTTGAAGGAACTGTGGCCCATGGAGAGCCTAGATTTTTCCTGAAGGAAAAGATTTTTCCTGAAGGTCTGTAGCCCATGAAAGGATCCACGTTGGAGCACAGAAAAAGTCCGAAGAAGAAGGAGCAGCAGAGAGGAGCTATTATGGACTGACCATAAACCTCCCATTCCACATCCCCCAGCACTGCCTGGGGGGAGCAGAGGAGTGAAGGAGTAAGTGAGCAGCTGGGTGGGAGTTTGGCCCTTAGCCAATGTTAACTCATCACATCAACAAATGTAATAACCGTCTCATGGACTAAACACAGGACAAGGGAAGTGCGAGGTATCATTTTGCAATTGGGCTATTTAGTACATAAACAATTCACAGAACCCATCTATCTAGGTTGCATTGTTTTGACTAAGTATTTCTCAACATCTAGCACAGTCATTATTGGCAATCATTTCTACCTATAGCAAGCAATGGAAAAGTCTTTCACTTAGTGAAGTAGGATTAACATGAACAAATGTTTCTGAGTAACTTTAAGACCCAGTCCCAGACTGTGAACTTACTTTATGTTACACTTGAGCATGTTTACTTTGAGCAGCCTCAAGAACTGCCATCTTCTTCACGAAACTAAGGTTTATTATTCAAAAGTCATTTTCTAAGCATTTCCACCTAACTGAATGTAGTTTTCAGATAATGTATAGAATGCTGGGAAGAATTTCAGTTGCTTTGTACAAACATTCTATGGACAACCTACACTTTTTTTCTCTGTCCAGTTTTGGTATGCATACATTTACTATTCAAAACAATCATAAAGACTGGTTGATTCAAAGTTTAGTGGAGTAAGAGAAATCATGCTTCAAATAAACCACCTATTTTAATTAAGTGTTCAGAAGAAGCACTTGAGCATGCAGGGGGGCTCAAAAGAATGCAGATGCTCCTAACTAAGACTCCATCTGGTGAAGGAAACATTTTGATGCAGAGAAACCACAGCCTTAGCTGGTAAAAGTCTGCGTTTTCACAATGAAGTCAATTAGACCACTGGGAAGCTGGTTACATCTTATAAATCCATGTGCTAAAAGTCCTACTTTTTCCACATGGGATTCAATTCAACTTAGCAATATTCATCTGATTGACATCTTCTAAGAAAAAGTCAACATGTCCAGATCAGGCATGCCTATTACTGAAAACAGAGCATCATAAAGCACATGAAGCATACGCAAGTTATAAGAAGGTACCTCATACAGGGCACGGATTGGCCAAGTACTAAGCACAGATATAAATCTCTACTGAAGTCAAGGAGACAAATCTTTATTCGTATTAATGCATTAACAGAAGATCTGCCGCAATACTGTATTTTACAGTATTTTACATTGATTTAGGGGCAACCTTAGGGACTGTTGAACTGTTTAGTTGTTGGACTGCTTTGGTTTTACTTCATTCTGATTTGAACTCTATTCTTTTACTCAAACCAGTGAAGACACTTGCTTCTGCCTGCACCTGTTGAATTTTCTATGGTTAATTTCCCACTGATATAAATATCAAGGCTTCAGGGAAGCACTTTTTATTTAAATAAATCCATTAGATCTTCCATGTCACTAATTTGGTTTGTTCCTGCTGCCTCTTGCTTACAGACACCTGAAGTTTGCTCATCTCTCTCTCACAGCTCATCATTTATCACGGGGGACGCAGTTGGAGTTCAAGCATTCCAAAATACTAAATATGAATGAGACATATCGTAGTCCTCTGCAGATCTTCAGAGTAAGTCTGATCACTCACGGAGCCAGATGTTTTGTTATCTCCAAATTAGGCACGGACTTCATTTCGCACTGGGGAAGGGCTTCATCGTACCATCTATCATGTTTCTGGAATCCTTCTTTTCCAGTACAGACAGCACCACTCATGTTTCTAAGTCTGTTCACAACTGAATTTTTGTTACTGTATCACAGGTCTGGCAGGCATTTGTGGGAATGGGAAAGGGGAACAACTATTAACGGAGAGGATCAGACCGACACTCTCCCCTTGAGAGACTACTGATATGGTACTGATGGTACTGATATGCATGAAATAACATACAGCACTTTTCTTTTACAAAAGCATAACCTCCCCATGTATGATTCTGGATAAAAACCTATCCTTTTAGCTTCAACAAAGCTCTTGAAAAATGAGGGAAATGCAAATGTGACACTAGAAAACCAAAAAAAGTTACATTCAGTAACTGTGTCAGACAAGTGTTCCCCGAAGTTCTGGAGACCGGCTCTTTCAATCCTTGCAAACACACTAGGGACCTAACTCATGGTGAATACAGCTCTTCATCTATATGGGATTGTTTCCTCTTGATACAATCAGAGCAGATGAAAACCAGATGCTGGGGGTCTGGTTTGATGGGATTTTCTTTTTAGGGATTTTTGCACAACAAAAGTCATTCAACTTTGTGGAGCTTAAAAATGCTCTCTGTCTTCCCAAGAGACATAACTCAATAATATGTTGCATACTAGCAAAAGACAACAGCACTGCCATGCACACGGGTCTTTGAGTTTTTCCATCCAGTTTTTTTCATGTACATTAGACGCAGATATTATATGCTTTCGTATTTATACACAGTAAATACACAATGATAAGTAAGATGTCATCAAACAGGTTTTTTCAGTGTTTTACTACTTTTTTGTATGTGTTATAAAATATTCAAAAAACTGTAATAAACTTGCTTTAAAAATTGAATCAATGAAGGAAGTAAAATGTAAAGCACTACAAGTTACTTTCAAAAAGGATGGTGACACATATGAGAAGCTTTCTCTGTGTGTATCAAAAGTTGTTTGGAATCTTAAAACTGAGACAGCAGATGACAGAGAGAAACCAGCAGCAGACTGAATAACTACTGGTAAAACACATCTGTATTCTTCTGTTTGTACCATACTCCTAATACCAGTGCTGAAAACACTCCTTTGGTTCTTCTGAGCTTGTAACTCCAGAACTAAGGCACGGAATATGGCCACAACTCAAAAGTCAATCCCATTTCTCATAGGTGAATCCATTTCTGCATTGTTTACACATGCTTACCTCAAAATCAAACCGTATTTGTGCAAATAAACTGAGTTCTCTTTTCCACAGAGGATATTGCCTTACTCTCCCATAAGCAAAGGTACTGCAGAAAAAATGAGAATTACTGCACTGCTTACTAATTATCATTGCAGTAGCTAAAAGAAGGAAAAACTGTATTTTTATTGCAATAATGGATATTATCAACTTTTTGGTTTTATAATCTAAACATTTGAGTACTGTAACAGTGGTAATGTCTACCACATGAACAATGACAAAATAAATCTGGTATCATGTTCAGCTACATGTTACAGAGAACACCACCAAGCCAAACTTTCTTCTACTGCCACGTGGTTTTTTTACATGAAAGAAAACTAATTTTTATTCCAGGCAGCATTTCTCTACTTTTTTAAGATAGTTTAATAGTTTTATATCACTCTCAACTAGCAATCAGTTTACTGATACAATGGTTTCTGTCATTGTCAAATGACATTTACTTTATCAATTCTGCTCTTAACTGTCTCATCCTACTTTACTGGACTGATCAACTTACATTCTAATTCTCAGAAACCTTGATATACACTAATTGCCAGGACTCGAAAACCTCTCTCAGATTTGTGGGCAAATAGGAATCGTTTTCAGGCAAGGGTTATTAACTTGTAAGAAATTTGGAGCTTGTACTTCAAATTTTAGTCCTTGTGGCATGACAGGCCTCTCAAACACAATGGAACCAATGCAGAATCTATCTGACCCTTCAGACTGATAGCTCCATGGCCCTCTGCTACTGCTTGTAGTTTTGTTTTCATTGACAACTAAGATTTCTGGGACCAGAAGTGAAAACTCTCATGTCAGTTTCTCTCTACTACTGCTCTGGAAACCTTGAGATAAGGTTTCCAGAGGAAAGACAGACTTAAAAATCAGAAGCGTAGGGAGAAGCAGAAAACCATGAATATCTCATCTGGCTGAAAGAAGGTTACAAAAGTCACATCCAAAGTGACTGAAGGATAGGGATAAAACTGGCTGCTTCTGCTACAGCAAACAAAGGGAAAAAAAAAAAAAAAGATATCAATGAGAAGAATGAATGACACATAGAGCAGACGAATTCCCCAGACTGTGGTATAGGAAAATACCCAGCCTACTTTCTTCCCCAGTGGCTGAGTAAGATGTGCTTGTTTCTCAGACAACTGTATCTCCAATTTTCACATCACTGGAATAGCTGGCTTAGTTTCCTGTTAAGTGTTTCAAACCCATGCGTGAGTGGAGAGTTGTAAAAACGGAAAAGAAAGAAAGAGAATAAAATGGCTTAATTTCAAACAAGATAAGTATTTTTTTAAAGAACTTGTATATAAAGTGTGCTCTTTTGTATTGGTAAATAATCATTTATTTTTCTGAAGAAATTAGGATACTAGATTTTTGCATACCTTTGAAAAATAAAACTGAAGTTTAAAAATCACTAACAGATCTTACATGCAGTACACTCATCTTTCTTAGCAAGTAATATTAACTCAGTTCTGAAACCGTATAAAACTGGAATGTGGAACAGCATTATGTTTTCCCTGGTCAGACTGACCCAGTCTCCTCCTTCCCTGAACCTTCTAAGAAATGCCTATTGTGGAGAGGAAAGTGGAAGATAAAAGTGCCTGAGAAGACACTGGAACTGCTTAAAAAATACATTTTGTTGTCAAAAACTTGCAAAGTAAGTGATTTAATACACATTACTTTTGAAGATGCCACAAAATAACAAACTCGCTTGACAAAATCATTCTTCTTTCTGAACACAAACTAACAGGTAACACAGAAACTTACATAACCAGCAAGTTATCTAAGAAACCTGTATTTGGAAAAGAAAAAAAAATACCTTAAGTTTCACATAATGAGAAACAAGCACTTATTTCCTTATCAAACAAATAAAAAATTATTTTTCCATTTTAGCTAAAAAAATTAAGCAAGCCTTTAGGAGAAATCTAAGCACTACTGTTGTAGTTTTAGTAAAGCAATGATACATACTCTATGAAAGTAATAGTTTTTAATGCACAACAGCAAGTAGCCATACAACTCCCATAAAAATGTGGTCTCGTAATTCAACAAAGACCAGAATCAGAACACATCCTGACAATACTGTAATCTATCACTATCATTAAATGCTCAGTCCTAAGACTTTAATTGTGACAAGACGTGAAGCTCTGAGACTTAAGACTGGCAAAGTGTTCATTCAGCAGGCATGGACAAGGAGCACATATTTTATACATGCTGGTGCGTATAAGTCATTGTTTGCTAGCCTAGCTGTGAGCACGCAAAGTAAAACTTTACATATACCCACAAGGCTCCTTCTCTCTTTCTGCATGTACCTAGGAAAATTTATAGACACACAAACACACATATGTGTATATATACACACTCACAAAACACAAGCAAAGGATGCTGCAAAGAAAAAGATGAAAGGAATGTTGCTTTTCCCTATAACTCTTTTATGCTTTTTTCCTGATCAAAATGCCAGTCCCTCTCCCCTGTTTTGTTTTGTTTTTTTTTTCCTTTTGTTAAAGTAAGGAACTGAAAACAGCATTGCAGCCAAGCAGAACTTAGCCAGCCACTGTGCATAGGCACATTTTTGGGAAGTTTTGAACGACCAAACAATTTTTGCAGAAAGTATGGCAACAAGAGGCCTTCTTTTCAAGTGGAGACAACAGACACTTCAGAATACTGTGGTTAAAGAGAAGTAGGTTAAGTATATAATTACTACACATGCAGAGGTACAGTTCAGAAATACACTCTCCCCAAGTTTAAAACAAACACACACAGATGTCGAGAAACAATCATGAGATGTTGCACTTAAAATAGTAATATCTGTTTACAAATTCAAGTTGCTGCTTGGTGGAAACTTCATTTCTGTAACATGTCCCCAAGATACAATCTAATACTAAAACTTATCCTGCGGTAGGTCTACTTTCCAATTACTAGAAGTAAGCATACAAGGTATATAATTAGTTATGACACTGGGACAGGCATACATGTTTCAACACAGACAGAGCTCTGAACCAACTTTTTGGCAGTATATGACAGAAGACTTAAATTGAAAGCTCAAAGGCAGGGTATACTGTATTACAGGAAAAAAAAAAAACACACCCTCTAACTTAAAAAGTTCTCACACCAAATGATTTTTAAAGGTATGAGCATATTCAGCTGAAACACCCTTCATAACCTGGAGAGAAAAAAATATTGCCCTGCAGCACCAAAATGGGCTATATTACAAATTAAGAAAAAGAAACTCAATCCTTTGAATGGTTTCTTTTCTTTTAGTGAAAGGGTGTAATTCTTCCCTAAAGACTACATTATGACAAAACATTTATATAAATCAAAGAAGATTTCTTTAATGACTGTGGGCATGGGATCTTAAATCTGGGATGAAACACCAAATTCTATCAATTCTAAAATAAATTAGGCAAGGATTATACAAGTAGTACTTATCTTGGCACTAGAAAAAAAAGAACATTAGTGTCAAAGACATATCATCAACATGCCTTCAACCGATAGCCCCTGGAAGGGCCTTTAGGAATAAATTCAGAATAAGTGAACTCTGAGGAGCTCAATTAGGTATCTAGTTTCTAAACATTTTCATTTAAGAAACCAACAAGACACCAAATGAGATATAATGGGAATGTCCATAAGGATTAACATTATTGATGTCTTGTTTCATTCTACAGAAAGAATTAGACTTCAACTAGTTTAAACTAAGCTTTCTGAGATGTTTGAAAGGGTCTCCTTGCTCTACCATCTTGCCTACAAAGAGGTACTTTTAACGTCATTTTTTCAACAGGAAGTCCCATGATCACAGTTTTCTGTAAAAGGAAACACTGAACCTGTCTCTGTAAATGAAATTCCAAGTACATAAATTTGTGGGGCAGCTACCTTGTAAAGTATGCCTTAAGTTAAAATGACCACAATTAATAGGCTTTTCCAGGCTGAAATTCATGAAGCTAATATTTGCATAAGACACAGTAGTATTTTGGGGGGTTTTCAAGTGTTTAGAAAATAGCTTACATATTCTTCATAGACAAACAAACCAGATACTTCAATTTTGGTACCCATCTTACAGAAGTTAACAGCATAACTTCTTTAATTTCATACCCTTAGACAAAATTAAAAGAAAAAATATACATTGCTTTTCCAAAATGAGTATAGTAATGCCACCTCCATCAACTTAGCTAACATTACTTAGAGAGATGATGTAGCACTCTTGGCAGAAATATTTCTTCTGTCAGCATGTACCATGTCCCATCTAGACAAAACCTGACAATAACCCTCTTTTTCCTTCTTCAGACACTTAACAAAAAACATGGCCCTTGCCGAATACTTGGAAAGAGTGTGCCTGTGATGTCATACACTATGGTTGTATGAGGGAAGAAATAAAATTTTTAAAGAAAGACAGGGCTTCCCATGAAGAACGCACAGCACCAGCTGCCTATTCCCTTTTAAGCTGAAAGAGTTAAGTGTTTGTGCGTAGATTACAACTGTGGTAATAGGGCTAACATGGCATTTATGATTAAATCACTTAAATCTTCCTCAGTTAAAACCAGTACCTTTAACATCACCCCACAAGCAATCTGCTTAACATACTGCATAGTAGCTGGGTGGGCCATATTCAGCATTAGTTCAGTTCATGAACATCACAGGAAAAAAAATAACCTAATCTTGAAGAAGAAAGAAACAAAGTTGACAGCATCTGAATACACCTCAAAAATATCAACCTGTGTTAGCCTTGTCTAAATTGTGCCTGCCTCAGAAACTATACCCCTACTTCTCTCAGTCTCACAAACACAACAATGCATTTAGAAAACTAGCTTCACCTAAAGAGAAGGGAAGACTTCATCTTGCATACTTTGTGGGCATTGATCCTGCATCCAAAAGGCACTGGTGCATTTCAAGTGCTGTAAATAAGTAATAGTGTAACGCTAGTATGAATAAATACAAAGATACTACAATTCAGTGCACTCCAGAGTTACAGTCCACCTCAGAACAACAAATAATCGTATAGAGCTCTACATGTGCATTTCACTGATCAACAGATCAAGTTTATCCATAGATTTTGCTCTATTTAAGACAGACTTGTATTTTGAGAACATTACAGCATACCACAGAATTACATTATTACCCACATTTCCATCCTTCACAATCAACATATGACTACATGCTACAGATGATAATATTATGCAGGCCACACATTTACTGATATGTATTCAGTTGTGGGTTCTTTTAACTCTGCAACTATCACTTATAATAAAATTGCCCCTCTCTTTCAGTTCTGGCAAGTCGATACTCTAGAAGGATGACTGGACTTCTTCTCCAGACAACGTTTTTTCCTCAGTTCTATGAGGTTTTGGATAACTAGCATGGTGACTCAGATACTATTCATGGAGTAGCTGTCTTTAGCATAAGACATTAAAAAAAAATCTTGAATATATGCCATGATTCAAGTTCTCGTGATCCCTTCAGAGCAAAGTGTTAATACCATTGCCCTACCATTTTCCAGCTCTGGTAATTATGAGTGGGCATTAAGCCCATGAAAGCCAAAGGCAAAACACCCGTGAACTATTAGAAAACAACTACCCGAAGAAGTAACCATCAGATGATCAGGATAAGGATTCACAGTGTATCAATTAGCTTGCAGCACACGTCATGTAGCTTTGCCAACACTGAAAGTGAAGTAAACTACATATGAACAGGACAGTGCAAATTAGTTGACAAGCTGTAAATTCCTACTAAAGGTTACCTTGCAGTAACAGTCTTCGGTAGGTATACTCACAAGAATCAGGAACTTAAAAAGTCCAAAGTTTTTTTGAAGTCAGTGTGAGATCTGCTACTGACTGCTTTGATGAGAGAGGATCTGTTCCATCAGCTCATTCTAAATAAACTGCAAATGAAGTTTCACTCCATCCTGAACTGCCATGCATATCCTATGTTTCTATTTGAGAAAGGTCCTAGAATGCTATCTGGCTTTGGCCTACGATTCAAGTTTGTAACACATTTTCTTGACATCCTGGGATGAAATTTCAACACACTAGTTAACTAAGACATTTTTAAGCACCAAAGGCCAGCAATGAGTACAGTGCAAACCCTCTAACAAAACACTCAGTACTTCCAATGAAACTATCTAATGTCTCAAATGCACCAACTTCTACCTTGCCTGAAACTGAGTTAAACAGCACCTGTGTCTGTTCACACAGGACGCAGCAATTCTGCATACCGATGTCAGTGACTGGCAACACTGCAATTACATGAATGGTAGTAAAAGAAGTTATCTGCCAAGTAACATAACATAATTTCAACTGAGCTTCCAATAACCTTTATCTAATTTATGAACTTTTTCTATGCTTTCTCCCACCCTGGCACTGAATTTTGCCAACACCTGATATTTCCTATTATTTTATGAGTAGCCTCAGTTATAAACAGTTATTTTCCCAAGACTCTCTTACTAGGAACAGCAGGTTCCTAAAACCTTCACAGTCCTGAAGCTTTTTCACAGAAAATACAGAGATACTTTCTATAACATAACTATCTCAGTTATGTTGTTGTGAAAATGTGTTTCACATTGTGAAAACATTCCCATAATATAATCACAATATACTTCAATGTACATTATAACAGCAATAGAACCCAAGATAAATGGATTGAAGATCCTCTTTTGCAAGCCAATGAAATGCTGGCCCATTTTTGCTCATTCTTCTTCGATAATGTATGACAAAAGGCATAGTGTCATGCCTTTCATGCAATATTGTCATCATAAATAGAAGTAATCAGACTTCTTAAAGGAGAATAGATCCCTAATTTAGGAGGAAAATGCAGTGATTCTTCTACAAATCCAATCCTATACTGCTTTTCCAAGGAAAATACCCACAAGACCTGGCATGGTCATCTTTAGTTCCCAAAATCAGAGAGATATCAGAGGCTTGGTTGTTAGGAGGTCTCATTATCACTACTGTAATATATTTATAAGACATATATTCACAATACTGGCTTTGGTTTAAGTAATGCTATGGGAACATATTCAAATTACAGAATAAGATAACATACTTCTCAGAGGAAACAGTGGATTGTATGAGAATGTTGAGAAAGAGGCTTTATAATATTCAGAACAGATAAGAAAGCTGAAGAACAAAGATAAAATAAGAAATGTAAAACTCCAAACAGAAACCAGTATTTCCTAAAATGTTCTAAATGTACCTAAAAAAAGGGGAGGTACAATACTTGCTTTCATTTCTAGCAGTGCACTAATTTTCACAAACACCTTTTAGGATTGCTCTATGTCTTACTTTTACTCAAGAACCAGAACTGCCCAAAAAGCCTTCCTGATAACAAAAACACGTAATAGGAAAAGGGCTACACACACGAGTAACATGAGAGACAGGAAAGGTGTGCAGAGTAGGAAAGAGGCAAGCCTCTTGCCCTGCTGCTATAGTGACTAGATATATAAGCCTGTTCAAGCTCTTTCAACATTATACTATCAGCCTCACCCACCTCCTCCCCTGCCATCACCTGTATGACAGAGACTTTTTTCTCTTATTTTTAATCAAAAGACTAATACTATTCATGAAAGCTATCAATCAGCAGGAGATGGTGAAGAGCTTCTTGCCACTTTCTGACCCCCAGCCAAACCATGAAGAACCAAGTAGCTCACTCCCATCCTTGCTGCCCTCATACTGTCAACAGCATTCCAAAAAGCAACAAAAAAGGATGCAGATCTGCATCCTCTCTGAGCGTCCACTCAGCAATTGAAGAACTTCTTGCTTATGGAATAATCATTTGATATCCTAAATCATTTAAATATACCAGATGATAAATGAGATTCACTGCTGATATGCAAAGTAGTACAAGTTACATGTGGATAAGAGGCAATAGAGAAGATTGTAACTTACATTCCAAAGGAAAAAATTAAAAAAGCACAGTTTAAGTAAAGGAGTAGAAACCTTTAAATCACACATCACTTATCTGCTATTGCTTCCTGTTCCTACTTAACTTTCTTGCTGTCTTACCATATGAATTATATCAGTTTAGACTTAAATTCCCTTAGAAGCCTTTAGTTACATAACTTATGCAATTTCACATATTACTTTTTAATATTTGCACCAAAGCATGGAGAAAATCTTAATGCCAGTTTGTGTACTGAAGAACATAAATTCCTCAGCCTCTTCACATTGCTTATATAATCACTCAGCCAACTGGCTTGTAGTGTCATCTATTTTGATCAGGCATATTGTATGGGACATCAGAAACAAGGCGACTTCAAAAGGCAACTCAAAATAAAGCTGCTAACTGAAATACGGTCATGGCCCAGCACAGAAGAAAGCTGTAAGTCTTCACTATTACTTAAGTAATATTTGCTAATTTTTACTAATTCTTAGCATCTTCAGCAGAACAGCAAAACATTTTCCATGACACTCTCTAGGGTTCTGTACAGAACCTCGTTCTGGAAAGTTAAGTATTATCAGTAGGCTTTTAGAAACATGTAATTGGCATCAGATCAGTATAAAAGCACTGCCCAACTGTATTGTAGACTATAAATTTCTCTACATAATAATAACTGTTCAAACATACAGACAGGGTATATGCCCATTTGATTAGTACTAGGAATATACCAGTAACTTCACAGTGAGGTGAATAACAAAACCTTTCTTTAATAAAAACTGGCACACTGCCACAACGCCAATGGAGTTAGACCAGTAAGAGTCTATCAAAACAACTACAAAAGTAATTACTTAGCAATGAAAATTGGTATGTATTAACAATAAAGGGGGAAAAAAGCGCTTTAAGGAAATATTTCCCTTCGTTCAAAAATGGCTCTAATCAGGACTTCCAAATGAATTTACCTTAAATGTATTCCACCTCAATTCAGTTTCAAAGTAGTTTTAATTCAAAAATCACCAGGCTAGTTGCAGTAAAGAGAAGTGGTTCATCATGCTGAGCACATCTTTCTAAATGTCAAATGCTACATTTCAACAGGAAAATTTATTTGATTCCTAACTGGCCCTTTCATCTTTGATTTGGAAACCATGTAGTAAGTTTTAGATTCATCAAAGCTAATATCAGTCTAGTAATGAAAGGATGTTTTAAACTAAGTAGGCACTACTACATTTGTTCCAGCTCATGTCTGAAGATCTTGTTCCATTTAAATATTTGTCTAATTCAAATCACAAAATATAACAGCTTCTCTTTTAATTTGAGGGAAGTGGAGTTCAGTATTAGCATTACAAATGTTTCCAGTGTTTGCAACAAGAAAAATAAAAAGATTATTTTTGCTGAATTTTCTCTCAAACACAATCTTCTTTGGAGGCACTTGTTCCTACAATAAACTACTATATTGCTGGTCACTTTGGCTTCGATGTTCTGAACTAAAGCAAAAGGTGCAGCCACGCTTCACTTCGTTCATATCAGAAATGTAAAGAAAAACTAAAAAGCCCAGAATTCCTATTAATAAATGATGACCACTCACACTTTTTGAAGATGTCAATCTAAACAGTGCATTTGAAACAAGGAGGTTGTAAGAATTTTCCTGTAGCCCACCAGTTCTATCACCTTTAAAATCCTCTTAGCATGCCATACGGAAAGTGCAAAGGAGATGACTAGACTTTATTCAACAGTTTCACACAGCTTTATCTCCACTGATTTCAATGGCTTTACTCCCACTTTCAATCTTGCTATGAATAGGACCAACATTAAATCCTTATGCTTTACATAGAACTAAGGGGATTTATTCAGTTATAATTTAACTATAAATGTATAGGCCTAATTTTGTTTTAACCAAAATATCCTTATGAAAGTCATATGAAGTTATGTAACATTGTTATAATACTACTGATAAAAATGTAATTAAGATGCATTCTAAAAGGTCAACTATGGAGGTCAGGAATAAGCATGTATTTTTTACTATTGTAAAAACTGCAAGATTAGAGTTCAGTTGGATTTGGTTAATAGGGTAGGTAAGATGGGCTTCACAGGAACTTTACAAGCAAAATGTATGGACTAAATGGAAGATGTGTCTCAGCAGAATGTGGAAGCAGTCATAACTACTAATTTTGGCTCTTTGGGTGGTGAATGTAGAAGAAACTACTTAGATGCACCTAGATATTCTCAGCCAAATTTATGCCTCAGACAAGACTATGTTAACGCTTTTACAGTACTGATAGCGAATTTGACGCTTTGCTAACAGGAATATTTTTAAATACATTGTAATTCATACTTACAGAATTTTTGTCAAGTAATCTGGAAGATTTGCAGTGTTTGATCTAAAAACAAGTAAATAGAAAAAATAGTCATAAAGTATATTATGGAGCACTACTTGAAGTACACTTTATCCTGAGAGCTTAAAAAAGGAAAAGAAATACGTTTACATTTCTTAGTCATAGAAAACATTTTTTCCCTTGTAAATGGCACTTAAATGAAACTAACATGATTGACAAGTACCTCACAAGCAAGCCTTGGCAACACTTAATGCAAGTCCATCTCTTCGGTGTTTTAAGCAAAATTCCTTCACAACTGTTTGTCTTTGCAATAACTCCTACAAAGCTCATTAGTGCCAGCCTTGGTTTATCCCCCATGTCGTGCATTTATCCCTGGGATGCATTATCAACATGTGGCACATGTCCTTGACATGCATAGAAGAGCTGCACCCCAGGATAGCAGCATGCATGACAATAGTGTTGACTCTTACTCCTTTATGGTTGCTGGGATGTAACCGAGAAATCTAATAACTGTGACAGTAGGCCTTTAGGTTTTTCCTTGCCTTTCCAGACAGTGAAGCTGCACAGACACTAATGAAAGGTTAAATGAATAGGAATAGCTGACAAGAGGTACAATAAAGAAGGGACTTGGTAATCCACAGACACTGAGCAGAGATCCTTGGCTCAAGCAGAGAAAGGACAGCACATCGTCGAGTCACAATATTTAAAACAGCTTGCTATACACAGAGGCTTTTGTGTCTGGGTACATGCCTGGCTTTGGAAGAAAAAAGGATACTGAAAAGAAATTTCAGCATGGGGCAGTTTGGCAAATGTCAGGTCACAAAAAGGGAAAAATGTTTTTTGTTTGCTATTACATCTTTGTATTCAACATTAAAAAGCATTGACTAAAAGCACAAATCACAAGTTTCAAAATAATACATATTTAACAAACATGATAAAGTTGCAACACTAATTCAGTGTGGTTCCAGCTGACAGCATGACGGGTGTTGTACATACACTCAGCTTCATTTACAGCTGATACCAGTTCATAATATGCTTTGCGTAACATCTAAAACTTTCCCTGTAGCTGAAGAATTCTAACAGGCCTAGCTTCTTAAGTTTTAGATGCAGCAGAATTGTAGGCATAACCGATTGTAATATGCTGCAATAACACAGCTAAACTTCCAGACAGTGCACCAGAGCATGGTGACTTGAAAACTTTTTAGTAGTTAGCTTATGGCATTTTGATTTCTTTTGGCTTGTGACTTACGAATCAGCATTATAGACATTCTGTTTTTCACAATTAAAAAATAATTGCAATGCCCAGCATGCTTTTAGAACTCCCCTAGTTTCTTACAATTTTCTACAAAAATCTGATTTAAGTACATAGTAGAACATTTTAACTCTGTGGAAAAAAAAAAATAAAAAGAAACAGAACTCTCTAAAGTAACAAATCACAAACAAATCTGATTAAGTTATCTGAATTTGTGGTTTTTTACATAAAGTATTTCAAGAGAGAAGTACTGAAACAGATGCTGCAGATGAAAAGAATTCTCTCTCAAAAGCCTTGATTTACCTGGAATAAGAAAAAAAGTATTTGCATATGTATCTGGAGTACAAAATATACATATTTATAACATGTGGTGAGGGTACTATGGAAAGATTCCAAAATGAGAGAACCTCTTTGAACAACCACATTAAATTACAGCAGAACTCCTGAGTGTACTAAGATTCTAATAATCAACAAATAAAGGCTTTTACTAGCACCGCACATAATGAGAGCTACTGTGCAAGACATAAAGGAGACAAATCTGGTAGTTTATCTCACTGGATTATATCATTTACTTAAATGGTAAATAAGTTTGTCCAAAGTAATGCTTATAAAAGCTGCCATATAACTATTAAGCAGCAATTATGATCAATGTGTTTTTAGAACAAATAGGTCAGAATTTAGGTGGGATGAAACTGACACAGAATACAAGGTTTACGCAGATGCTTTTTATTAAGCCATGTTAAATTCTATTCCTCTAAATTAAGTACAAATTCCTGGCTAGATTAGGAAGTGATACACATTTCCAAAATGACAGATATACTCTATTTGTTTTGTATTTTATGGGGAACTTTTTGTATTTCCAGACACGCACAATTTTTTCCTAACAGATACTAATAGTGGACATTAAATCAAATTAAATCATTAAATCAAAAGCCTCATACAAACCTGCAGACTGAAAGTCAGGACTCTTTCATTAAACAATATTCAGCAAAGAAAAGACTTCAAATTTTGGTGACAGTGTCCAATGTGCAAAAGGAAAAAGGACACTGCCAGAAATTCCCATCTTTGAGGGGAAAAATTTATTTTTTTTTTTATAAAATCCAGTGTTTTACTTGGACTTGTTTTAGTGTGATTACTTTGCTGTTGGTCATTTCTGTTTTGCTTGAAATTGACAAGATCTGTAGTCAGCTGCAAATCCCACTGACAAACGGGTATATGTAACATAGAATAAAGCCACCTCAAAGTCTAAGTTCTACGTCTTTGGCTCTGGAAAAAAGTTAGTAATCAGCCCTGCCTTATTCAGAATATTTCTCCCCTTTTTCTTACCTATGGCACATCTAATAAAATCACGAAGCTCCCTCTAGCTCTGCAGAGGAGCTTAACTGACCAATGATCCTTTACAGTTCCTTCCCATTTTCAAAAGCAATACTGAGAGAGAGAGCGAGAGCAGTATTTCCCTTACATAGGAAGTGTTCTTGTTTTCATTCAGCAGTGTTTTCAATTCTACAACTTGAAAGGACATGGATAATATGCAAGAACATCTGCTATGAAATACAGAAAGTTAAATACTGCTTATAGAGCAGCATATTAAAGACCCTCTTAATAATTTCCAACTTACACTTTATAACCCCATTTTAGAACCCAGATTTTAAGTACAGAGTGTCTTAGTTCAAAACCAATTTGTTTGTATACACTGGTTTTCCAGAAAACCAGTAATGCCAGTGGTAATTTGCTGACTCTATTTTCACCTACCGTAATATTTACACATACCATTTGTAATGGCTTTTATTGTTTAATCTCCACTGCATTTCAGTATTGGATACTACGGAATTATAGTTATTTAGCAGGCTATAAATAATGTAGTTGGCATGTGCAATTGATATTTAAAATGTCTTACGACAACTGTAAAAGCCTCATTACAGACCAGCAAATCATTTCTAACAAGCAAGTTCAACTGACAAATACCAAAGCAAACCTGCAGTCTATGCTGCAAGCATGTTTGTTTTATTTAAACAATACACATTTAATGCAGTTTGCAATGGACCATCCATACAGACTATAAATAAGAAAGAAAGCGAACTTCCAAAGTAATATGGCTATTGGGAAGTTTTCTAAAATAAAACTAAAAAAGAAAAAAAAAAAGGAAAACTCAGCAACAACAGAAAGAATAGCTTACTTTCCCCTCCCCCCGTTATGAGCTAGTGTCCAATTTCTTCTTTTCTGAACAGCTGTATTATCCAACTTAAGTTGCTCTGCTAATTTCAGTCCCACAAGGACTAACTTGGAAGGCAAAAAAGTACTAGAAAAGATCAATTTGCTGGGAAAGATCAAATGAGAAAACTGTGGGGACAGCACCAGGTCAGAGTGTGAAGAACTAAGCAGACCTGTTCTTCATTAACTTCAGATCTCTTGGGACGTCACACACTACCTGTCCATGGGCTTATTGAACCGCCTAACCCCTGTCTCTGTACCATTCTTCTGGGCCCAAGTGAATCATATCCTGCTGCTGACAAGTTAGCAGGGGACTGCGGCTGCAACATGAAAGTACTTTTCTTTCTTGTCTAAATCAGGCAGATTTTTGAAAAGACGACACAGCACTGACTCGTGACATGGCAAGATGAAATGAGAGGTCTGGGCTGGTCTTCGAGCTGTGCAGATAAAAGTAATCAAATGACACTCCTGGAATGCAAATTGGCATTCTTGACTGCAGCAATTGCACAACCATGAAACATCTCTGACAGCAAGCAAGATTAGGACAAAATGTTATGTAAAGCACTGAACTCAAAAACTCACTAGAAAATTCAAACTGTAACACTTACATTTTAATATAGCAAGTCATCTCTGCTTTTGTCTGTTCTTTTACTTTGTTTAATGTAATCAGATACCCATCTTTCACAAATACCTCAATAATAAAAATGCAATGTGATTAAAGACATAGATCTACTCATTTTTTTCGCCTAAAATGTCAGTGTTGTATTTTTACAAAATAGGGTACTAAGGAAGGGTTTTTCTGTTATGTGTGTAAGATGTGTGTGCTTAAGGAACACTTTCACAATCGCGAGTCTTAAAAAGGATTTTCAAAATTTGCTCATAACAAATTAGTTTATAATTTACATTTAGATTTTCCTGCATCTGGATCAGGTAAAGACAGATCATTTTTAATATTTAGTGAGTAAATTTTAAAATTCACGCGCTTTAGGAATTTAAAGCAGAACATAGAGGTAGACGGTTCATTAATACTGGACAGCTTAAAATGAAACTACAGTGCATCAGACAGCTCATATGCCCCATTACATTTCAGATTAAAAATTCCTGCAATTTTTAAGGGCAAGGAAAGTTCCGCTTACTTCTACAGGAACTTGGTATTCTTGTGCAGATCTGCTGATCAGGCTTATTAAATATTACTGTCTGAAATGGACTCAGTAATTAAACTGTGAACATTTGTACTCTGAAACTATGACAAAAACACCACCCCATTTTAAAATTCATCTATGGAAATGGGTTATAATACAGAGGGGAAATGGAAGATAGTGAGAAATAAAAGCCCACTTCCACGAAAAAATATTTCAACGACTGCTATGCACGGCTAACATACAGGTTAAGAAAAGAAATATGTAATATCCTGCTTTGATTTCTTACTTAAAAATAGCTTCAAACCATTTTAACTGTCGGCCAGACACACACACACAAAAAGACACTCGTTGCCACTTTAATCCTGGGTACACTGGATTACTACATGATGTCTTTTGTGCATCAATTTTACAACAGCTTGACTCTAGGGTAAATGGGAACCATCATAAATCGCATGCTGCTTTCAAAACCACTTTAATTTCTGTCAGCGTTACTGTAACCACAGTCCTGGGCACATGCTGCTTTTTCCCCCTCCCCTTTTTTTTTAATTTTTTTTTTTATTGTTGCCTACATTTGACAGTTGCATCTCCTACACTCCAATTGTGGCTTTGATCACTGAAACAAGACATGTCATGTTAGGGAAAGACGGGAAAAATACAAACCCTCCATCTCAAGCTCTCCCTTCATTCACACAGACATATGCTGTATCTATGGTTTGAGTGCCCTATATACGTACATACACGTATGTATGTACATACATACACATCTATACGTATGTACATACATACACACATGCATGTGTGCACGCACACATATGTATATTCAAGGCAGACAAGACATACATAACATCCCTGGAGCGAGGCGACAAAAGCTGACTGAAAGCAAGGCAGTAGTCAAACAGCGATTGAAAATACACTACTTCATTGAATATGGGCTGATCACTGCTCATCACTGAGGTCAGTCCACTCGTTCATATGAACAGTTATCATTATGCACGTTAAGGGTAGTCATGGCTCTTTAAACGTCCTTGGTCTTCGCAGCTGTTTAACCTACCCTCACAAAACAACCCAGACAAACGGGCTTCAGTCAAATGAGGTCCTCGGTCATTTCGATTTTTAATTTTTAAATTAAGAGGTCGTGAAAGCCCAGACCCTGCTTTGCGAAAACCCTGCTGTAAAGGAGGCGTGCATTTGCACAGCACGTGAAATAATCAGCAAAAACTTGCTCAAAGTTGTTTTTTTGGGGCTGCCCTCTCCCTCTTACAGTTAGGGCATCAGCATAACTCTGCAAGTTCTGCTAACAATCGCTGATTGGAGAGGTGCGAACTGCAAGCACATGCACAACAAAAAGCAAAGTTACGGAGAGAAGGTGGATTTACACGTCTGTCTCCCTGCCTCAGGCGTTGTTTCACACACAGACACACGGTTCCTTCCCCGCTCTCAAAGTTTACCTTTACATTGTGTGCAAACCTTACTCATTTCCGAGCAGAAGGTGGTATCCAAAAAAAGATCAGACCACCGCATCTCCGATTGAACCCCACTCCACCTTCACTCTCCCTCCCTCCCTCCATACGCACGCACTTTTTTTACACTAGCCCCTCACCTTTAGTGGAGGGAAGGAGGCGGTAAAAAGCGTGTGGCCATCCCATTTCAACCCCCCAAACTCACTTAAAGTTTAGCACAGCCTCTTAGTCATTTTTTCCCCCAATCCACGCAGCACAGGGCTGATTTATTTATTTATCATCCTCCTCCTTCGCCTTGCCCGGCTGCTTGTTTATTTGAAGGCTGAAACACACTGGTTAGCGAGCAGGGCTGCTTGTGTTACTGCACAATTTATTAATCAAATCAAACCAAAGTAAAGGCAAGAATGAAAACGAAAGGCTGCTGGAAACTTCTTACCATCTCTGCATGCTGGTTGTCAAGTGCACCCCCTGTCTCTCGATCTCCTCTCAGCGGCAGTGCCTGCACCCTTCCCTTTGCCTCTGGGCTCTCAGCGCCTCTCTCTCGCTCTCTCTTTCCCCCTCTCTCTCCGTCTCTTCCCCCCCTCTCCTCACTCTCCTCGCTCTCACCCTCACGCCTTCAGGTGATTTGAACTAAAAAATACAGATTTAAAAAACAAAAATACTCTCCCCCCCCCCGAAAAAAAAAAGCAGCAGCAGCAGCGAGAGTCTCTCTCTCCCCCCGCCCTCTCTGACTCGTACAAAACTTCAGCCCCCAAAGTTCAGCCCGAGCAGCAGAGGGAAAGAAATAGAAAGAGCTTTCAGCGGAGAGCTGGAAGCGATGGGAGGAGGGACCCAGGTTCGGGTCAGAGCCTCCACAGGTTGGTTTGTTGTTGTTGGGTTGTTTGGCTGGGGAAGGGGAAGGGAAAGGGGAGGCGGCGGGGGGACGCTGCGAGCGGGTCTGAGCGGGCAGCGTTGCTTCCTCGTAACCCCAGGCTCTCGGGCACGGGCGGCAGAGAGAGGCAGAGGGAAGGGGAAAGAGTAAGTCTGGGGGGGGCGAAAAAGCACCCCCTCTGCCTCGTCCCGTCCCCCCCCCCAACTTTCTGTGCCAGACGGGGCTGCGGCAGCGGCCGCCCGCGCCCAGCTGTCAAAAACGCCCAGCCGCCGCCGCCAACTTTGTGGCGAGTGCGGCCGGCGGCGCGGCGCGGGGCTGGCCGCCCCTCTCTGCCTCCCTCTTTCCTCTTCCCGCTCCTCCGCCCGGTTCCTCCTCGCAGCGGCTGCAGGCTCTCCCGCTGCTTCTCCTCTTCCTTATCAGCTCCAGGCGCCGCTGGAGCGAGCGAGAGAGAAGGAGGCAAGGAGAAAGGTGGAGGGATTGCAGAGAGAGGGGAGAGACGCGGCGGAAAACGAAGCGTAGCCCAGAGGAGGGGGTAAGGAGCCGGCGGGGGAGAGGGGAGAGCGTTAGCAGGGAAGCGAAAAGTTAGGCAGATGGAAAGTTTTCGCTTGTGGTGCCGGTTTCCCGCTTCCCACCCATTGCTCCATCAGCTCCCGGGGTGCTGCTGCGGCGGCTGCTGCTCGGTGTGGGATCTGAAGAAATTTTTGTAAAAGGATGTTTTTTTTTTTTTTTTTTTTTAGTTGGGAGGGGGGGAAGGGAGGCGGGAGGAGGTGAGCCGTCACGGTTGTACGTTTGCAGGGAACAGACACGAGTCACATCTGTGTGTGACACGGAGCCAAACCGAGCGAAACCCTGCCCCGGCGACGCCGGGGAAAGGCAGGCGCTGCGGCCCTGGGCGCGCAGGCACACAACGGCCGCCACGCGCGCCCTGAGGGAGCGCGCGGGGGAGGAGGGAGGGGGGGCGGGGAGGGCCGTTCCGCGCCCTCCCGCGGCCGCACACGAGCCGCCCGCCTCGGGGCTGCGCCGCGGCCGGGCCGGGCCGCGTTGCGATGCGTTGCCGTTAGCTGGCGTTTCGCGCCGGCGACCTTGCTGCCCGGCCAGCGCCTCGGCGGGAGAAGGGCTGGGGGACCGCCAGTCCCCGCTTGGCGCCTTCCCCTGCGAGATCCTTCCTTACCCCCGTCTGCAGCCGATGTAAAGCGTTCCCCCGCATGTCCTCCGCTCACGGCGTTGAAGGGTTGGCAGATACCTGATGCGTCGCATGGGTTGCTTGACAAAGGGAAGGTGACAGAAGGCTATCGTGCTTTACCTACAGGTACTGCTAGCCGAGCTTACCTGGCCATCCCTGGTGTCCTGCCTGTGAAGGCGCTGAGGGTCACTAGTGCTATCAAAATTGGGTCCCTTCCTCAGGCTCTGTGTAAATACCAGATGAGGACCAGATCGTTAAAAAGTGAACATTAGGAGACTTTTCAGATGGCGTGAAATACAAATACTGGGGACATTTTGCCTCCTGCTCCCTTTTGCTCTGACTCGACACGTTGATGACCCAGCAGGCACTTAGAAGAATCGAGAAGAGACGGGTCACATATGAAATAGGTAGCTGCTTGGCACTTCTGATTTTTCCTGCATCTGCTGTGCACTAAAACCACAGCAAACTCTGAATGCAATGAACGGCATGTCCCTGTGAATTACCAAGTCTCCAGGCTTTTTACCAGATTTTGCCGTCTTTGTTATTTGTGCATTTCCTATGCCTGACGGAAGAAGGAAGGGTAAATGATCTATGTTAGTATCAAAACCAGATTTTTACAAAAACTGATTGGATATATCTCAAGGTTATCTGTGTTTCTGCGTAAATTTCATTCTGTTTTCTGGGCATTCGTCAGATACCTTCATTAGGCATAATACGTATCAGCTTACGGACAGAGTTTGCAGTGTCCACGCTTCATCAGGATTAGTTTCGATCCTTAAGCTGTAGAGAGCATGTTTCAGGCTCAGACAGTGATTCAAAAGGATTTTGCATTTTTCAGGATTTTGCATTTTTTTACACAAGTACTATGACCAACAAAGATTTTGAGTAATTTATGGTCGTTCTAAAAAATTCACAGAACTTATTAAGCCATGATTTGATGCGTTTTCTGTCAAAGGGGAGAGAGAAGCAAAACCTAGTTAATTATTTCAGAGTCACATTTTATCGTACGTAAAAACGCATTTGCCCTTTTGAACCAGTGAAGGGCCAAAAGTTGCCAAAAAATTGTGTTCACACAGCCCCCTAGTGGTTAAAGCCTTGACAAGTTCACATGCGTGTCTCCTCACATGAAGGAGGGAGGGTCTAAGTGAGCTTGATGCAGGTTAGAAATAAAGTGCTGTAACCTTAGCTTGCAAAAGTTATGGTCACCTGCTAGAATAAAGATATGCCATGCCCATTACAAGACTGATCTTTACTATGCAGTTTCACAGAAGTGAATCAAAAGCTATAAACAGTTACAGGTTTGTGAAAGAAAAGGCATATAGTAGGTAGACGGCCATTCAACTAAATTTAAAACCAGCTTTCCTCACTACTTTGGAAAAGTGAGATTTTTTTAACTGGCGCTAGCCATTTGAATGAGATATTCTTATATTCACTAACCCAGTAGATTACAGTGATAATAACCTAAATGACACACTAAAAAATTTTATCTGAGCTCTGATCTATCATTTCAAACAAAGAACCTATTAAGTGTAACACAATCATTAATAGCTTCCAGTTACTTTATTTTCAAAGATTTTTAAGTAATTTTGTATGAAAACTAATAATGCCTTCTGGAGTCATTCCTTTGTTATCTTGCTTGATATTTAATTCAGCTTTTTTACCCCCCCCCCTTTTTTTTTTCTTCCACCTGTCAATAAGCCAGTGGCTTTTGTATTGGCAGTATATTACAGCCTCTTGAAAGCTGCTGAGGAGGTAAAATAGCTGGAGGCAAGTTGGCTATTGGGAGTTCTGATTCTTGGGTTGACAGTATGGGATTACAGGATAAACATTGTGGAATAAGATATTTCTGCTCAAAGGATCAGCAGCAAAACAGCTAGCTGGTGACATTTGAATATACATCATCATTAGACTTCAGACTGAACAAGCTCCAAGCTTTTCAGAAATTTTGCATCTTTTAGAATCACACTTTCGGTCACATACACAATAGTGTTTTAAATTTGAATTCAGTTCTTGCCTTCAAATTTGCCTGCTATGTGGTATATTCTGAGATAATCCGAAGAAGATAGGGCCTTTGTTAAAATACTATACCATCCACTTGCACAGCAATTTTCGTTTCTTTATATTCCTGTGGTGACTGTCACATCAGCACTGATCATAGATATTGCAGGAAATGACAACATATCTTTACTTGTAGTTAAATGAACACCTCAGAAGACAGCGTATAGACTCAGTCTGTGTCGCAGGACTGTCTTATGACTTTTCAAAGTGTGTAATTATCTTAAATTTTGGAGATCGTATGTAAGGTTTCAGAAAGTAGCAGCAAAGCCTAAACTTTTCCTTGCTCAATGAATGATATTTTTTAGTGAAGAAAGCAGCATCCCTAACAATTTCAGCCTCATCAACAGGAATATCTATCCTATACAGCAATGTATCATGTTACATATATACATATAGATATATATCCTGTACACTGTAGCCTTCCTTCAAAACCAGTTACAACCACCGTAAAGAATTAGTAGTACTCATTGGTCTGAGATTAATTAGCATGAACAAAGTTAGTTAGAAAAATATTTTTCTTCACTTTTATCTTGATTTTCCAGATTGGAGCACTGAGATGTTGCAAGTTTGCGACAGAGTCTGAGTAGGAGCTGCAGCTTGAGAGGAATGGAAGTATAACTCATCTAAATTGTGATGTCTCCAGAGTCTGATATTTCTCTGCTGTCTTGATCTTCCTTCTCACTGGAGGAATTTATGATTCACTTGAATCTTCTGTCCATTTTGCAAATGTGGAGGTGCAGTCCAGAAGATGTGACCAACCAACAGAGAGGAGGCGACCATAAAGCACCAGTAGCCTATAAGGGGCTATAGCAACGTATCAAACTGAAATCCTCCATATTTTGATGGGTGACAAGGTGAGAAAGAACACTTCTAGAGAATAGTATAATTGAAATGTAAAAGAAAAAACAGTTTACCAGTAGGAAGAATCTCCAACAGCGAAATTATGCCCAGTTCTGAATATAAAACCTATTTTCTGTAGTCCACAACTAGTAAAGGGGAAAATAATCCAATTCAGCATAAAAATAACCATCAACATTTTAGACCAATACCATTTTGAAGTCCTAATCTGGTTATTTGTTTTATTCAGAAACATGTCTGTAGCATCCATATGTATACTGAACATTTATATTAAGTTCCTATGCTGAGTATTACTCTGCAATAGGTAGCAGGGCTTATAGCATGACTTACACAAAAGGTAGGCTCCTATTTCCTCTTAGAGATTTCTCTTTTCCCTTTTTTATTTTTTTTTCTTTTTTTCCTCTTAAAACTTTTTAATTCAAGTTTTATCTAGTTAATCTGTCAGATTCTGACATTTCAGGAGAACTTCAACCGCTTTCAAGAATCTGACTAGGAAAGACTATCTGTGCATTTATTATAAAAAAGGGTCTAATGCTTTCCCTGGCAAACTATAATTTCCTAGTATTTTAGAGCAAGAGTTTGAAATTTGACCTGATAGGCAGAGTATGAAGGATACTACTTGAGAACAAGTTCACCTAAACTTAGCTATGGACCACAAGGACCTGAGCCAAGAAGTGAAAAACTACTGACCAACTGTAAACATATAGTTTAAAATGAGTTGTCCAGCATTACACAGGAGCTCAGAGACAGGGTAGAATCAAATTCTCCAGGGTGGGATTTAACTGCTTCATCTGTTTTCACTGTAGGTCTATCTCTTCCTGTCTCATTTATCACACACCTTAAAACTTCAGCAGTAGATTAAGCAGGAGTCTTAAGAAAGAAGCTTCATTTATTATACAGACATTTATTTTCATTTAGAGAACCACCCATTCTGTGTACTTGATACAGACAGATCTTGCAAGGAGAAAACAGTACATGATCTCATAATTTCAGACACTGTGTACTCATCACATGAAAGGGCTGAATTAATGTTGTGTAGACACTCATAATGATAACATTTCTTAACTTCTGAACATAGAACTTTCTAACCCCTGTTAACCAACTGACAAAATTCACCATAAAGTTCACAAAAGTATGTCAAATAATAATACAGGTACTTTAGTATTCTGAGTCAAAAAGCATTTTTGTCATTCAGGAAGTGAAGTTAAGAGCAGCTAATTACATTTCCTTTGCCTCTTGCCCTAAACCACTGAAGGTGATTTGAAGTCTTTCTACCACTTAAGTATTGCTAGATCCTCCCAGTCATAATGGTGTTTTTTGGAGATGAAAAAAGGTTGCCTGCAGCTTATCCATCTTGTTGCTTTTTGCACCATATCCTCTATGCCTGATCTTTCCTAACTGTCTTGTAGAGGTTGCTACCACACAGTTTGATTTATCCTAAACTTTCCCAAATGCGTTAGCAGATGTTCTTAAAGACAAATGTGCTTCCAGTACTTTATGAGGTCAGCTGAAAGAATATATATTGAAAGCAATAGCTATAGATGTTACTTTGTAGTTCTACAACAGCTTTTGTAAGGGACATTAAAAGGTTTTCAACATGAGAGAAGAAACAAAACTGCTCAACCTACTTTAGAGATGAAGAGAATAAGGTGCAATAAGTTTCAGCAACTTGCTTAAAGTAGTAAAGAAAGTAAAAATACTTATTTTGGATCTATTTGCTAGTTCTGTGGTCATCCTTTCTCCAATAAGAATGCGCACGTTTCCATTTAAGAGCTCTCTAGATTGAAATTTCTTTTTTCTCTCTTGTCACTTCCAATCTCTGTCCATCAAAATTGTTTTCTATAGCTTAGTAATTTGCTAGTCAGAGACCACATGTAGCGTTCTACATGCATTCTGGAATATGTCTCAGTTTATCTCATATAACACTTGAGGGTATTGAGATTCCCAAGTGAATCTCAATGTTTTTCAGTTCTCTTAGTGTGTTACTATTTGTTTTCCTTATATTACTCCAGTCAAAAGTGATTGCCTTGGAGAGTTAGTTGTAAGCATAATGGGAAAGTCTCTCTTTTTTCTTATCCAGTTTAACTGCTTTGGTCTTGAACTTTAATTGTTGATGGGATTTTACTTCTTTTATCCTGGTGTCTTACAATGAGCATTTGTGCACTTAGCTTGCTTTCATAAATGAGTTTTAACAAATAAAATGCCCCAGTCACAGCTAATAGTGATTGGTAACTCAGTATCTTAAAGGCAACAAAAATGTCAAATATAATACTGCAGTGTAGGTCGCAAAATCTGTCATGTCCAGTCTTGAAGGATTACTGCTAAGATTTCCCTACTTTTAGCAGAACAATTTTTCTGCTATTTACACCTTGCTTAAATGGAGACTTAAAATGGATGTGGCAGCCTAAGCTGAATGCAGTACAGAACATTAAAGCAGGCTTTAAATAATGTGGCATAATGATTCCTCATGCATCATAACTTCTTCTTGTTTTATTTCTTCTACAATTGCTTCAAATATTAAAATACAATTTGATCTTCATGTCAAGAGAAAGAAAAGAAAGCAAAAGAATTGGCAGCTTGATCCTTGCCTTCTTTCCAAAGACCAACTTTTAGATTTCGACCTCTCCAGCAGAGGATTCAGCTGCTCTAACTGCAGATACTTAATCGGTCTTGTTTGAACGTGAGCTTGGTTCTAAGCTGCACATTCAAAATCTAGTTAGAATGCCGGGCACTCTCGTTGCTCTTTAGTACAAATACTTTGAGGATATCTACTAGACTTTTTTTCTTTTGCACATTGTGGCCAGGTGTAATTGCAAAAAGAAGGTGTAGACTTTGCTTTGCTCTAGGCATTTGCTTAAAATCTGAGGAACCAGGAGAAAGTAGGAAATGAAAATACTGTGTCCAAAAACTACTTTCCTTTTCAAATTACTTTTTCCTCTATGCACTTCTACCACTGAATCGTAAGCCAAATACTGTTTGGAATTGACAGGGCTATCCAGATAGAACTCTGAATTTCCTTTCTCTCCTTTGGCTGCCCCACTTTCAGTTAGTTTGATTTCCCATCCAAAGGGTTGGTCTTGAACCTTGGACCAATCTCTCCAAATTTGTGGATGTCCTAGTTGTATTTTCTGAATTAAAATATTAAATTGACCCCACCTGTGTGTATGTGTGTGTGTGTGTATATATATATGTGAAATGAATTAAAGGAATTTATTCCATGTGTGTATGGATGGGCAAGGAGAATAAGGGAAATAGCAAACTGTTGGCTAAATGGTTCTTTTTAAAACCTCAAAATGTTTTAGAGTCAATTCAAAATTCAAATGTGGATCTTTCAGCATTCTAACTCTTCTAGTTCATCAGTTTCAATTACACAGGGCAGGAGAGTCTTTCATTATATTTGATTTCAAGGATAGAAAAAAGCGACTTTCTACTATGAAAGTTAATTTACAAATATGCTTAGAGAGGCTTTCTATACTCCACCCTACCAGTACTGTCACTGAATACCTGTCTCAGAGGAGAGCTAGATGTGAGTAGGACAGGGCAAGGGCTCTAAAGAAGAGACAAAGGTAGTTACCATTTGAAGGACTGCAAGAAACTCTTTGTGAAATACTCTCCCAGAAAGCCTGGCTATTCTTAGAACGTGGCACTGAGTCTGTAGCAACTGAGATTCTCTTTGTAAAATTATGCTGTATATGGTGAACATTTTAATTTGACCCTCTATTTCTGATTTCTTGGTGCATCTGAAAAGCTTGCATACGCGTGTATCCTCTGCCCTATGACTTCTGCAAACAAATACACTGTGCACAAGCAAAAGACTTATTTATGTTTGATACATACAAGTAAAAAAAGTTGGTAGCAGTCTGATTGCCTTTGTGATCTAGACACCATAATTTTAAATGATCTAGTACTCAGAAGCATCAAAACAATTGTAATAGTTGCTGCAACAAAATAGAACCCATATAATAACAACCCCTGCCCCTGGTCTTGGTCTGAAAAAAAGCTTTAAAACCTGTTCTAGTCCGGGGTGGCAACATTGTTTCACAGATCACTGTGATGAGGTCAAGTCTCTTCTGCCTGACCTGCTACTGCCAATTAATGGGTATTGCTCTGATAGCAAACTAAATATATTAAGTCTAAAGAAGAAATACCACAAGCTATGAGATAAGAACTATGACAATTGTTACAAAATCAAGATCTCAGCAGCAGTTATTTGGCATCTTCAGTTCGGTGTCATGACTAGCAAATAAAATATTTGAATGTAAAATATCAGATTTATTACTCCATAGTCTATAACTGAATAATCACTGAATTAGCTGAATCTTCAGATACATATGCCTAGCAGCTACAGTCTTGTGGGTTTTGGTGGTGTGGAAAGTACATGAATCCAAGCTTTATTGTCAGTGCCTCCCATAACATTATTGCTATTTCCTGTTTCAGTCTTTAGTAATACAGGATAGGTTAGGGTTTCAATATGTTTTCGTCTCCTTTTTTTTGCCCCTGAAAGTTTAAAGAATGGTTGAAATACAGTCCAAGTCACATTTTTAAAAGGAAGCTGGATAGTTACTGTCTGCATTCTTCTAACTCATTTCACATATTTCTCTTAAAAGACAAAAATTACTTCCTTGTAACTTCTTCAGCTTCTTTGTGTTCTTATTCCTTTACAGACCGCACACACACACATACACACGCATTGCTTAGTGCTTTGTAAGACAAGCTGATAGAATTGAAATCATTACTTAAAAATGGGAGCTAAAATAAACCCTATATATGAAAGGAAGGATGCTCTTTAGTTGGAGTGCTACATTTATGCAGAGGAAAGACACAGACATCTGGTCCTCCATGTATAGTTTTAGGAGGCATTTATTCAAGAAATCTGTTGTAGAAGCATACCAATACTACCAGACTCCATAGGAAAATCCTATTCATCGGGAGTGCAACTAGCTCATTTTGTAACAGAGAGGCATCAAAACAAATACATAATGGGCTACTTCTAGCTCTCATACTACTTCTCTCTCTATTTGTCTTATTTGAAAAAATTTTACTCACCTCCAGCCTTTAAAGCACTTTATGGTATTATTATAAAGGCTAGGCCAATAATTTGCGTTCTAAATTTAATCACTGGTACCAGGAAAAATAAATCAGTCAATATAAAGTAGCAACAGGTTACTGGTATTGTGCCTTTTAGATGAAAAGCAAGTATTGTGGTGGTTAGCAGGAGGCACAA
This sequence comes from Theristicus caerulescens, assembly GCA_020745775.1. Taxonomy (NCBI): domain Eukaryota; kingdom Metazoa; phylum Chordata; class Aves; order Pelecaniformes; family Threskiornithidae; genus Theristicus; species Theristicus caerulescens. The sequence continues at coordinate 36,988,423 of CM036583.1, forward strand.
ACCATTCAGCATCACCACTATATATGATAAATAGAGAGATGTTACTTCATATTAAACTGGATATGTGCAGTCTGTATGTCACCTCGAATTCATGGAATTGTAGAGTTTTGGATCTGGATGAAATCGCAGGACTTCTAATCTCTTTTGAGACAAAATTAGTATGTGTAGAACACCTCCAAGAGATGTCGGTCCAGAATTTGCTAGAAAATACCATTATACCCTCCATAAATGGCCTACTCCAGTACTTCACTACCTTTAATGTTAGATTTCCCTAATAGCTAAACAAAATATTGTTTCCCTATAAATAAACTGAAGCCTTCTTGTCCTATCCTAGACAGACTTCACAGCAGACTTTTGAACACTGGAAGACCTTTAGCATGTTCTTTCTCAGACTTCCACCTCCCCCATAGACCGAACAATCCCTTTTCCTTCAAGCATTCCTCACAGGTTGTATTTCTGAAAATTATTAGCACTCTTGTTGCTTTTCCCTGAGTACTACTCAACTTACCATAAATGTCAGCAAGTTCACTGGACTGATTTGCAAATAGTTCTCTAGCTGAAGCCTCACATGATCCTTAGACAATAGAGTAATTACATCGTATATTTTATATACGAAGTTCTTGGTAATACAACTCAAAATGGTATTTGCCTTTTGGTATCATACTGATCTGGTCAGTTTACGTTCCACTCTAAATTGATCTCCCCATCTGTATTACTGTGATCCACAACATTCAAGATGCTAGTCCTTTTCTTTTTTTATTTGATTTTTACCTTACTCTGTGTTGTTCTTTACCAGCTACATTTAAACAGTCTCTTCTTTTCTGCTTTCAGTTGATCAAGACAAGTTTAAACCTTGTCTTCAGAGTTTTTGTAACTTCTTCTAGCTAATTGCTCTCTGTAGTTTTTAAACATATAAAACAGGCTTTACTCTGCCACCAAAGTTATTACTAAAATTATGATCAACCTTATCATTGTCAAAAATTCTTCTGTTCCCATAAGCCATGCCATGCGTTTCAAGACTCTGCTGATACAAAGATTGCCAGCTCAGTTACAAAAACAGTACAGATGTTATCAACTAGGGCAGAAAGCAAGCTAATAAATGCTTTTACATGCCTCCTCAAACCCATTGTAGATAGCCTTGTAGCTCTGTGCAGAATTAGCTTGTATGCTGAAAAGCTTATCTGTTCAGATTTAACTACGGCCTTGCCAATAGAGCACAGTGGTGTTACATCGACAAACCAGTGAAGACTTGTGCTTTCTTCTCTGAAAACCGCCTTCTAAGTCCTACCCAAGATAACAATTTTTGAGGGTGCTACGCTCTGCTTGGCTTGACATAGAGCTGTACATTCACTTAACATTAGTAAAAGCACTTAACATCAGTAAAAACTAGATCTCCCATAAGACTTATTCTCAAGTTTGAAAAAAGTATTTCAGATTTCTTGGTATTTCATGCACAGCCCCCTTTGTAAAATCACCCTAAGAACAGAAACAGTTCAGCATTTTCCTGCTGTGTGTCTTCAGAGATTCTTTGATGAAAGATGCTATATCGGCAGACACATAGCAGTCTGTTTGGTCAACTATGCAAAAGCAGGGAGTCGAATTGAAATCTTTTCAACTGTCTTGCAGACCACTAACCACAGTGAAGATATTTGGCTGGCCCAGAACTAACATGTGATACTTAAGTCATATGCAGACTGGGGATTTCTTAAATCACTGTATTCTCAGGAAGCAATAATTTTTGGACTGAGGGCAGGATGATTGTTTTGTCGTCTTGTAAATCTTTTCAGATACTAGTTGTGATTACAGTATGAAATAGAGATCTCTCCAGTGTGATATTCACTAAATGCATCTCATATCATAGCCAAAATTAGAAATTTGTGAAATTTATAGGACTGTCTGTTCAGAGTAGAAGAGTATTTGTTTGCAGAAATGTGTTTATGTAAGCAACAAGAATAAAGTCAAACAGCAGAATTAGACAGTTTTCAGATAAAGGCTGCCCAAAGATACAAAGCACTTGCAATGCTTACAGGTATAATAGAAGAAATTAATTTGTCTCGTGCAGAGAGTACTAGGCATCTGAATTTGACTTTCAAAAATTGTTCAGCATTTAAAATTGGTTACGGTATTTTTTATTAGTGCAGACCCTCAAGAATAAAAGCTTTCAAGCCATGCAGAAAACACAAACAAACTTCACACAAAGGAAAGTTTGGATCTGTGAACTAAATGATAGGTAGGTCAAGAGTATTAAATAATTTCACCCTATGTTTTAATGCAGAACTCAGGCACCATTTAACAGCGAATACTTCATCCCTTCTTGGTAATTTGTGTTGATGTTCATGTGTCTTGTGAACTTCCCTCAATCATTTCTCATTAAAATCAGTTCTACTGGCAGTCAGGTTTCCATGCTGAGAGCTATGAAGGAAAATAGTTATGATTAAAGAGACATACAGCTGCTATTACTGACCCTGAATAGTTTATTTTGGACACCCTAGGTTATGACTTTCTTTTCTTTTTTTCCCACTTTTGGGTAAAAGCTTGGGTGTGTGCTTGAAAAAACAGGTGTCCAGCGAGGGTGGAGAATGCCCATTTGTTATCTGATTCTGTCTGCTCTTTAGGCAGTGTGGTGTATTTGAGATAAACAGCAAGATTGAAAACAACATTGTTGTTGTTGTTTATTATTACTATTTAAGACAAATAGATTTATTTACTTCAATTTGCACAAACATAGGGCTCTTTTAGTGTAAGAGACCATGATCAAATTCAGACTAAGTCCTGTTCTTTGCTTTAAAAGAAATTTCAGACTCTACATATTTTTATTGTCATATTTTTTGTGGTATTTTAAAATAAATTATCCCTTTGCTTTCCCTTATTAACATTGATAGAAGGGCAAATAAGTGGAAGTAGATCATATTCAAAATTCTGTTGAATGCATGAAGTGAACAAAAGTAACTGCTTTCGGTTCTCTTAGAAGGAACTAGTAGTCCATCTCAGGAAGCAGTTAATTACTTTTCAGACACTTCAGGGAAGTTTATGTTGATATTGTCTAATAATGCAGTTTACATACCCTTAGCAGATCATCCACATACAAAAAAGTATATTGATGTTTAATTATAAGCAAATAGTTTAAAGAACACCTGTTGACACCAACTCATTCAATCCTCAATACTTAGTAACACTGACAGCTGCAGTTCTAGACAGCCTGACACAGGCACTTAGTTTCATCCTACTGCAGGATTTCTTCTGTGAGTACTTGGAATACTTGTCCCAATGGATTTTGCCTTCAATACTGATCTAATGCTTCCAAGTGACTTATTTAATTAAATGCATATTCTCCTTGTTCTAGTTCTGCCATTTTCTCATGTTGTCATTGGCTTCTGCTTCTCCAGTCACCATAGACAGCTGTATTCTCAAACTCTCCACTTCTTCCTCTGCTCTCCACGTTAGATGGTGTGATCTCCAAAAACTAGTTACATTCAGTACAACTTCTCTCTTAACCCTCAAGCCACTTATCTTTCACCTTCTCCCCTTCCATACTGAGATAGAATTTCTTCCGTGAATTAAAAATAAGGAAAAAGATGAAGTATTTCAATCAAACAAAATTGACATGGAAATATATAAATTACTACACTCATTTTCCACATAAAATAATTTATATAACATATGTAACATTAGTAAATATACTCCTTACTTTGGAGTGCCTTTTAGTAGTAGCAAGCATGTCTTCTGGATCAAAGTTGCTGTCATCTTAACATATTATAAATTCTTCATATCAGCAAAAGTACTTTTCAGAATTGCACTTATTTTTACACATTAACAAAGATGCTATTCACAACTAGAGGTACATACCAAATCTGCAAATACTAGAAGCAGTTACTCTAGAGGAGGAATGTCTCATGGGGCACCCCAGGGATTCTTGGGAAAAAATGGGTTCAATTTTCTTTTCCTTCTTACTCTTTTTGTAAAAAAAAGACAGCCAAGTCACAGGCTATTTGTGGTTCAGTTCCTTCTGCGTAAAATAGGTGTTATAAGAAGTTTCCAACTTACAGGACTAGAGAGATGTACACTTAGCTAAAGCTATGAGATGAAGACAGTGGTCATTAAATATACTCCACTGGAATAGTGCAGCTTTTGACAAAAAGAAAAATTTTTCATCTGTACAGGAGATCCAGCTTTCTCGGGACTGTGGAATTCTGTGCAAATCTTACCAATTTCTGCTCCAGATACAATTTCTGCTCCAAATACAAGGTGCATTTCCTGACTTTGTTGCGTTTAGTGTAAACATATGGCAGGGCAAATTTTTATATAGTTATAGAAGTATTCCAAAACACTACAGTTTACACTCTTCTTCTGGTAAGCAGAGGCTGAGAGAGCACAATAGATGATAGATAGATACAAATTACATTGCTGAGACACTGCTGAGATACAATTGTGAGAAGAGTAACGAAAAAAATCAGTGTACAGAATCCATTTATTTGCTTGTAGCAAAGGCAGGCAAATGGAGATTATGATGCAAGGCAACCTAATAATGTTTGTGAAGTCCCCTGTTATATGAAAGGAAAAAAAATTGAACATGTAGGACAGATAAAGAAGTATAGGAGCTTGCATATGAAATAAACAGGAATAGACGACAGAGAGGGATACATACTCTCTGTTGCTTATTCCTACCTTTCACTTTTTATGTCATTTTTGCAAGTAAAAAGTAGTATCTCATAACTCTATTCCTAGTATAGTAAATTAATCCTTTTCTACAATGCAATTTACACGTTTTCTTTCCTGATTTAAGGCATGTACTCAACTGCCTTCCAAATCTTTTACAGAGTATTTTTTACAGTATTTCTCATTTTCCACTGTAATCTCATTTGCCTGCCCTCTAACACCTTTCTTCCATTTGCTTCCAAGCCAATCTCTGATGCTTTTAAATTTCATTTTCATTTAGTTCTGTATGCTGAAGAAATATTTCCCTTAAGATTTTAACACTATCAAAAATTGTACAAAATACAACATAGCTACTAGTGAAAAGCAATCAAATTATTTTACTTTGGAGTACTAGCATGCACAACACTATGAGTTGCATCATGTAGTAAAATAAAACGCTATGGTAATGGTCATGATATCTACGATGGTTTTTCATTTTCTGTGTGGATGCTTTTCTTCCTCCCCTGAAAGAATGCTCCTAAAAACATTCAAATGCAACTAGCAAATTGCATGCCTTTCTAACATTTGGGAGCAAAAAAGGCTCTTGGTCAATTTGCTATATCTACTTTAGGTCTATTTACTTTAAATTACTTCAGAATATGACCAGCAATGAAAAGGAATCAACACTTTGCAGCAACTGAAAGTTTTGTAATAAAACTCCTGCATCATTACAAGACTTCCTTCCTTCCTTTATGAAAGCAAATCATTCAAACAGTACTCTGAGAAGACACCGACTATGTAGTGGACAGTACTAATTCACCACGGTAGGGGAAGAATTTGGATATAAAGGCGTTCAGCCTCAGGGAGGGGAAAATCTGCAGGGCAACAGATTACAAGTGTTTAGAAAGAGAAGTATTGATAGAATCCAGCAAAGCTGAAGCAAATAAAGTGACAAATCTCAAAGGGGATGAAGAAGAGAAAAGTGGCATATCAGGAAGATGGCAAGTATTGTCACATGGCAAGGATCAGCAGGAGTCACAGAGAGGACACCAAGAGGCATTTAGTTAACTGCTGAGAGAGACTAATACTGGCAGAAAAAAGATCATGTTAGGGTCAGTTGCAGGGTCACTGATTATAGAAAACAAGTATTTAGAGGAAAATACACATGGAGAAACATATAGCCTGTTAGAAAGCCTAGAAACTTTTAGCCTGTTATTCAAAGAAGCTGTGTTCACAGACATTATGTACTTACTAAATATCAGAGCGAAAAATACCATAAAGAGACCAAAGAGCTGCCACAAACACCAGTAGCAAGTAATGCACAGAGAACCACGGCAGAACAAGCTCAGGCCTGCAGAAATAAACTGAGAGCCAGGGAGGATTCAGCTTCAGAGGGAACCCTAGATGCTAGGTATAGAAGCCCATGGGATTTGTTCTGTATTCTTTTAGACTGCCTATGTAGGGCATGAGTTGAAAATACTCCTTATTTTACGACAGGTCTTTCCACCTCTTCTCACGTTGGAAAATACGCTAATTTAATAGATTATTTACTTATTAGAAACCTGTCAAATGTCAATGCAACATTACAAGAGACAAAGCTACAAGGACAAAGTATCAGGCTTTTACTACTCAAGATAGTGCTGATTCCTATAGTAGATTCCTGTTGACTACTAAGTCCTTGGTCTGAAAGGTCTAGTCTTGATAAATCTGTGACCTCCTGGTTAATCCTTTACTCGCCTTTCTTCCCCTGCCCTGGAAATACTGTTTTCCTTGCACAACTTCAGATTGAGTAGTCTGTAGTCAGAATAAGTGGTAAGAAAATGCAAACAAGGGGTTTTCTCAGGTATTTGTTCAATGTTTTCAGGCAGTGGTGAAAGATGTTCTCACTGAACATCTGTTGCTGTGGCCAACAGTTCACCTACTCCATAGTTGCTGTATCCAGCATGTCTTTCCACACTTTTCAGCAATATTGCACTCATTTTTGACTCCAGAAGTTAAAGTACGTCAGTATGGAAGAGCAGATTCTTCACTTTTGGTGAGGAAAAGTGAGTTTGGTGAGAATCTCACTAAGCTTTTATGGGGCAGAGTGATATTCAGTCACCTTGTGTGGGAGGAGAAGACAAGGAAAACAATGGTGATGACAGAAAAAGCATGTTTGGCAGAAGTCTGCACCATTGACATGGGGCCAACTGCAAAAATATATACTTGTGCTTAAGAAGAAAAGGCCAGACAGTAAAATGTCTTTTGTTCCTGTGATTTTTTTTTTCAGTTCCTCTTGATACTGGCTAGGAAAGGGGAATAAAGAGATAGAGCCAGACAATCTCTTTCCAGAGGAAAGAATGGAAGACAGGAAAGGGACATCTTTGGATATGAGTACAAGATCGCATAGCTTAATAGCCCCCAAGGGAGCAGATATTTCTACAGGAAAAAAAGAGAAGCTCCTCAGAGATCCCAATGACAAAGTTACCCTGGTTTTAGAAGCTTCTATTTCTCACATCAAAAACTAACAAATGGAGTAGTAACAGAGGCTCCTGAGGGAGGTGAGTAAACTGAGACCCCCAATGAGCAGTATCCATACCATTCACGGAGAAGTAAAGATCATCCAGTTCAGCGTGCCAAAGTGTTTATAGCTTACATCCCAAGTTTCTCCTTTGCGCTCTGCTGAGGCTTTTGCCAAATCCCTACATACATTAAAAATACTAACCACACTCCGTACTTGCTTGACAGACTGCATATCAGTGGAGAATACAAATTCAGCCTGGATACTAAGTTTTTCTAGCGTGTAAAACAGTCATATACAAGGATGACCAGTAGTGATTAAGCGATGGTACTACACAGAAGTTCCTCCATGTGAATTGAATTAATTGATTTATTAGTAGCAAAATAGCCAGGTGGGTCAGGCTAATTAAGACTATGATTGCTAATTACCAACACTGGGGACAGTATGAGTGGTTGCAGAGGCAATAAATGCAGTCTGTTTGTAACAGCTCTATAAACTGCTAGAGAGTTAAGACTGGGGAAAAAAAAAAAAGGGGAGAAGACGTTGCTGAGGATGGAAGTGTAACTCATTGTAGGCTCCATTCAGATGAGGTGAAAGCAACCAGTGCTATACAGAACTTCTGTCATTCCTCAGTGCTCTAGTCCAGTGGTTTCTGAAGTGGGGTGTGCACAAGATAATCCACTGGGGTTCAGGAAGAAAATATTTTTTGTACCATTAATAAATAAATTAATAAAATTAAAGTATTTCATTTATCTTTATCTCATCCTTTTGTAATTTCCATTTTTTAATATTTCATAATGTACGTAATAGTATAGTAGAACATGTATATAATTTATAAATTATATAGGGGTGCACGATCAAAAAAGTTTGAAATCCATGGGTTAGGTTTAAAGTTCAGAATATCTTTCCTTCAGGTGTGTTTCATTGTGTATTTCAGTCTCTCTGGTATACTGGATAATGTCAGGTAGTTTGGCTGCCAGGTGTTTTAAAGAAAAAGCAAGTGGTTGTTGGTGTTTGCAAAACTTAAGATTTCAACTTGACATTCACATGCATTTAAAACAATGTTTCTCTATAATGCTTCATAAATCATATAATACAACTGTAGAGCTAAAAGGGACCAAATGATTGTTATTTTCAGATTGCTCAACTAAACGAATGCTGTGGAGAAAGTGCTGGCTGGGAATGTATGATCTAAATTTGGAAAACCTATTTTAAAAAGTCTATATGATCATACCTGTATTAAGGTATGGTCATAAAAAAATCCAAATTGTATGCATATTGTAGAAGGCTGAGCATTTAAAACTTAGATTTTGTAGATCAAAGAAATGAAAAAAACCAACAACATATTTCTATCTATTGAACTGCTATGGAAGATGTTTTAAAGCAGTATCAACATTGTGACTTTTGAAGTATTTCTTACTCTGTACCCATCTAATTTATGCTAAATTCATTTCAAAAAAGATACGTCATTTTTTATACTGAACATTAGGTTCCCCATACTTCTTCCTTTATCAAGCACTACGTAGTTCTGGATGTTCCTGTTCTTAATGTTCCTGTCTTTTTTTCTCACTAGTAAATGAACCAGAAAATGTATTCAATTAAAACAAGATTCTTGTTCCTTTCAGTTTCCCTGCCAAAACTGGTAACCTCCTTGGATGCTGACACAGGTGCTTTAGAGTGAACTAATTTCTAAAACTTATTCCATGTTAATAGTGATATTCAGAAAAGGGGTGTCCTCTTCCATTCTCTATTCTCCATAGCTTGACTGAAGGACTATAAAGATAAAAGTTTCAGATAAATATTTTAGCTTGTTCTAAAGGAAACTTCTGCATGTGTGATTTTATTTTCTTTTACCATAGCTTAAAAAGCAAAAGTGAAATGTCACACTGTATTAAAGGAATTCTGATTAATAACGGATTCTAATGAATAACAATACTTGCAGCATTGCTTACCCTAATGTAATTCAATCACGATCACAAATCATTTTGTCTTGTCAGTTTTTGCCAACATATGTGGCAGGCTTGTGGAAGGAACGTTTATTTCTCATACTAGTTCTATCTGTTTAGTTGGGGTTTTTCTAATTCACTTGTTTCAGTTCACTTTCTCTGTGGTGCCATCACCTCATTTAATTTTCTCAGCGGGAAAAATTCTGATCCTGAAGAAGCTGCTGGGATCAGAATTTCCCCAGCAGACTCTTTCAGGTGCGTTATATTTTCTTTAGTATCACATGCTTTTCATAGTGAATTATAGTAATTTACTTATAGAAACATTATTTGGTAAATAACAAACATTTTAAGGATTATTTCTTTTCACAGAGGTTAACAATATATGACAATTCTGTGGAATTCTCTCTTCCTTAGCTTCAGTCTGATCTTTATTCCCGTGAGCATAAAGTGTTCGGCAAGTTTTTTCCAACGAGCTGCCTGTGGGAGTTTTAAGTGCATTATTTCACTAAGCAAAGTAAATGAAATTTATTATCTATCTGTATACCCTTTCTATCTCAAAACATTAGTTTTCATCTAATTTTTGGATCTTGTCTTGATAGATTGCTGCCAAAGGATTTGTGTACAGTCTTTCCTGAGATCTCCCCCATATGTCATTATGTTCATGTTTCTATGCTGCCACACAAGTTGTCACAGATGCCACATTTTTTTCCTTCCTATCTGACACATCCCTGGCATTTGTTTCTAGTTCTGTTTTTTAAAATGTTTGAAATTAGATGAATTAGATGTCTTTTTAAAGCTACTTTAGTATTCATTCCTCACTTGATTGCTATTATGCAGTAGTTTTTACCCCTCTGTACCAAAAATAGAAGAAATATAAATGTCACTTTCTGACCTCATGTGAAGAGCTTGTGGGTTTCCTTTGACTTGCTCCTTTAGAAATACTTCAGTTAGCTCTTTAGGATTAGACACTTCTTGCTTCGATTAGGGACATATAGACAGTAATATCCTTTCTTTGAGGCTTAGAAATGTTCAGTCTGTAGCCTGAACTGTCTGCTGTTAAGCTGAGAGAGTGTTGTATGCTTTAGGTGCTGTATAGGTATGACGTGCACAGCCTTCGGATATACCCCTATATAAGCTCCAGCTTGTGCAAAATCCTAAAATCAGCATTCTTACTAGTGATTTGGTCTCACATAACATTGCTTAAATAGTTGTATGGGCAACATACTCAGTTTTACTGTTCTTGCAAGAATACGTTTTGACTTGCAAAACAATACTGCAACACAGAGCATCCACTTTCTGGGTCTGTTGTCTAACTGTGTGCCTGCAGTTCACCTCCTGAGGTCTTACACTGCTGACCTATGGCCTGACAACTGAAATTTATTTGAAGCTTTTTTATCTCTCTCTCTTTCAGCTGCTGCACTCCTCAAAGATGGAACTGAGTGTTGTCTATGGAGGGACAAGATGTATCACGTACTTCAGGTTTTAGATCAGAGCTCAAACCTCACTGCTTCCCTTTGGCTTAAGCTGATTAACAGAGCTCTGCCATTAATATCTGTGAAATGTCTTGGCAGACCTATCATCTGAAAGGTGTTATTCAAGTGCAATGTGTATTGCATAGACAAGTTAACTGTATCAGAGTTATTTTTCTGTTAATTGTTATTTTTAATGGATCAGAGTAAAATATTGTTTTGTTTTATTTGATCTGTGTCCCCTGGTGGGCTTTCTTTTTTCTTTCTTTCCAACAGTGTGACAGTTTCCTCCCTAGACTTTTAATTATGTCTCCAAGGACCTCCTGTATTAGCAATGGTGGTGGCAGTTTACCATTCTGAGAGCTAACCCAGCTAGTTACTCCCAGGCTATAGCAAGTTTTACAAAGATGATTGTTGGTTTTTTTGTTGTTGATTTTTAAACTCCTAGAGTTTGGGGGTTTACTTGAATAATGAAATGGCTGAGATGGCCAACCCATTCTTATGGCTATAGAAGAAACCACCACACTTATGATTGTGTTATCATGGTCTAGTCAGGTCACGGATCAGAGCCGAACCTGGAAATTCAGACCAGTTATTTCACAACAAAACTGCTAATGGCATTGTCCTCATGAGGTGATCTGATCACATCCCTCTGTTTTTTGAACCTCTGCAATAGTACTTGAATCGCTCTTAAAATCAGACGCTTTAGATATCTCTTTTCCTTCTCTTTAGGATTATTATAAATAGTGCTGCATTAAGTACACTGTATATTCCTGCTTTCCATTCATTCTATCACTCTTTTTTATTGCATCTCTAGATATCTTTCCATGCTACTGTAAGAAAAAAAATACAAGTCGTGCATCTTTCTTTTCATTCAAAAATGCTTCCCAAAAACCTATTTCCTCCTGAAGTCCAGACAGAAAAAGAGTCAGACATTCGTCAGCACTGCCACACGGCATATTTGTAAGAGGATTATAGCAAGGGTGGTGTTAGTTATGCAACATTAAAAAAATCAGAATTAAATATAAAATCTAATGAGATAGACTTAAGAAACTACGAGTAACCCTGTTATCTCACTATCAAAACATGTCCTTCATTTCTTATTTCCCCAGTTCCTCTTACCTCCACCTCGTAATCAGAACATCAGGTCTAATACAGGGTATTTTTTAAGGAATTTAAGGCTGGTACTGGCTTTTCAAGGTTGTTATGAAAAAGCACACTGTACACATGTATAAACACACAGACTTAGTGAAGGTGCTTTTATTTATAAGTTGCATCTGGAATGCTAAGTCCTTTTTTAAAAAAAAGGTTCAGCCTGAACAAACTGTGAAAACAAGGGTAGTCCAACCCAAGACAAACAGTTATTACGCCCATGTAGTTGCGGGGAAAGAGAAGACCCCCCCCTTCTGGCATGAGCTGGAGTAGCTCTCCGCAGAAGACATGATAAAACATGTTCAAAACCATGTTTTCATCACAAATAGGAATACACCTAGGATTAATATCTGTATAACATATTTCTTCCTCCATCATGTCCTCTAAAGTTTTCACAGTCCACAGGTACACACAAAACTTAGTCCTCCACACCAGCTCTCTGAATGCATAGTAAGCGTGTTCTAGCTTCTTTGCCAGAGAATGAACATGCAGTGTGTCACAATCAGATTCTTTTTGAATAGTTGTTCTCTAGTTCAGGACAAAACATATGAAGAACTCTCTACTCCAAGCACAGAGTGGACTGAGCACTAATATTAAAAATATGCCCTGCAGTCTTGATGACTGTGGAAGGAAAAGACTTTTGAGAGACAAATTCTCTTTGTTGAAGCAATATTATTTGCCGCATTATTCCCTGAAGGTGACCAGCAATTCCAGCTGGTGAAAAAAGACTGCTGCTAAAGATGTTCAGAAATCCTTCTGTATCCAGCATTTCAATTGTTCCTGTAAATACAGGGTTTTCTCTATGATAAATATGGCAGTGAGAATTCTGTCCCAATCAGGCTTTGAAACAGAAAACTGTATGTGTATTTATCATTATCTCTTTTGCTGCCAGAAATAAAGAAGAGGCATTTATAATGTTTCCTTTTGTTTGTTTTTAAATTTTGCCTTACCTTTTATTTTTACCAGCCTTTCCAGTTCATGAGTTAATGGTAGGTAGATGGAATTCTTCCCTATTAAATCATACATTTCACTCTTTGTAAATGCAAGATAGACTAGCTTTCCCTACACCCTAATGGTTAAGAAAAAAATAAAGCACTGAGAGACATTCACATTCCTCCTGTCTTGCTAAAGGAGCAGCTGTTTTGCTTTGGTTTTAAAAATTGAAGTCGTAGATAGAGCGAAATGTAATGCTGTTTAGTGTAATTCATCTGTAAGGCAGAATATTCCCTGCAAAATGGGAGGAGTTTTAAAGACCAGCGCTGTATCGTTGTCTCATTTCTATGCAGTAATACACAAAATAATATATTTCTTTCCAACACACAGATAAGGTATAAACTCAAGCATAGTTACTCTGGTAAGTGCTGGAAATAGAATGGCAGCCATTATGATAGATACTGAACTGGTATAACAATTTATCTTAGAAAGAACAGAAACGCTCTTAGTTTTCAGTATTTCTCTCCTGTATTTCAAGCATATTGCAAATCATTTTAATATATTTTATACTTTTAATTCCAGATTACTATGTTGAACATAAGTAAAATGAAATTACAAGTTTTCATTTTTCTGTTGTCAGTGTTTTTACTGTTTTTAATTCTATTATTCATGTCCAAATATTAAATAATCTTTGTTTAACTTTTTTCTGGGTGAAATCTGAACAAAGTACAGAAAAGTATCATAAACATTGCGACATTTCCCTAGACTTTTCTCACAACTTGCTCAGATTGTGCAGCACAGTTTTGCTTTCTAAATTTGTCCTATAATTGGAGCAGTTTCCAACCACTACTACAAAACAGGAATTTGCTCTGCAGTTGCTATACTAATGGGTAAGAGGAAGAGACCTTCCTTTTCTTCTGAACACTTTTGCGTTTGGAGACCTTTACTGAGTTTATCCACTATGTCCCAAATAAACTCTGTTTATGAACCACCCAGAAAGATGAGATCAAATCTTGAGAATACATGGCTGGTACATCAACCAGTCTCTCTCGGAAGTCTTCAGTTAGGAATGTTTAACAGTTGCTGTTGAACTACAGTAAAATTAAGGAAGTCACAATTTTGGGGGCATAGAAGGTTTCTTGGGATAGAACAGTAAGCTAGGATAGAAATCAGCTATGTATTTCTAATTATTTCTTTAGTTAAGAAGAATCTTTGCCCTGGGGAAGCCCATGAAGGACAGACATACAGTGTGGAGTCTAAGAAAGTTGATAATATTGCATTAATTATGATTCTATTATAAAACTGTAACTGGGAGAAAATAACCTTTATCAGCAAAAATCTTAAAACTGTTTAATTGTTAGAGAATAGCAGATTCATAATTTTTTGTATCTATAGTTTATGCATCTTCATCTTGAGTGTTTATATGAAGAACACCTTGTATTTCTAGCTGCAATATTTCATGAACTGTTTCTCAAACCTTTTTAAAGCCATTATGAAGGTATATAATGACTTTCTACTTGCTTATCTAATGCTAGGTCAGTTCTCCATTTCTCAATGAAATGTCACGCTGGAAGCTTTTTGTGAGCAATTGTCAGCAGGTGGGTTACAGAGGGAGAGAAGAAGGGTTTTATCTCCTGCGATAGCGAGGCTAAGCCTGTTGCTGTGTTGCTAACCAGAGTTTTAAAAGGTTTGGAATCTATATTCCATTTTACTGGTGACTTTAAGTGACTTTAAAGCAACTAACTTACAGCTAAATTTTTAAAGGTCTTCTGGCATCTGTTTTCCAAGGATTTCAACAGTTGTCCAGCATCAAAATGCTTTAAAAAAATTTGTCCTTACTGTGTGCTGCCTTTAGCTTACAATCTGTAAACATCCTGCCCCGACAGGTATGTCAGGAGACAATATGTTATATATCTACTAGTATCTTACAATATTAATATAGACATTAGACTGTATGATGCCCAGTTTTACTAAAAAGGTGATTAGTAATAATTAAAACAGACTCAGGTTCTCTCAAAACTATGACAATCAACTTATTCACGACTTTGAAGACTCTAGAATTATTCTATTTAAGACAGTGAATTCACTGGTATTCACACAATTTGCCCTTGCAGCAAAGAAGGCAAATGGTATCCTGGGCTGCATTAGGAGGAGCGTTGCCAGCAGGTCGAGAGAGGAGATCCTTCCCCTCTACTCAGCACTGGTGAGCCCACACCTGGAGTGCTGTGTCCAGTTCTGGGCTCCACAGTAAAAGACAGATATGCAGATACTGGAGAGGGTCTGGTGGAGGGCCACTAAGATTGTGACAGGACTGGAGCATCTCTCCTGTGAGGAAAGGCTGAGAGAGCTGGGACTGCTCAGCCTGGAGAAGAGGAGGCTCAGGGGGGATCTTATTAATGTGTACAAGTGTGGAAGGATGGCTAAGTGAGAAGGGACATGATCTTTTCAGTGTGAGCAATCCTGCTTTTAGTGTATCAAGAAGCACAGAGGATACTATAAACTGAGCTTGAACAGCAACGGACTACTTGGCAAACAACATAAGAGACAACAACTAAGTCCGGAATGTGCTAACGAACCTCTTCGCGTGAACAGCAACCCTGTACCAATCCTATAACTGTCTTAAGCGCGTGAACACATGTAATGAGCCAATCATATAGGTATTGCTACTGCGTGCTCTGCTGATTGTCTATATAAGCCTTGTAATTGTCTGAAATAAAGGAGAACGATCATACTCGCATCGAGGTTACATCGTTACTCCGGGTCCGGTCTTCCCACTCCGACATCTGGTAGCAGAGGATGGTTACTTCGCCTGCAATTTCCGAGACTGCGGTGAGCAGCAGAGGAGGGTAACGTCGCTCGCAATCTCCGAGACTGCGGTGAGCAGCTAGAGGAGGGGAGTGGGAAGTTTCGGCTGAGAGAAGCGCTGCTCGGGTCAAGAAGGCAGAGTAGACGCCGGCGTGAGGTCGCTCCTCACCTCTCAGGATAACGGGCGCTGTTCGGGTCAAAAGGGCAGAACAGACGCTGGTGTGAGGTCGTTCCTCACTAGGCGCAGTAATGGAAACGGAGGCTGCGGCCACACTGCTAGCTGGAATACTCTCTAAGAGAGGGATAGAGGCACCAGCGAAGCAATTGTGTAAATTAATTACACTTGGACAGCGTTGGGGTCATTTTACTGACACCCATCTGTTATTTTCCGTATCGGAATGGCGGGACTTTGGAGGGACAATGTGGCAAAAAACAATTGAGGGAGATGAAAAAGATGAAAAGGAGATAAAGGCGGTTCGTATACTTTGGAACACCGTGTTAGAGACTTTAAAAGCGATGAAAGCAGGAGAAGTGGCATGCGCTGCTTCTCAAATGCTGGGTCCAGGAAAAGTTATTGAAAAACCCCAAAGTAAACCAGGACCTATCGCGCGCTTCTTCGGACTGCCTGCCGTAAGAGGAATGTCTGGGACTATTTGTAAAAACATGGGTGAACTGCGGGAAAAGGAAAGTCTTAACTCGCCGGGCGAAGTGGAGGGTGTGCCGCCGACCCCGGTGCGGGCACCCGGGGGAGCGGAAGTTTCTCTTAGCAGAGCCGGAATAGGATCTGAGGCAGAGGCGGAAGTGTCTCCACCAGAAACTCCAAAAGGGGCGGGAGCAACGTCAGTTGCTGACCTCATTGACTTAGGCGGAGTACCCTGCCGACCTTCCCTGGCAACGGGAAGAAGGGAGGCGCCGTCAGCACCCTCAGCGCCTTCATCTCCGCTGTACCCACCGCTGCCTTCCTCTGGGGAATCATCGGGGACTACAACTTCCAAGAAAGAACTGCAGCAACCCCCAGATGTTACTACAGAGATGTTACAAACGGTTCTAAAACGACTTGAGAAATTGGAAACACAAACAACTACGAAAGAAGAAAGCGTACCTTCATGTTTAATGAAACCATCAGCACATCCTAGAATCATGCGCTGGAGTGGTAGACACATCCTAGAATCACGCGCTGGAGTGGTATTATTAGGGATGCGATTTTAGAAGGACAATGGAAACCCGTTGGGGGGGGGGGGGGAAGAAAAAAGAGAAAAAGAAAAAGGAAAAAAAAAGAAAAAAAAGAAAAAGGAATAAAAGAAAAAAAGGGGGGAAAAAAAGAAAAAAACAAACAAAAAAAAACAAAAACGGGGAGTCCTGCAACATTGGCATTCTCGGTCATACAAGAGAACAATCAAGGAAAATGGGAACCTCACGATTGGAAAATTTTCATCATGGTCTTTCCGCCAAATTTTGCAATTACCAATCTCCTTAATCATATGTAATGGGAAAGACTCACCATATGCAGTCATCTGTCAGTGGCAAAACAAGAAAGGGGAGTCTACCTCTCCTCTCCCATTGGATGCCACTGCCAAATCCACTGTCAAGAACAAAAGTCCAGAAGATATGTTTAATGTACTAGAATGGGTGTTTTTAAGTGTGCAACCAAAAACGAGTATCCAAACGCGAACTGAGGCAATTGGAGAATTAATACATAAAGGAAGGTCGCGAATATAGAATCAGTGGTCAGGAGCCAGAGAATATCAGTATACCTGTTAACGCCATAGATATAGAATGGTGGCTCCGTAATGCTGTTGCCATACAGAACGCCTTATTAGGCTATAATGGCAGAATACACTCGCAGCAGCCTCAAGGAAAATTATGGCAAGTATTAAAACTGAATGAATGGATAGAAAAATCCAAAGTAAGTGAAAAACCATTACCAGATGGGGTAACCATCTACACTGATGCAGGCAAGCGCCTACGGCGCGCAGCTTGCGTCTGGAAAGAAGGTGATCAATGGAAACAACATATTATAGAGGGACAACCTCAAGATTCCCTTCAAACTTTAGAATTAACTGCAGTAGTTTGGGCCTTGACTAATTGGCTAAACACTCCTTTAAATGTAGTAACAAATTCAATGTATGTGGCTGGAATAATGCCACGGTTAGAGGATGCCTTACTAAGGGAAACGACCAACCCTAGATTAGGAAGTCTATTTATCAAGTTACGATCCGTATTAAGTCAACGAACAGCAACCTGTTGTATTATCCATATTTGCAGTCATCAGTTAGATCTTGGACTTGGCCATGGTAATCAACTAGCTGACAGCCTAGTTAGTCCTGCATGCCATGCGCCTCCTATGGATAAATTTCAACAGGCCAGACAAAGTCACGAAAATTTTCACCAAAACGCAAAAGGTTTAAAAAGGCAATTTAATTTAACAGAAAATGAAGCCCGAAGCATCATTCAGGCCTGCCCAAAATGCGGAAATCACGGGCCAGGCATAGGAGTAGGAGTAAATCCAAAAGGACTAAAAGCATTAGAATTATGGCAAATGGATGTTACCCATGTTCCAGAATTTGGTAGGTTAAAGTATGTACATGTAACAATTGACACCTTTTCGAAAATGATATGGGCAACTGCGTTGCCTGGAGAAAAAGCACATCATGTATGTAAACATTTGCTTGCTTGCTTCGCTGTATTAGGTGTACCAGAGCGCATTAAGACTGATAATGGTCCTGCCTATGTTAGTCAAAAGGTGAGAGCATTTTTATCACGATGGGGGGTCGATCATGTGACAGGGATTCCACATTCACGTACTGGACAAGGATTAGTGGAACACACTCATCAAATTCTAAGAGATTATCTAGCTGAACAAAAAGGTGTTGAAACTGATGCACAACGAAGGTTGCATCGCGTACTTTTCACACTAAATTTTCTTTGTCTTATGGGCGATAGAGAAGAGCCAGCTATTGTAATTCACCATCAACACCTTAAGTTTAATGCTACAACAACACTTCCACAGTTTAAAGTAAAATATAGAGATCCTATCTCAGGAATGTGGTTAGGACCTGTTCCGGTATATTTAACGGCCGAGGATATATGTGTGTTTCCACAGATCATGGTCCAGTGTGGGTGCCGAGCAAGAGCGTAAAGCCTGTTTTGGCTCATCATGACTCACTGCATGAGCAAAATGGTCAAGCTCCTGATTCTAGAGATGCTATTCCCAATGGTAATGACTCTCCACAAGATTGAGCCCAGAGAAAACGTGGGTTACATGGGCAAACAAGACAGGACAACAAGCCTTTTGTCTATCGCTTGCTTCTGCAACAGAGCCTTTTCGAACATGTTTAATAGGGATACCTGGCTTCAATGTAGGGGAATTGCATAGCTTTGCCACGCAAAATTGTAGTTTGTCTATTTCTGTTAGTAATTATAGTGCCACGCTTATTAATAGCATGAATGTTACCTGATAAGTTTGCTTACCGAAGGAATTCGAATTTTAATCACTCTTTCTATTTTAGGATTATGTTTTTGTGTAGCATTTAGCTGTGTTAAACGAGCTTTGTTAAAAGTGGTAAATCATGCCTGGATTGCTCAAAAACAAAAAGGAGGAATTGTGGAAGGATGGCTAAGTGAGAAGGGACATGATCTTTTCAGTGTGAGCAATCCTGCTTTTAGTGTATCAAGAAGCACAGAGGATACTATAAACTGAGCTTGAACAGCAACGGACTACTTGGCAAACAACATAAGAGACAACAACTAAGTCCAGAATGTGCTAATGAACCTCTTCGCGTGAACAGCAACCCTGTACCAGTCATATAACTGTCTTAAGCGCGTGAACACATGTAATGAGCCAATCATATAGGTATTGCTACTGCGTGCTCTGCTGATTGTCTATATAAGCCTTGTAATTGTCTGAAATAAAGGAGAACGATCATACTCGCATTGAGGTTACATCGTTACTCCGGGTCCGGTCTTCCCACTCCGACATCCAAGTACCTGAAGAGAGGGTGCAAATAGGACGGAGCCAGGCTCTTTTCAGTGGTGCCCAGCGACAGGACAAGAGGCAATGGGCATCAACTGAAACAGAGGAGGTTCCCTCTGAACATCAGGAAACACTTTCCACTGCAAGGGTGACTGAGCGCTGGCACAGGTTGCCCAGGGGAGGCTGTGGAGTCTCCATCCTTGGAGATATTCAAAAGCCCTCTGGACATGGTTCGAGGCAACTGGCTTTAGACCAGATGACTTCCCAAAGTCCCTTCCAACCTCAGCCATTCTGTGATTCTGTGATTCTGTGCTTCTTAGCTCTTATCCCTAATAAAGAGACTTTTGGTGCAAACTGTACTGGTTATAATAATTTCTGAAGATTTTAAAGAATTTCACACCTAAATTTCTGAGTAACAGCATATAACATAATGATCATGATTTGATGATATTGTGCACAAATGCAGAAAAGACGTTATCATAGATAGTAGCCTCAAAGGAGAAGTTGGCATTTCATGGGATTTGTGGTATGGAAGGAGTTTTAACTGTATATAAACTGTATACTGAGAACTGAAGAGAAATTATTTCTTTAAATTTAAAGGGGCTCTTTATTGAAATGGCCTTTTCCTCCTTTCCTCCCCAGACTTCTTCACAGTTTTGGAAGTGGAGTTAACAGAATTAACCCTGTCAGTAAAACATTAAATTTGAGAAGAGTTCTTACTACAAGCTAGAGAAGTAAATACTACAGTGCTATTGCCACTTGACATTACACCAAACTTAATGTTAACCTGTATAAAATAGTTTATATTTTTTATCTTTGTACTGTTACTTGTGATTAAATGAACATCTGATGAAATATTTGAACAAACAAAATATGTACAAATAAATACAAATATCAAAAACTTACTTGAATGAAAGCAAATCTTCACACATACCTCGTGTTTGACAGGCTGACAGACTAAAAAACATTTTAAATTGAAGCTGTGTATAAAACCTCTACATGTAGTCACTAGACAAAGGCTTTCTAATCAGTGTAATGCCCTTTAGGAAAGGTTCATCATCTCTGAGGGCTGATACTTTGAAAAATCAGTATCTACTGCTCATGCTTTAGGTTCCTAGAGGAGCAATTGCTACTAAGAGATGGAAAAGTTACCTCACAACAGCTGTAAACTCTCCATCTCAGCAGGCACTGATTACATGGTTAAGATCAACAAAACCACATTTGAGACCTAAATATTCTGGTGGTGGTGTTAATTTACTGTCCTTCATTTAATCTTATTATTTAACTAAGAAAAAAAGACATTTTCAGTGCTAGTATACAAGCATATTAAAAGAGCTAGTATTCAAAACAGAGAAAATAATTAAACCTTCAGCCAGCCATATTGTAGCTCTGTTGTGTGTCTAACACATTACTGTCCACGTTTTTGATTTAACTTGTCTACCTTCTTGGTGTAAGCAAGTGATGCAGTTAAATTATTACAGCCCTTGTCCCCTCAATTCCAGTGATATTATATTGCTACAGCTCTTCTTTTTTAGAGTAGAACAGCCTTATCTATGTAAGGTAAATTTGTATAGTTATGCATTCACGCAAGAGGGTTTTCTTTGCTAGGAAAAAAAAAGCTATTTCAGTTAAAGAGTCTTCTCCAAATGCAATAGTTTTCTTGAAAATGTTCAGATTTAGAGTAGGCCTCTATTCAATTTGGAATAATGCTAGTGCTAAGGAAGAGAAGAGAAACCACTGAAAAATTTTACCCCTTCCAATAAGTCCGTCGTGCTCTCTCCCTCAATGTATCCTAGCAAAGGCTCTTTATTTCCTGTCACACAAGCAAAAAGAACCAGAGGGAGCAATGTGAGAGAAGCTTAGCACTAGGGAACACCAGGATGAAGTCTGTTTATCTTTTGAGTGTTTTTAGTAGAATTGGGTGGAACAGGTGAGGAGCTCCTTTTCTTCACTCACAAGCAGACACCCTGTTGAAAATGCTCATGCCTTCCTCTTCTCATGTAAACAGACACATGCTAGACAGCACCTGACAGGAGGCATTGTATGTTACTCTGTATACTTAAAAGAGCAGTTATTTACACCAAAGGAACATTTTCCAGGGTTTAGCGTATCGTTTGCTTTTTATGACATACAGATTTAGCCAGAGCTAAATCTTACAAAGAACAATGGTTAGCTCTCAAGCTGATCCAGTGACCACTTTATAGAATCATAGAATCATAGAAGAGTTTGGGTTTGAAGGGACTTCCAAAGATCATCTAGTCCATCCCCCCTGCAATGAGCAGGGACATCTTCAACTAGATCAGGTTGCTCAGAGCCCTGTCCAACCTGACCTTGAATGTTTCCAGGGGTGGGGCATCTACCACCTCTCCGGGCAACCTGTTCCACTGTTTCACCACCCTCATTGTAAAAAAATTTCTTCCTTATATCTAGTCTGAAGCTACCCTCTCTTAGTTTAAAACCATTGCCCCTTGTCCTATCACAACAGGTCCAACTCTCTCAGCCGTTCTTAATAAGAGAGGTGTTCCATCCCTCTGATCATCTTTGTGGCCCTCCTCTGGACCCGCTCTAACAGGTCCATGTCCTTCCTGTGCTGAGGACTCCAGAGCTGGACACAGTACTCCAGGTGGGGTCTCACCAGAGCAGAGTAGAGGAGCGGAGTCACCTCCCTTGACCTGCTGGCCATGCTTCTTTTGATGCAGCCCAGGATATGGTTGGCTTTCTGGGCTGCAAGAGCACGTTGCTGGCTCATGTCCACCTTTTCGTCCACCAGTATCCCCAAGTCCTTCTCGGCAGGACTGCTCTCAATCTCTTCATCCCCCCGCCTGTATTGGTACTGGGGGTTGCCATGACCCAAGTGCAGGACCTTGCACTTGGCCTTGTTGAACCTCATGAGGTTCACATGGGCCCACTTCTCAAGCTTGTACAGGTCCCTCTGGATGGCATCCCATCCCTCAGGCGTGTCAACCACAGCTTGGTGTCATCTGTGAATTTGCTGAGGGTGCACTCAATCCCACTGTCTATGTCATTGATGAAGATATTAAACAGTACTGGTCCCAATATGGACCCCTGAGGGACACCACTTACCACTGTTCTCCATCTGGACATTGAGCCATTGATCACTACCCTCTGGATGCAACCATCCAGCCAATTCCTCATCCACCAAACAGTCCACCCATCGAATCCATGTCTCTGCAGTTTAGAGAGAAGGTTGTTGAGGGGGACTGTGTCAAAGGCCTTACAGAAGTTCAGATAGATGACATCCGTAGCTCTTCCCTTGTCCACTGATGTAGTCACTCCATCATAGAAGGCCATTAGATTGGTCAGGCAAGACTTTCCCTTGGTGAAGACATGCTCGCTCTCTCGAATCACCTCCCTGCCCTCCATGTGCCTTAGCACAGCTTCTAGGAGGATCTGTTCCATGATCTTCCCAGGCACAGAGGTGAGGCTGACAGGTTGGTAGTTCCCAGGGTCCTCCTTTCTACCCTTTTTAAAAATGGGTGCAATGTTTCCCTGTTTCCATTCACTGGGGACTTCACTTGACTGCCGTGACTTTTCAAATATCCTGGAGAGTGGCTTGGCAACTACATCAACCAATTCCCTCAGGACTCTGGGATGCATCTTATCAGGACCCACAGACTTATGTATGTTCAGGATCCTCAGGTGGTCACAAACCTGATCTTTTCTTACAATGGGAGGGACTTTGCTCCCCCAGTCCCCATCTTACAGTCCATCCACTTGAGAGGTGTGGATGGAAGTGAAGTGCTTGCCAGTGAAGACTGAGGAAAAAAAAGTTGTTGAGTACCTCAGCCTTCTCCTCATCCGTTGTTACCAGTTTGCCAGTCTTGCTCATCAGGAGGGGATATGCTTTCTTTGACCTTCCTTTTCTGGCTGCCATACCTGTAGAAGCCCTTATTGTTCTTTGCGTCCCTTGCCACATTCACCTCCACATTGACCTTCCTGACCCTACCCCTACACAACTGGGCAGCATCCCTGTACTCTCCCCAGGATACCTGTCCTTGCTTCCGCTGCCTGTGCATTTCCTTCTTGCCCTTTAGTTTGACCAGCAGGTCTCAACTCATCCATGCTGGTCTCTTGCATTCATTTCCTGATTTCTTACACCTGGGGATCAAGAGCTCTTGCGCTCTATGGAAAGCATCCTTAAAGATCTGCCAGCTCTGTTCTGCTCCCTTGTCTCTGAGGGCAGTTTCCCAGGGGGTCCTATTGACTAACTACTTGAACAGCTGGAAGTTTGCTTTCCTAAAATTCAGGGTCCTGACTTTACTCTTTGCCTGACCCTTATCCCTCAGGATTGTGAACTCCACCAGTCCATGATCACTGCAGCCCCGGCTGCCTCCAATCTTGACGTCACTGATTAGCTCACTTGCATTGGTGCTCAACAGGTCCAGTATCGCATCCCCTCTGGTAGGACTGTCTATTGCCTGGCTTAAGAAGTTATCCTCAGTGACTCCAGGAGTCTTCTGGATTGCCTACAGCTTGCCGTGCTACTTTTCCAGCAGATGTTGGGGTGGTTGAAGTCCCCCAACAGGATGAGAGCCTGCGAGAGCGATGCCTCCTGTTGCTTGAGTAAGAAGGCTTCGTTAATAGGCTTCCCTGGATTGGGCAGCTGTAGTAGACACCAACCAAAAGGTTCCCTTTGTTGCCTCGGTCTCTAATTCTTACTCATAAGCTTTCAGCCTGCTCATGGCTGTTCTTCAGAGACAGCTCTTCACACTCTATCCATTTCTTGATGTAGAGGGCAACCCCTTGGTCCCTGCTTCCTCGCCTGTCCTTTCTGAACAGCCTGTAGCCATTGATAGCAGCACTCCAGTCATGGGATTTGTCCCATCAAGTTTCAGTAATGGCAATTAGGCTGTAGCTTTCTAGCAGCACAGTGGCTTCCAACTCCTCCTGTTTGTTGCCCATGCTGCATGCATTGATGTAGAGGGCTGGGCTGTTGGCCGTGTCACCTTCTTAGAGGAACACATCTTAATTCCTTTCAGGTATTTCACTGGCATTTCCCTGTTGGCTTCTATTCCCTCAGGAGCCCCTGACTCATCTCCATAAGACTTCAAGCGTGCTCCAGTGCACCCAGCATGTCCCAGAGCAACAGGCTGAGGGCCCTCACTAGCACCCCATCCCTCTAACCTTGGCACATTGTCCCACAGCTTGTCATGGGCAGCCTGGTATTATCCCTCTCCCCCTTCAAGTCTAGTTTAAAGCTCTGTCCATGAGCCTCATGTCCTGGTTTCAGCTGGGATAGAGTTAATTTTCTTCCTAGGCGCTGGTATAGGGCTGTGTTTTGGATTTAGGATGAGAATAATGTTGATAACACACTGATGTTTTAGTTGTTGCTACGTAGTGCTTACACTAGTCAAGGACTTTTCAGCTTCCCCTGCTCTGCCGGGTGCACAAGAAGCTGGGAGGGAGCACAGCCAGGACAGCTGACCCAGACTGGCCAAAGGGCTATGCCATACCATATGACATCAGGCTCAGCATATAAACTGGGGAGTTGGCTGGGGGACAGTGATCGCTGCTCGGGGACACGCTGGGCATTGGTCGGTGGGTGGTGAGCAATTGTATAGTGTATTACTTGCTTTGTATATTATTCTTGTATTATATTAGTAGTAGTAGTAGTACTACTACTACTACTACTACTACTACTACTATTACTACTATTTTATTTTACTTCAATTATTAAACTGTTCTTATCTCAACCCATGAGTTTTCTCACTTTTACCTTTCCAGTTCTCTCCCCCATCCCACCGGTGGGGGAATGAGCAAGCGGCTCTGTGCTGCTTAGTTGCTGGCTGGGGTTAAACCACGACACCCCGCTAGCTCCTGAGCAAAGACCCTCTTCCGCCTTTGAGAAGGGTGAATCACATCCGACAGCAGCAGGCCTGGTGCCATGTAGACCATCCCATTATCAAAAAACGCAAAACTGTGGTGATGACACCAGCCACGGAGCCATATTCTTCTTTGATGAAGAATCCTAAGTGTTACGTGCCTTCTTCTGAGAAAGTAGCACTGGTCCCATAAATAAATATGGGACTGCTGTATGAGAGGAAAGGCTTCTGTTGGCCCTGTTCCACAGGTAGCACAATTTCTGAGTTGGGAAGTTTATATTGGACAGAAAATAAATAGCACAAAGACTAGCAAATTAACATGTACTTTTTTCTTATTTCTGCTAGAATGATTCTCACCAAACTCAGCGGTAAGCAATGCATATTTGTAAAATAAATTGATTAAAAGCTGGGGCAAAGGAGACTATCAGTTTTAGTAATATTTTGCAGTGTAGTGTTATTCCAGCATTAAAAGTAGTAAGACATAGAAATTAAGGTTTATGCTTAAAGTCAGAGACTTAGATTATTAAGTTGTGTTTCCACATCTACCATAATATTTTTAGTCTCAGTATAAGATTTTTTTTCTGTGATTTCAGGGTGTATGAACTGATTAATTCTGTAGAACAGAAAATCTGAGACTTTGTTGCAGTAGCAGTCAATTCTTTACTAAATACATGAATAAGGAATATGTCTTCTTTTTAATACTAATGATTATGCTTATGAGTACTGAAAATTTCTAGAGTCACTTCATGGGGTGCAGAATATGGAGCATGATAGTATCCTCACACCAAGATGCTTGCATTAAAAAAAAAAGAAAAAAGTAAAATATTTCCACTATTAGCAGGACTGGTAGAACTACCTACAGCTAAGTGTGTCAGAAAATAGAATTTTACAGTATTTTGGTTGTTTTTAACTTTTTTAAGCTTATATGCTGCAAAATGGTATTTTCTATTACCTCAGAATGGTTTTTTTCTTTTTTAACAAAATTTTCCTGTTTTTGAGAATAAGACCAAGAAAAAATCACACTGGATGCTAAAAAAAAATCTGATAATTCTTTTTGTCAGCAACACTGTGCATTGGTGACATAGTATTCAGCAGGAAACTGGCCTTTGTTTTCGAGTTATGCCTTTACCATCTGAATGGAATCTTGCCCTCACTGACCCAGGAGACTCGAGAGGGGGCTCTGTCATGCCTTAACGGAATTCTTGAAGAAGGAATCGGGTGCTGATGAAGAGCAGAATTGGAAAGAGGAAACAAAGAACAGGTCATCAGAGTGACTGGGGTGGGATAACTGGAAATAGAAGGGGTTGAGGCCAGAACTGGAGGAGTCGTCATCCATACTGCTTCTTCATCCAGGTCCCGATTTTGTGTTATCTGAAAGAGAGATTGCATTGGCAATGGCCTGCTTAAGAGCACAACTCTGTTTAACACCTTGACCATTGTCAATCCTGTTCACTTAATGAATCAAGGTCTTGGAAAAAAATAATCCATTAACATGGAATGCAGTTTGCATTGTGACACGGATACTGTAGGGTACTGAATTCAGATTGCAGAAGGAGAGTTGTCCTTTCATCATAATTTTTAAGTACTTAACTTCACAGACAATGCTATTTTAATGGGGGTTATCTTGAGCTACTTTCATGCAGCAGTTTCAAAAACCTACTCTTGCCAAAACAAAAATCCATCAGGTGGAACATGAGTTGTGCCATCAGCGATCTTTAGCCCATTAGATGCACACCACAGACCTAACACTAGAATTAACAGGTTACCTTGTCCTAGGATTCATGTGTTATTCTGCACAAGGAACAGCATTTTAAAGGGCTGCAAAGTATGTTTTGCTAACAGGTTTCATGCTATTTACAGGGGATAGAAAAATGCAAAGACAAAGGGCACAGAAATACCAAGTTCCTTTTTTGCAGACACCCTTCTAAATCTACTACATGCTGCTTCGTTTTGCTTTCATCTAATCCTACTCATTCTAGCTTTGAGTTTTATTCATTCCTCTTTTATGCATGCCTCTAAACAGCTGTCTATCTCTTCATCAGTAGACTTTCACCTTTCTGCTGTTGCCTGCCTACCTTATAAACTCAGAAAGCCGCTCCTTTGCATCTCTGACTGATGTCTTCTTCCAAAGTCTGCATAGCCCTATCCAATCCTCTTTCTCTTCAGCTTGTTTTCTGTCGGGCTTCTGTAATGTTGTTTTCTTTTCATCTTCCTCATAGTGGGTTCCATTTTGACCATTTTGTCTGGCTTATGCAGGGAGAAGCATCTGACAGCATGGGACAGACATCCAGCATTCACCTTCAGTTCCTGGCTCTAGAAATGCAAAAGAAGTGTTGCTTGGCCCAAGACTTGGATATACTCTTTACTGAGATACTCGTCAGGTCTGAAAATTTAGTTAGCTAGTTAGTTGGACAGGTCTAACTCCAGTCATCTTTAAGAAGTCTCCACTGAGCATATGCTGATTGTGGCTGCTTCTGAAAGCTTATAAATCACCACTGCTTGCAAAAAATTATTCCTTCTCTAAATCCTATGTGACTAGAGCTCCTCAGCAGACAGGTTATAAAATTTATTGTGGGGGGGTGTGGTGTGGGGTAGACAGACAGTACTTTCTATTCTTTTTCTCAGAAATTTGGTCTTCCCAAAAAATAAATCTGATAGTGAATGTCATCTTGAATGGTTAAAGCAATTATAGAAGTCTTGTGGCATGGATTATAGGGCAAATTTATGTACAGGATAAAACTGTATTTAAAAACAAGAATAAATAATGTATTTTGTTTCTGAATAACTGATTTTTTTGGCTTCCTAAAAGCGTTTTAAAAAACAAGATTGTATTATGTGCACATGTGTGTGTTTGTGGCCTGATAATGAACTTTTGCCTTTGTTTGCAATGTGGTCTGGAGTGTATGTTTACCTTTGCTTTGGCTTACTGTACTGTGTAAACAAATACACTTTTATTCTTTTTAAAAAAAGTTGTTCTGGGAACTGTTACATTCTCATTTTGTGACGGAACTTTGTCTTCCTGAGGCTTGGATGCTGTGTCATGTTAGTTGTGATGACAGGCTATGCAGTATCAAAAAAAAAAAAAAACCAAACCAAACAACTTAACTGTAGTGACTGCAGTCAGCTCTAAACACAGTGGAAAGCCACTCTGAGCACAGAGCACCTGTGGGCAGTGTGTGCTCACACTACTGTCAAAGCAGCCCTGTGCAGTCCTTTTGGAAGTACAAAGCCCTCATGGCACTGCAAGACAGGACGAGGAGCTGGAAGTAGTTAGCAAAGTTATATAGAAAGAATATTAACACAGAGCAGCAATTTATTTCCATCACAGACCCAAGAAAATGCCTTGGATTTGCTTTCTAAGAATCCCTCTACAGCATTTAAATGACTCAAAATCTCTCTCTTTTCCTTGGAAAATAGAATGAAAATTCATTTATGTAAACTAAACGATGGTAGACATTTTGTATTTCTTTAACAGGGACAAACTACTAAGCATACTTTAAACGAACACAGAGAATGTATCAGGGTGCAGGCCGGGACTGATGCTCCCTGGGCACTCGGAGGCAGCCAGGGCCTGGGTCCTACCACCCCAGCCAGGAGCAGGGCAGCCGGGGTGGCAGGGGGGCAGCTGGGGGCAGCCCCAGCCCTGGCGATTGGAACCTGGTGGGGACCAGGATGGGCAGGGCCGGGCTGGGACATCAGCCTGGGGCCCAGGCAGGGCAGGGCTGAGGGGAGCTGGAGACCAGCCCTGCTGCAGCATCTCTGGGGCAGGGGCTGATGGCCCTGGGGGCTGCCATGAGGTCCTGGACCATGGGCAGGGCTGGGGGAGGCCCCGGAGGAGGCTGGGCAGGGCTGGTAAGCCCTGTCAGTGCCATCAGGGCCCTGACGGAATATATGACATTGGTTTTTATTTTGTATTTTAAATAAAAAGAAACATATCATAAAGTTTTGAGGAAGGGGGGAAAAAGTCCAAAAGAGTAAATTTTTTCAACTCCCTATCTTGCAACAACTGAATTTCAGCAATAACTCTAAATGGAGTATCAAGTGGATTTCAAAGGCACAGATAGAATCAGTATTTAGATAATTATTTTACTCATTTAGAGAGTCATTTTGACCTTAAACTAGGACTGCATAAATAGGTCCATGTATGAAGAGATCTGACAATAATGCAATAAGCATTGCGTCAAATCTAATTATGTACCAAGTTTTGTAATTATAGATTAGTCTTTCTGCACTATATGAGTCACAGTTCAGAATCAATGGTATATTGTGGTTGTGGAAAATTTCTGTACAAGTGGCAGACATATCAAATTATACAATGATGTTTAGACACCTTCAGTGTATGGTATTCTTTACAAGAGAGCACTGAAATAAGAGCATGTGCAAGTTCTAATTTTATAAATCCTTGGTCATTATACAAAGAAAGACAAACACACTCTCTAGCAATTTACAAGTTTGTGTTAATTCTTTCTAATCATAGAATTACAGAACAGCCCAGGTTGGAAGGGACCTCGAAAGATCATCTGGTCCAACCCTTTGTGGGAAAGGTAGCCTGGATGAGATTATTGAGCACCCTGTCCAATCACATCTTGAAAACCTCCAGTGATGGGGACTCCACCATGTTCCTGAGGAGGTTGTTCCAGTGCACGATTGTTCTCACTGTAAAAATTTTCTTTCTTATGTCAAGAGGAAGCCTCCATCATTGCCACTTGTACCTGTTGTCCCTTGTCTTCATGTAGCTCCTTGTGAAGAGAGAGCCCCTGTCCTCTTTGTAGCTGCCTTAAGTGACCATCTCCAAACCATACAAAACAAGACATTCTATTTCATACTAAGAGTGTAATCACATAACAAATGATAGCTGTGCTTAGTGATTACTAGCATGGCATACAAACATATCTACAGTAAAACAAAACTCTGTCCTGATAAGTTCCAAGACAGAATTTCTTCTCTGTTTGTCATGATGAAACAGGCTCTGTTGCATACAAGAGAAAAGTTACATGACAGTACAAAATGTTCTCAATTAAGAAAGTGGGTTCCAAAACATACAATGGCTGATGACTGAGTTATGCCCTGGGAAGCTTTAGATTAGTCCTAGATGATTTTAGTCTTGTCTGGCAAAATGAGACATTTACTTTTTTCATTATTTGGGCCGCACTGTCTTTCATTTTCAAGTGAGGCAGGCAATTCTTTTTCTTCAGGTGCTTAGTGGTAAAGGATGGCTGATATGGCTTGTTGGCAGCTGCTTTGCACCATTTTCCTAAAGCTTCCCAGAAGAGATCCATCTTATATACAAAGTCATGTGCTGAGTTCCAGCAGAAAATCTAGACTGACAAACCTCTAGCTTATTTTTTGGGTTTAGAGAATATCATTATTTTGATGAAATGGGACACTCATTTGAAAAAAACATCTCTGATAGGAAAAGGCTTAAGTATTTGTTTAAGATCAAGCACTTTGGTTAAGTGCTTTGCTGAATTAGGCCATGGAATAAGAAACACAGATTAACTTGTGTCTATCACCAAATGCTGGGAGCCTGTGCCGTAAATTTAATGTCCTCAAACAGACACATACCTATGCCTCAAGTTCTGTTTTCAAAGATCAGAATCAGATTTCTAACTGATTTAATACAATGAGATTTATTAATTTACTGTATCTGTGGTGAGACATGAAAATATCTGAGTCACTCATTACAGCAAAGGACAAATATACAATACATTCAAAGCAATGTGGAAGAAATAAGCTGTATGCCAGCTACATGCCAAGAAAAATAATATTGGGTGTAGAACTGATCTATATGCACATGAATCAAATACAGGCATCAGGACTGAAATCTGCTGTTGTAAAACGCTGTGTATCGATGCTTTACATGGAATTAGAAATTATAGTTGTGGCATATGATTGCCCTCTATGCCTTGGCATGCCAGCCTAGGGTAGTGCTACAGGGAGTCATCCATTGGGAAAGGAAAACTATTTAACAGAGTTTTTTGTAAATAAGTAACAGATTATGTACATAGAGTTCTTAAAATGCTTTGTTCTGAGACAAATTCCAAATACAGATGGCAAAGGCAGGATAACTTACTGTATTGGTAGCACTGTACATACAATATTAGGAATTATTGCTTAGAAATCACATAGACTAATACATTTTTATTACTTCCTTTTCAGTGATACATGTTTCACAAGTAGAAAGCATGTTAGACAGATACACGCAAAATTGTTCTGGGAGCTATATTGAATACGGCATGCACAGATTCCTATGGGATGTTATCTTTGCTTTCAGTAGTGTTAATTTACTTCCATGACAATACATTACGTTTAAAACTTCAACAATTTCTTACTATTAAAATTTGGTGCTGATGAGAGGTGTTATTACTGAAGTCTACTGCATACCTATCATTTCATGCTCAGAACATGATGGAGGAAACAAAATTCTGTACAATAATCTCAAGCTCTGTAATATTGTGAACTGAGAGAGAAAACAGTGAAACTTACAGCATCCAAATTCAGAGAAGAAAATGTGAAACTGTACACCATCCTTCATGGTTAAATAAGAAAACTCCAAGATCTCCTTGACACAGATTACATTCTCTTTCATACACACTTCAAGTTAAGAATTTTTAGTGTTCAAACTTCCTCTACTCCTGTTACCTCTAGCAGCTGCAAATGTTGCTCTTAGTTACTGTTTGACCAATCTGTTTTCATTTCATGGTCCAAGCAAACACAGTAGAGTGTTTACAGCTTACATTTTTAAAAGACTTTTGGCATACATGATTGTTCTTTCCTCTCAGTTTGCAGATGTCCATACTGAGCATTTCTGCAAGGAAAATAAATGAAATAATTCAGCAAATACATAAAAAGATCTTCATGCAAAATTAAAAATACTTTCTGTGGAAAATGCTGATTCTAGTGGTATACTTCCATGAATACTGTAAAACAATCATCAACTTCTGCTTGAATAGTCTGAGAAACTACATTCCTTTTAATTGCCATATTATAGCACATTCTGATGAATTTATGCAGTCTTCAGTCATCACACAATTTCAGCAACTCATCCCAGATTCTTTTTTACCTTCAGATTGAAATTCCATTTCCATTATCAAGCCATTCTCAGCATGAAATGTAACCATGATCCAATGACAGGTGTCACCTAAGCAGAACTTGGCTTCAGTGATGTCTTTTACCTGGATTATACACTTGTTAGCATGTAGAAGAAAAATTTTCTTAAACTGTTATTGTTACTGCGAAGCATTATAAAGTCATAGAGTTATGAGGGATAGGATAGGATAGGATAGGATAGGATAGAATAGAATAGAATAGAATAGAATAGAATAGAATAGAATAGAATAGAATAGGAATAGAATAGAATAGAATAGTTCAGCTGGAAGGGACCTACAGCAATCATCCAGTCCAACTGCCTGACAAATTCAGGGCTGACCAAAAGTTAAAGCATGTTATTAAGGGCATTGTCCAAATGCCTCTTAAACACTGGCAGGCTTGGGGCATCGACCGCCTGTCTTGGAAGCCTGTTCCAGTGTTTAACCACCCTCTGTCTAAAGAAATGTTTTCTAATATCTAGTGTGAACCTCCCCTGACACAGCTTTGAACCATTCCCATGCATCCTGTCACTGGAAACCAGGGAGAAGAGATAAGCATGTCTCTCTCCAAAGGGGCAGGAGAATGATTTCAATGGTCATTCTCCTGCTTTATGTGCAGTGATGTCAGAAAAGGTAAGCAGTAATGATGTATTGCAAAAGAGCTTTCTTCTGCTATGATTGTCCCTTGCAGTAGAAAAGAAGCACAGTTTATTTAAAATTACCAGAAAGGATTTGTTATTGGGGATGTCTGCACTGATATATGCTGGGGTCCATGCACCAATATTTGCTGGGGGCTGCCCATTTGGAAAGCAGCTTTGCAGGGAGGGACCTGGGGGTCCTGGTGGACATCAGTTTGAGCATGAGCCAGCAATGTGCCCTTGCAGCAAAGAAGGCAAATGGTATCCTGGGCTGCATTAGGAGGAGCATTGCCAGCAGGTCGAGAGAGGTGATCCTTCCCCTCTACTCAGCACTGGTGAGCCCACACCTGGAGTGCTGTGTCCAGTTCTGGGCTTCCCGTACAAGAGGGACATGGATGTACATCATAGAAAGGTGATGGAAGGGACTGGAGCATCTCTCCTATGAGAAAAGGCTGAGAGAGCTGGGACTGCTCAGCCTAGAGAGAAAGATCAGGGGGGATCTCATCAATGTATAAAAACACCCGAAGGGAGGGTGCAAATAGGACGGAGCCAGGCTCTTTTCAGTGGTGCCCAGTGATAGGGCAAGAGGCAATGGGCACCAACGGAAACAGAGGAGGTTCCCTCTGAACATCAGGAAACACTTTCCACTGCGAGGGTGACTGAGCGCTGGCACAGGTTGACTGGGGAGATTATGGAGTCTCCATCCTTGGAGATATTCAAAAGCCATCTGGACATGGTCCTGGGCAACTGGCTCTAGGTGGCCCTGCTTGAGCAGGGGGGTTGGGCAAGATGACCTTGAGAAGTCCCTTCCAACCTCAGTCAGGCTGTGATTCTGTGATTCAGTGACTGACCTGGTGTCAGCTGGTTGACCTGCCATTTGGCCATGCTTTTGGATGTCTTCATGTGTTACACGCTGACAGGATTTTATAGTCAGGAGAAGACTACAATTCAGGTACTTCTCTGCAATTATATATTCTTGATAGCATAAGTGATACGTATGATATATAAAAGAATGCTCATTAAAAGTTTAAAGTGTAATAGAGTACAAGATATAATTTCATTATATCAAATTCTACAAATCACAATAATGCTGGTACTGATTGGACTGATGGTAAAAAGAGTTCACTGTGGGAAGGAAGGCAATGATCCATAATCTGGAATTCTTTAAGTTAACACTGATCTAATGTGCAAGACAATGCATCATAACCTGGTTAAGGTGAAAAGGATTAAGAGAATGCTAGTAAAAAGTAGCTATTATTTGGCCAGCCTTCTTCAGAATTAAAGCTTATCTTCAAAACCAGTCCATTCTCACACAGTGCACACATATCTCCTTTTGGAAAGTGAAGTGATCATTAACTTCATTCTAATAACT
This sequence comes from Theristicus caerulescens, assembly GCA_020745775.1. Classification (NCBI taxonomy): domain Eukaryota; kingdom Metazoa; phylum Chordata; class Aves; order Pelecaniformes; family Threskiornithidae; genus Theristicus; species Theristicus caerulescens. Next base: position 37,022,777 of record CM036583.1, read on the forward strand.
AAAATACTGGATAACCCTTAAACAGTGCAAGAATTTCACTCTGATCTCTCTGGATTCCAATGATGGCCAAAATGAGGAAGGAATTTTTTTTTTTAATGGCGGGAGACAACAGTAGGAAAATAAGACTACTTTATGAAATGCATTCCTTTTCTATAGTAAAAATCAGAAATGTATGCCATTTGAGACAAATGTGTAATTTCCTCCTCTTAAAAGGGAGGAGAAAGTATTGTAACTTAGGTTAATTTGACTGAGCTGTGGCATCTAATGTTCTCCCTTCTTGGAGCCTCCCAGTTTATAAGAACACAAGATACGATGTCTATCAGCAGGTGGTTAGTTCCTCAGGGTCTGTATCCTATCATCTGTAACAGCAGGTAGTGCTGAGCTGCAGAAACACAGAACAAAGCCCATTCATACACGACACAGCTGATAGTCCGCAACTCCCACTGGATACCAATTCAGTTGTGAAATACAGAACTTCTAAGGCAACTAGTCCAGATCACATAAAATTTGATTGCCCTAGGGTTACTGTAAAGGTTTTTACTGGTCATAAATTTACTTAGATTTTAATAAAGCTCAGTCACAGCATTTGGCTCTATGACCTCGTGTAACAGTGAATTTTACCATTATCATGCTATATGAACTGATGTTTCCGTCTTTCATTTGATATAATTTTGCAGTTACTAATTTCAAGTCAGTTATTAAATTGTTCTTAAAGACAACCATAAAATTAGAACCGTCATGCTGGAACTGATCCAACATGCTGTCTCCAGCACTGATATCACAGAAAGTGGAAAAGAGTATTTTCTTCAATAGTTAAAGACTGTGAAGAAAAAGGGTGTCCTATTCAGTCCTCTTATTTTTTTGGTCAGCTGTCCCTATGATGACCTCTGCACTGTCTTTATTTCTATAAATTACCAGTCCCTTTTAGGTCTTAGCCAAGTTCTTAGTTTTATCGACTTTGTATGGCAATGAGTCCCACGCTTTAATTATTTGTCATATAAATAAATCTTTTTTAAATTTATTTTGAATTTGCAAACTTTAAACATTTTTTATTTCCCACCATTGTTTTCAGTTACTTAATGGGAAAATGCAAATTTATTTTCTCCACACCATTCACTTGTTTATATACTTTTATCAAAGTATCTGTATATGATTTCTGTAGAGATTTTGGGCATAGTCTTCTACTGTCCTGCATTTTGTAAGGTCACTTCTGACTGTGTTCTGTGAATATAAAAAATTTCCATACTAGAAACCAGTGTTGGCCACATTTGTAAATAGAGAAAAAGTAGGCGAGCAATGTATTGTTGTACAGTCACTGCTGTCTGACTCAGTCACAATCCTGATAAAAAATATGTAACAGTTCAAAATATTTTTCCATTATTCCTCAAAATCTTAAAGTAATTATAATGAGAATTATAATTAATATAGTTCAGATTTCCCAGGAAGGAATATAAATGTGCATTTTGTAGGCTGTAGGCTGGAAATTGATTTTTAAAATGCCTTTTTGGCTTATTTCTACTGGTATGTTGTTGAAACAAAAGGAAGGCCAGTCTTCTTCATTACCATGCCATAGGTGGGAATGAAATACAATGTGAATTCCTGACATGAACCCTCTGTAATGCAGAAGGTTCCCACACCTCACTGCTTTGAGCAGGAGGTCGGATTAAGTTGGAATTCCTACCTGAGACACACCACGATCCTCTGATCCACTGGCAACAACCGTACTGTCCCACTCAGGCTCTGTTGAACCTGTTTGCCTCCATTTACAATTTCACATGGCAATGTTGCTGCATTTTGAGGAAAGTTTTGGGAACCATGGCTCCTGGAAATTAAACTCTTCAGAGCCCTGACCAAAGAAGCAGGAAGAGGGGAGCTCCATTTAGGCTTTGGGTGTGTCGCAGGCTAAGCACTCCTTTTCAAGATAGAGAGGTGAAGTTGGCTGGAGAAAACACCAATCTGTTTGTTCTTTCTAAGGAGTTCCTTTGCCTCAATATAGCAATTAGGGCTATCTGATTCTGTCCCTTAAGGGGCCAGCTGCTCTCAGAAAGCAAGAAGGGGTATCAATCAGCTGAGAAAAGTCTCCTTTCTTTAACCCTGCCTGCAACTGCTGCCTGAAGTCTCCTTTAGCAACTGTCTGCGCTGAATTGTACTCCGAAGAACAGAGTAACTGGCAGCACAATTTGCAGTTAGAAGCCTGTTTCAGCTGCAAATTAAAATACACTACATCCTGCAGATCTTGCAGTTTTGTGTGTCAGGAGCTTTCTATAGTTATTTCTAGTGCAGTGGAGCTGTTGCACTAAACACATGTATGAGGCAAAGAATCACTTACCTGGACACTGCTTAAAAATCTTGTATGCAACTGACTATGAGTCTGCATGAGTGCCAGGGTTTGGCAGACAAGGAGCGTGAAACAGGGAATTGGGAACAGGCAGGCAGGACTTTCTGTGGAGCTGAACTCAACTGCACTGACTGCACTCCGTTACTGTATCTTGTTAAGTCCACAACCATCTCTTAAAAAATGTGGAAGTTACTGTACTTCTCAGCAACACTGGCTTACTGCTAAAAATCTGCACTGCTGTGGGACAAAATGTGTACAGCATATATCTTCTGAATATGACAATGTGGATTGTACCTCAGACTGTAGCAGCCTGTAAAGGTTTGTGACACACATCTGCACGATATGGCTTGGGTACTAGAGATGCTGCACCAGAATCACAGTCTCCAGCTGTGTCTCCAGCTATGACAGACACTCCATCTTCAGTCTACTCATCAAGTGTTTCCAGTTACATGTGCTAGAAAGTACTACAAGCGGGCCTTTCCCATCACTGAATGGTATGGTTTATATGGTTTTATCATATTTTTGTCCTGACAGAATGCAGAGGGAAACAGGAACACCTGCCTCTCCCTGAGTGCACGCTGTGCTGATGCAGTTGGGACCTATGGAGGTGAGAGCATTGGACAGCTCTTGGTACAAAACTCTCTCTGCCAGCAGGCCACCTTTTGTGAGCACCCATTGCCTTTGCAGTACCTCTGAGCCAGCCTTGGAGTGCCGTCTTTCCCAGGTGCGCTGCCACGGGCACCTCTGCAGAGAGGTTGGTGTGCTGCTGGAAAGGGGTGTACTGTACACAGAAGAAGGATGCGCTTTCTTTTATTTGTTATTTCAGGGCTAATGTAATAGTTTTGTGGGACTACTGTTTTTATGCTCAAATTGATTATAAACATTTCAGTCAGGTTTTAGTCCAGTTTTAAAGGCAGATTACAAAATATGTACCTTGTTGGTGCATATATACAGGCAAATACATAACTAGATAAAACTCCTACTTTAAGTCTGACGTCCCATGCTGGCTGAAGGATTGGAACTGGAGGTAATAATTATGTGTCCCAGCTGGGGAAGTTGCTTTTAAGAAATGATATTCAAAACGGCTTCCTACTTAAAGGATATGGTACATGCAATGATTAGACAAATAAAGACTGTCAGCAATCCTGTACAAGTGGCAGATTCACAAAGACAACCTTTTAAGATGTTCTTAAAAGCCATCAGCTGAAGAAAGAGATCTCAGTGTGGTTTTGCATCTGCATTCCTTGTTACAGAAAAATGAAGCAGGATTTATAAACAAATATGTCACAGTATATATGATATGCTACAATGATTTTATAGTAAAATAATGTGCATGCTATGTTCTGAAAAAAAAAACCATAGTAATGCTATATCTTTTGCATTTTTCCATTTAAAAATGTAGCAATTAATACATATATTTGCTTACCCATAATTTTGTTGTAAATTAAATGATCAAAGAGAAAGTGAAAAAATAGGTGGTCACCTGTTTTGTTTTCCTCTTATTTAAAAAGACAGCTACCTTTATTTCTTTATTTCTTTATTTATTTGCAGGCAGAGCTTTCAGGTATATTTCTTTGTAGAGCTCATTTTTTACTAAGTGCATTTCAAACAGAAAATAACAAACAAATATAGATTTTGATGATACTACTTACTATTGAAGGCTATACTTTTTTTGATTGCTCATCAATGGTTTCCTTCTTGTATAATTCTTTTGATACAGTCTGTGACCATCTAAGACTGTCCATGTTTACCAGCTGACTTGCTGATTACTATCATGAAATATGTCACCCAAAGTTTGGCTCTGACCATGGAAGTAAGAGACATTTTGGTGCATACAGGATAAACTAAACCTTTAAAAACAAGTTTCCTAGAAAATCAGCTTGCTGCTTTCAGGAACAGAAATATGTTAATTAGGCGAAAGGTTCAATTAACATCTCCAGTGAAACACAGAAGTGCAGGTTTTGTGCTAGCACTTTTCAGGATCCAGAGGGCTTTTGCATGCTGGTGGCAGCATAGCTCCAATGGTCTCATAATAACAAGTCAGAGTGGTTAAAAGACACTGAAGACAGTGTGGCGATAGTGCAGCAAAGTGAATTTTAATATCCTTCAACTCTTGCCAATCTCAGGGGTCAGAAACTCAAAATTCCTCCTTCCTTTGCTGGCTAGCAAGGGTCTGGAGTCTTGCCCCTTGTCATACAGTGGCCAGAGGAAATCTCTGCCAGGGATCCTTGCAGAGTTCTGCTTTTATGAAAAAGAGACAGAATAAACCTAGCATTTTAAGATTTTAAGAGCCAGGAAACTCTTAAGGCTTCATTAACAAAGACCTCTCCATAGCAGTGAGATTCTGTGACTCTAAACAGTTCTGTTCTGCCAGGCATTTTCAGGTAAATCTAAAATGTTAGTATCACACATTAGGCATAAACAAACACAATTAGTAATGAGGTCATAGTTTGAAGTTCATGCTCAGTATTTATTCAGTACAAATTTGACCTTTGAAAAAAACGTAAGAATTTGCCCCATAGTATTTTAATATTTAGACAATAAAGCAAGATACTCTATTTCTTATATGCTTATGCACTATTGGTTACAACACATAAATGCAGTAGCTTACACTTAACAGTGTATTTTATGTGGAAAATCTTGCAATGAAACCTGTCCATTTTTCTGACAAAATAAAAAAAGTGTTCACACTTTGACAAAGACTAAATCATCCTTCAGTGCTTATCTGTGTGCTGTATTTGTGAATATGAATAGGTCATTGTCTTCAAAGTTACTGTTCACACATGAAAAATTCAACATATGCATGAGTTTATGCATTAAGAATGTATTGTGCTTGTATTGCTACAGCAGTGTCTTCTGAATAGAATTTAAGCATGTTTCTGTTGCAATGTGGATCATTCTCTACCTGGCTTTTGCCCTGTAATAGTTTTGTGGTTATGTAGAAGACAGTCTGTAATACAGTCAATCTTTTAATTTTCATGAAAATTAAAATCACTTACAAGGAACTGAAATACACTACAATGTAAAAATGTTAAAAGTCATAAAATGTTAAATCCCTTATTTCAAAAATCCTCTACTGCACATTTCAGGTGGTAGCTACCGAATCTCTTCTTCATTCAAAACTTCCATTATCTTCAATCAAAATGGTCCTTTAGGAGATCAGAAGGTGTGTCCCATTGAATTCAGGTGGATTTTGCTAGAGAGCTATGTTAAATGCCAAATTCAAAACTCTGGATATAGCTAATGTTTTCTAAGTGCTTGAGGTTACATTTTTAAACTCTGTGCACCTACAGTCTGAGATACCAAAACCAGAGGCATTGAAAAGAACAGGCTGAAAAATCAGTTCTTAGATTAGTCTACAACTGGACTTGTTGCCTGTAAGTATCATTCTATACTGCAACACCATGCAGCGTTACCAGGCTGGAGAGTCTTGGCAGATAATTTCAGTTAGTGTAAGAAATAATTCCAATATTACATGCAACTTAGATAGGTGCTATGATAGATCTTTAAAAAGGGGCTGCTATTCCTCAAACCTGACAGAGTTTGAGGTCTTCAAAACCAGTTCTCAGGCCATTGTTAAGACTATAAACACTAATTAGACATGATCTTCTTCAGTTAGGACTTACGTGGTAGCTGATGGCCTTAACTTAGCTGTAATCCCTTTCCATCTGCGCTTTGTAATGCATTGGAACATAACTTAGGTTGTGGAGACCTAGTGCCACCTTCCCCTCCAACACATTCAGCTTCCATTGGCTTCAGTGGGAAATGAAGGGCGACAGCTTTTCTAATAATGGAAGTTGTAAACATTACTCATCACAGTCTTTTTCTGTTCATTCAATTCTACCGGACGTGTTAACACACACAGGGCTGTGGTTCCGAATGCAAGAAGAAAATAAAGTGTTCGAGAGCAAATACTACTGGGCAAATATTGCTTGCCTAGCTCTTTCAAATCACTGGGCCAAATTTTGCTTTTGGTGTAATCATAATTATAGGATTGCTTTCAATTTACATGGGTGTACTGGAGACAGGAATTCGGCCCACTGAGATTACTCTGTAGGCTGATGTAACAGCCCATCAAGATTAGTAAAGATAGCAGAATTTGTCTCACAAGGAAAAAACCCTCAGGATTTATAGTCCAACTGAGAAAAGTAAGAGTGCATAAATGCCTAATTACACTACAAAAAGGATGTTAAACATCTTATCATTTCTGTTTTCTGTATTTTATACATAAAATGCAATAAAAATCCCATGTTAGATGCAAAGTAAAATGGATGTCACTAAAAAATGACTTTGTCCTAAAACAACTTCCCACCCCTCCAAATACTGTGACATTTATGACTATTGTGAGGGTTTATCTAGCCACTATTTAGATTGTCTCTCGGCTCTCAGAGCAAAATGCATTCCATGGGAAGCTGAACATGGAATTTTCGTTATAACATAATTTTCCAGCTGTTCAAAAAAGGCGTATCATGGTGTATATTTCACAACTGCTGAAAAGAAGTGAAATTAACTGATGAATGGTCATATCCATCTGGGCCCAATCCTGGAAAGAGTTAAGCATCCTGAATTTCTGCATTTCTGTTGAGGCCAGTGGGAGTCTGGGGTTTGCTGAGCATTTTGTGGTCAAAACAAGAGGAGAGAAGAAGATCTTTTGCCACCTATCAGACTGGGGCCAACAGCCAGTAACATCAAACAGATCCTACCATTGTTAAACTAAGTCCAAGACACATCAGTACAAAACATGGTGCCACTGGAAATTTGCTGTGCATTAGATGATTTGTGTCTGTTTCTCTAACACTAACTTTGGAGGTCTCTTGGATCAACAGAAAGACAGAGTATAAAAAAAAGCTTGTTTTCTGCAACCCAGTGGAAAAGAATCACCTGTGTGAACTGCTCTTACAATGGTAAAAAAATTTCTAGAAGTACTTTATTTTCAAAATATTTATGCTATCTCCTGAAAAGAAATGAGGATTATCTTAATCTTTACATCAGTTCTTATTTTAGAGCCAAAAAAGATTGTCTGCTTTGGGAGGATAACAAATCTTGACACTTTTCGTCTGGCTAATAGACTGAAATCTCCCCTTTTCTTTTGGTGCCCTGAAGGAGCAACATCACAGCTGGACACATTTTCTGAGGACTGTAACTTCTTTACTGAGGACTGTAGGACTGTAGTTTCTTTACTGCTTTACTTCAACTGGAATCTTCCACTGGGCTGACACTTATAAGCCTCTCTTCACTTGCCAGTCACATCTCAAAGCCAACCAGGTGACTCATTCAAGAGCTTTGTCTCAAGTAATCTCCTTACTCAAACACTGAATTGTACCATCTGAATGGCACAATGCAAATGTGCCACTGGTTTATATAATGGTCAACACCCTTCTCTCTCATCCCATATGAAGGGGGATCTTGATTTGATACATAGTAAAGAAAAAAACAAGTGTTTTCAGCTTGACTTCTTCCTAAGAAACTTAATTTCTTTGAGTGCCAAGCTCATTTGAAGATTTTTTAATGGACTGTTAAGAGAAAAGTGGCTAAAATCTTATTTTGCTGCTCTGATAAATTCAGTATCAATTAGAGAAAACTGCAGGACATTCTAAAATGCCTCAAAAATGTGAGAATGTTCTTATTATAGAATCATAGAATTACAGAATCATAGAATCATTTAGGTTGGAAAAGACCTTTAAGATCATCGAGTCCAACCATTAACCTGTCACTGCCAAGTCCACCACAAAACTGTGTCCCTAAGTGCCACATCTACCCATCTTTTAAACATCTCCAGGGATGGGGACTCAACCACTTCCCTGGGCAGCCTGTTCCAGCTCCTGATTACCCTTTCGGTGAAGAAGTTTTTCCTAATATCCAATCTAAACCTCCCCTGGTGCAACTTGAGGCCGTTTCCTCTCATCCTTCTACTTGTTACTTGGGAGAAGAGACCAACACTCACCTCACTACAACCTCCTTTCAGGTAGTTGTAGAGAGCGATAAGGTGTCCCCTCAGCCTCATTTTCTCCAGGCTAAACAGCCCCAATTCCCTCAGCCACTCATCATATACTTGTGCTCTAAAGCCTTAAAAAAAATCTATTTAACAGAGAAGATGAATGTTCACCTGAAATCTGAGCCTACTTCCACAAAATTTTGTCTCTTGTAAAGTTACTAACATGAAAAAGAATTACTGCTGTCACTAAAGCCTGTGGAATCAGACCCTAAAGCTCCACTAACAACTTTACCATTATCATTCTTATTATTTGCTTACAACACAATTTGTTGCAGTGCCATCCAGGTTGATACTGTATACCAGGTCCTTCTGCTCCCTTTATCCATTCAGGGTCCGAGACTTTAAAAGCATGAACACAAAGGCAAAACCAAACAGAAACTCCATTATTTTCCTGCAATCCAAACCCCATATCTCTGAAAATGGCTGTACCTTATAAACCATGAACTTAAGAAAGTCAATAAATGCATAATAGAATAATTGTAACCAGAGTAACCCAGTTCTGCAGAGATGCAATGAGGACCCAGTCAAATAAAAGACTCATAGCAAGGGAACCTAGCATAAATGCAAAGGGAAACAAACACTCAGGTAGCCAGATATCTATACACCATTACATATCCAGACAGGAGTACTCATGATGGTTTGCTCATTTACTGACTCCCAAAGTGAAAATTTCAATATTTGCTTGAAGCCTTCTTTATTTTGTACTGTGTAACAACCTTTTTAAAGAACTCTTGTGAACTTCCTCAAAGTATGTCATTTCTTTCTAGGAAAAATGAAGAAAAAGGCATCTGCTATAAATACTACCATCAACAGAAATGTTACCTCTCTAGCCCAACTGTGATGTTCTTTCACCAATTTATAAAACTTCTATCTTTCTGTGACTATTCCTGTACTAGACCTATATGTACCAGCATATCTTTTCACAGAAAAGAGCTAATTAATGGCAAAGGAAGAAAAGGAGAATTCTCAATCATAGGTCAGATTCCTTTTCATTCTTCTGTTTAAATTAAGTTTCCAGAAGTTGTGATTGTGCAGAAGTATTTCATACATAGTTTAAGAGTTGCTAATGTAACACATCTACCTTTACTAGCAGCAAGCTTGAACTAGCACAACTGCAGTGTAACTGCTCTGTTCATTTTCATTGTCACTATCATCTAAAATCTGAGTTGACACTTCAGATATGAACATTAACAGTTGCATTATTTGAAACCTTTAACAAAGTTGGGATAATCTTATCTCAGAATGTACTTTAATAATATATTAACTATGGAGAGATTTTAGCAGTGGCGTTCCACTTGTCTTGGTGATGAGCATGATTTGCAGAAGTTTGAGAAAAACTTTTTTTAAATGATCATTATTCCAGGCTGGTGCAACATGACTACCAAAGAACAAGCAAATAACAGCAGTTGAAGCAAAAATACTAAATGGTATTCACTTACTTGATAATCTATGTTTATCCTTTCTTTAAAAAATAGGGGGGGTTAACCACTACTGTGTCACAATCTTTACGATATTTTAGTCACCCTGACCCATCTACTTATTTTAGATGTGCCTTGTTAGCATTAGAACTTATGTCCCAAAATATCAGTCTATAGTTATCAATAGCCAACAGCAGGAGCAAAGAGTCAAATTATTGCTGGCTATTAGCATTTCAATCTATTATGATGCAGACAATGAGAAACGTTAGATGTCCTAATGCGTGTAACCCCACAATCTAGTTGTAAGCTGCTCCACCCTAAGACTCTTCTCACTCCATATTGGTAAAGCCATACAGATAACAGAAATGACAGAAGACTTGAAAGAGAATTCTAGTGTCAGTAGATCCAAGTGGAATCCACTGTCTGAGAGAGACAATCCCCTTTACTTTCTTTTCCCTATCCATGCTCATCAAATAGGTGGGGTAATTTCAAATAATTCTACTATGAACTATAAACTTGAGAGGGAGCAAGTACAGAAATAACCTCCCTGTACAATATGACCTCCCTTCTGACTTCAAGAGTTCATGGTCCCTAAAGTAAGAGGTCATTCAGCCTCCCCAGGCTCATCGCCAGGCCTCTTTAGATCAGAGGCTGCTGGTCCTACTGACTGGTGCCAAATTATGTGTGATGGTTTTCTTGATACACTCAACTGTCTGCTAGGGACTGAGTTGAGACCACTAAACTAATGTAGGAGTTCAGGTTTAAGTCATTTTTAAACAACATTAACATATTTCATATATTTTCTCTCCAGGAAAAAAAAAGCCCTTGAGAGGCCAAAGCAGAATAGTTTCTGTAACATAAGGTAATCTTAAATATGATAGATGTAGGATCTGCCTATGACTTGCCGTCAATTACAGAATTTATCCTATATCAGATGAAACAAGTTTAATAAACCACTTAAGTGTTATAAGGTATGCTTCCTACCAACATGAATTATGTATCTATCTGTAGCCAAATGTACGTGTTCTATCGCTCTGAATATTAAATACAAAAACTATGTTTAAATAATGTGAAGGGTCTGATTTAAAGCAACAAAAGCCAATAAATTCAAAGTTTATGCTGGCACTCTATCCTTAACTCACACAAATTGTTTCAAACAGGTATAATGGCATGAATTACACCCCTCTTACATTTATGTTTCTACTTCCACATTTGAATTTCCTGAGTTTTGTCAGCCTAAGTCTCTCCATGAGCATCTTTAAATAGAGTTCTAAAATGTAATTTACTAGCTTTGTTTTTATTTTTTAAGGAAAATGTATGCCTTATAGAAAATTTAAAAATGCACATTTTTTTGTCAGAGGATGAAATGGTTCCTTTGGAATTGTTTTAGTTTCTCTGTTTAATACACAATCAGAATGTTTAAAAATATTTATTAATTACTTTATTAAGTTTGTATTATTTACACGAGAGACTGTAATGGGTCCCTCAGAGCTTTTCTGATCGCTTGAGTTACCATAGAACTGGACAGTTATTTAGTATGCTCATTAAAAAATAATTGTTATAAGCCATTTATAGAGTCCTAACAATATGGATAATAGCAAAGTGAAGGTCTACAGTGTTCATGTTTCAAATTCTGACTTGGGTTTTAGCTGCTTTGCTGTTTCTATCATTTTATATGGCATCACATAAATGTGAATAGGACTTCAAGAACCCAAAATAAATTCTACCCAAGTGGGGTTTTGCCAGAGGATTCCATGTAACCATAATTGGAAAAATACTGGTAGAAAACACAAGGAAAGGTGCAATTTTTGTATTTATGGCAGTGCTGCTAATCAAGAAGTACCTGTAAGTTCTTGGTGAGAGGGGAGAATGAAGCAAGATGGCATTCAAAAGTGTGATGTCTCAGTAGAGCAAATAAATGCAAATCTCAACATACAGACACATAGAGCACGGTCTTAAAATGCCATCATAGTTTCAAGCTACTCCAGAGAGGAATATGGGTTTTAGCTAAGGTGGGAGCACAGAATGTATCTATTTATTAAACAAGAGAAAGTTCTGTACTATAGTATAAAAATCTCAAACTTGGAAACCAAAAAATCCTAAGTTGCAAGTTTCAAAATTAATAGCATTATTTTGGGAAAGTCACTAAATCTTTTTCTCTCTAAAATTTCCCACCTGTAATACAGGAATACTTAATCAACTGGGGGAGCCTCAAAGATTTACTTGTTATTGTTGCTATAGCACAGAAAAATATATACTACCTGTATGCAAAATCCTACTATCATATGCTTCTATTTTTATACGAACGTAAGTAGGTTTGGTTAGGTTTTTATCGTGGACAGCTTATTACATCTGTTTCTAACTGTCCCGGTGTTCTTCAGCTAGCTTAACCTCTAATGAGTTTGCTCTGTGTGATTTTATTGAGTTCATTTGTATTGTACTATTATTGTGCTAGAACTGCAAAGCTGTTAACAAAAGAAACCCCTTAAAATGACTCTGGTAGGTAACCTTTTTCACATAAATGTTCATGAAAACCTTAATATTTCTCTTCAGTTTAGTTATACATCAAATGTGATTTTCACTGTGGACATTGTTCTTCTTCACCTTAAGATGAGATAATACAAAAATGCTAGTAAATGTGGAACTTCTTCATATCATTATTCAAAAGCATTTTTATTCTGTTGTTCTGAAGTCTGCACATCTGAAAAATGTGGAAATGTGTAAATGTCTTTACACTTTTAGAGATGTTTTACGTATTATAAAAAAATATAAAGGTATGTGTTTATCTACACCTGGCTCATGAATGCTAACTTTTAAGATTCATATGATTCAAGATTCTTCAGTAAGGGTCAGACTTAGTACACATGGTGTCAAAGGAAGTTATAACCTAAGTGAGTTAGAGATCACATCACAGTGAAATGTCATAGGAAATATCAAACAAAATGAATAAGCAAAACAAAAGAACATTACTCGTATGAAAATACAGTACAAAATTTATTTCATACAGGAATTGCACAAGTTTCCTTCTCTGTCTCTCTTGCTGCAGACATTTTGACTTCCATGGGTTCAGTCTCCAAATTCTCTTTCAGATTTAGTTCTGAGGGTCATCATGATCAATTGACAATTTAATTCCTATTATGTTAACACTGTGGTACTTGTTGCTATATCAGAGGCTCTCCATCAAAAGATAAATTACTTAGATCACTGGTTAACTGTGGTTTTGAAGGCAGATCCACAATCTAGTGCTAACATTTCACCTGAAAAAGAGTACATTACAAAACATTTTAAGTGAAAGACCACCTGCTAGTGCTTTTTCCACTGGGAGCATGAGGGTCTACCAAGGTATCTATGTGACTAATGTAATTTCATAATTATGTACTACTATATGTTTAGAAATCATGCAAGAGCATATGCACATAGAGAAAAAGTCAATAGATTAAGGTTTGGCAGCTTTGTTTACGTGGTTATAATCCGTATGTACATATGCATACATGATTGTATACAGTTTAGAACAATAAAGGCCTGATATATGTGTATATGACTACATGTGCATCCCTGAAAACACAGCCAGACAAGAAAGGAACAATACCTAATACAGAAGTGAACAGATCTTGGATGCAAAAAGTATCTAAACAACAAAACATTTATAGTTTTACAGAAATAGAAAATATAATATAGAGCAGGTAAATGATGATGGTTATTGTGATTTTAATTAATTTGAGTAATTTGTCTTTCAAGGATTTATTAATTTCCTTTTTAATCTTTAAAGAAAATTGAAAAGGAAGATGTTCTGTATTTGGTCTTGAATGCCACATCTCATTCTTCAGAATGGGATAGGGCAGGATAAATTCTTTTATTGCTGCAGGTAATTGACAATGGAGATTTATGTGCGGTTTTAGCAAACAGTGATCAGAAACAGAGGAAAAAGGGAGCAATGAGTCTTTTTTCTCTATTTTATGATACAGGGAAAAAGACTAGTTCTTGTTTTTCTCCTGTTTTTAAACACATTCTAAGTCTTGTGGGTCTTTGAAACCTATGGGTTTCAGTTGAACAATTAAAGAATTTATTACATCAATAGAATCACAAGTTGAGAAGTTAAGCAAGTGAAGGAAAGAAATTTCTCCTAATCTTAAAAATACTGCCTATGAAGTCATACACATAACTTTAAATAAGTAAGGTTTAGCAGCCATATCTTTATAAAGCCCCCAGTGAGCAGCTTTTATTCTTAAAAATTCTAGATAGAGCTGTGATTACTCAACATTCCTGATGTACACCTCACTTTATTTTACATGCACAATTTCTTACCCTGATTTTCCCTTTTTGACCTTTTGTTTTTAATTTTGTTTTCATAGGTGATGATTTCTATGATATTTCTTGAGGTAGCTTAGAACTTTGTTATAATGGGAAAGGGTTGCTATTGCTGTTTTTACTCTAGTAGTAACTAAAAAGCAGCTGAACAAATTTGTTCAGACAACCCAGGAACGTCATTCCTTGGCCAGAGACCAAATAAAGTCTGCATTTTGACCTGGCTCAGAATTGCTTATACTTTCATTTAGAATATTTTAAATAAAAAGCATCCAGATATAAGTGGTAACAATTTAAAATGACAGTAGTCAGTTGTAAGAATTAGTGATTTTAGGTTTTTATGTACAAGTTATGAATTCATTGGTTATATTAAATTGACTTAGTATCGAATCCTTCAGTGCCCCTAGATTCACTCATCTGCTGTCTGGCTTCCTGTAAAATATACAGGGGGGGCAATGAAAAGTGACTAGTCTTCTCAGCTGCAGAACAGTGTCTTAGAATAACACTGTGTCTGAAGCTGTGAAGTCCAGCTTGACTCAACTTTTTTATAAGCTGGGAAAGAGGTACAAGGGAGAAAAGGTGCACTACGGATTCCCTAGAAAGAGAGAATCAAAGTTATCGAAAATGTAAAGTTATTAAAATTTTGGTACACATATTTAGAAACACACAGAGAAGTCGATACAAAAGGACCCCACTTAAAAGGGAACAGGACATAAGGATACTTGACACAAAAGTCGAGAAATACTAGTATTTCCAAAAGAAGGCATATTGGAGGAGTTCAACTCAGCAGAAGCAATGTGAAAAGTTGCAGTGACACAGATATGAATCTTATGAGCACCATGACTGGTGAGAAAATGAAGGCTGGCAATATGAGTATTTGTTGTTTTACTTAGATCTGAATATCTCTTTTGCTTTCTAAAGTAAACAGTGATTGTTATTATCAAACATTTTGAAAGTCTTTGCTTGTTCTATTGATCAGATGACCCTGAAGGGGTGAACTGTAAATTAGAGAGAGGAGCTCTAGGAAAGATACTGTTTATGCTACTGAGATGCCTTATGAGGTATTCAGCACTACTGTAGAGTTCAAGGCAGCTGGAATGTGGACACTCAAATCTAGAAAATCTTCACAATGAGTTATTGTGCTTACAAAATGTGCTGGTGAACTGAGAGCCTATCCAGATTTAGCAAAATGTGAAAACAGTATCGACACAGTTTGTAGCTCCAAGCATAGAAATCTGAAAAGATAGAAAAGTCATGCTGTAAGGGGTTCTAGATGAATGCTTGGAAATGACAGATTACCTGTCTTTGTTTAAATTATGTATCTCTTAAATGTGAAGGAATATTCCTGAAATATTTTCCATATCTTCCAAGTTCATGCTGGTTCATGTGTGTCATTTCATGCGAAATATTTAGTGGAGCAGTTTATGAAAATAATCTGCATATCACCATAAGCACCACTTTATTTTTTTAGCACTGATGGAAGGTGAGTTTTGTTTGCATTTATAGGAAGACTGCAGGGCAAAGTACAATGCACAAGCATATCCCCCACACTGCCTTTGGAATATCTCTGTCAAGCAATCCATTTTGCTTTCTATCAGGGATCTTTAGTGAACCACAGCCCCATTCAAAACAGGTTTCCCCTGCGAGATAACTAGATCCAGAACAGTTGAAATTTATACAGCTCAGGTGTTAGCTGCCATTACTTTTATTGGCCTGTCCCCATTTAAGTTTTATGCCCTGTCCCTTCTGAAGCTTCATCCAGCCTCCTTTTCCCCTCTAGACTCTCTTACTTCTCCTCTCTACTAATTCTTACTTCTGTTTACAGGATTAGTTTCTCCCCTTCAGGTCTTTTTGCTTGGTGAGAGCCAAATGATGAGGAGAGAAAATACGCCCTGGCCTCTTATAATGGAGGAAAAATTCCATTCCCCACAGTTTAGCTGAAAACATGAGGTTTCAGTTGAACTGAGGGAACTATAGCACGGCTTGACTGCCAAGCAAGACCTGTAATATTGAAGAGTTTTGGTTTTCATTTTAATTTTTTAGGATATGGTGTTCCTGATGGACATCATGGGGAAATGCATTCTGATCACTTTCATGGTCTCTAATGTTTGGCTCGGAATCGTTCACCTGTATGTACTTTTTCAGTCTTGGAATAATCAAAAGTAAAAAAAGAACTGATTTCTATATTCAGGTTTCAGAAGTGGAAACTCAATCTGAGACTTCTGGGATTTGTTGTTCCAGCAACTGAGGTCTTATATGGTGTAGAGCATAGCAGGTATGGTTATGTAAAAGATTTTTGCTAGAGTTTGGATAGGATTGTGTGGCTGACGATGTTAACTGAAAGAAGGGTTAACCACCACACTGTTGTACAGTGAACTAGACAAGGAAAACTGTTCTAATTTCTGAAGGTATTGCAACTAGATGCAGTTGGTACTGCATATTCATAAGACCATATATGAAAAATGAACCAACTATGTTATTGATGTCTGGGAACACTGGCCAGTTACTCTTTCCCATACAGTAAACAGATAGATACTTCATCTTTTTCTAGGCTCTCCTTGGATACTTCTCCTTTTAATCAAGTGTTGCTTTAGCTCACCTATGATAGCTGTGTGGCTTTTACTAAGCAATGTTCAGCTCTTTCCAGCTTCTCTTACTCATTTGATACATAGCAATAGAGAAAAGACACAGATTCAATTCCCATGACTAGGTCATGGGAACTTAAAATAGTATGCAATTAATTAACAACAACAACAAAAAACCCCAAACAAACAGTAAAGCAGAATTTACTAGAATAAAAAATTCCCATATTATGGTGAGATGCTGTCTCAGCCAATCCTGTGCTGTTTGCTTAAATACCGGAAAAGTAGCTTTAAAATTCTCATGAGGAACACAGATTCTGCTGGTTCATTGTGAATAGAAAGGTAGTCAGAAATAGTCCACTTTTAAAAAGATTCTTCTAACAATCTGGATGCAAAAAAAAAAAAAACCAGACAACTCCTCTTTGACATATACAGCTACTGCTGTTGTCAAATTAAAGCTGATCTGGAGTAACTGAAGTGCCAGCAGTATCTTTCAGACACCAGTGGGGACATGCCTGTCTCCTGCTATTTTCTTGGGGAGGGAGGGGAACCAGTGAATCTGTAGTTGTATAACTTGTACAAGGGAAGAGCAAAAGAAGATCTAATCCAAAATCCAGTAAAGAAAAGGGAGTCTTTCTGTTACCACCATGGGCTGTAGATAACAGCACAATTGACTTACACTTACTCTGATATGGGGATGGAGTACAACCATTCATAAGTGTAGCAGCAAGAGTATCTATAGAAAAGCACAAAATCAAATCTACTGTGAGAAGAATCTCTGTGCTGTTCTAACATGAGTATCTAAGATATTAGATGAATGGGCATAGTGTTTGAATATTTAGCTACTTTATTCATAAAATTTTAAATTATTTTAAATTATATATAAAAGTTTCTTACTGCACATACATAGTAGACATCTGTGAGTTATTTTTTCTGTTATCATAATAATTTATAGTTGAAGAAAGAAAGGAAAAGCTATAAATTACTTTTTATTTTTCCCTTTTATGCTTCAGTGTATTAAGCTGTTTGGATAATTTATATAATTGAGTTCTCAAAAATGTGTATGATTATAAATGCTGTCATCTGCATGACCAAGACTAAAATATGGATGTATAAAAGTAGACATTAAAAGTAGAGAAAAATAAGAAAAGCTGGAAAATTCCTTCCTGACCTCACCCCTCTGCAGATTCCAGCAGTGGTATTATAATGGCTGCAAGAACACTGAGCCAGAAATTACAAAGTCATTTGGACGCAAAAGAAGGTGTGATCTGATCAGTGTTACTTTTCTTTCTGAGAAGAACTAAGATGATCCTCGCAAGAGGTTTGGGAATTTTCAGGACTAGAACATAATTTTCTACACCTTTTGTATCATGTAGATATTTACTGCTTTAAGAAAGAATGATCACAGCCCTTTATAATTCTGAGTTTTTAGCACTTTATAATCATTGTGGTCAGGTCTAAATACTTACATAAAATACAAGGGTGAGTAAAAATCCACCCTTTGATTGGAGCATCATTCTGATTTGGAAACTCTCTGTCATTTGAACATTACTCATACTCCCGTTATGTTTTGAATCATGATGTACTCTAGGCAAAAGAAAAGAAACAATACTGAACAAGTTCCTGAAAAAAAAAAAAAAGGAGCTGAAACAAACAGTAAATAAAGCTTTTATCATCTTCTACGATCTTTTGACTCTTGAATGTGTGTGTGTGTGTTATTTACCATAACACAAAACGATACATTTCTTCCCACCCATCAATTTTCAAGGAGGTAATAATACGGATGCTACTACTAATAATAATACTACTGATACTACTCCTGATACTGATAACAATAGTATTTAATACTATGTTTTACACATCCTCTTCCAGATTTGTAAGTAAAATCTGCATTTTGGTCAATTGTATTTGGCCTTAAATGATAAAATTTCAGCATTTGTGGTGTATTGCAGGGTAGAGCCACTCAACCAAACTGAATGCTTTGTCAGCTTACAGACGGTTCATATAGCTCTGTCCTGTTAGATTATTTTAATTAGCTGTCCTAAGTTATCTATAGATGCCAACTGCTATTGATAAATACAGCTTGTTTTAGGGACAGCATAATAATTAACAAATTGTACAATAATATTGTTACAAGAACCTTAATGTTATTATTAAACTCTTGTGCTCTTGTAAGGGGCTCATTATTTTGGCTGCTTATCCTTTCTGGAAATCAGAATATTTATGGAATCCGCTAACAACAAAAAAGAATCTATTAATAGCTGAAAGCCCATTCTGATCTTTAAACATATTGGCTAACAATGAGTCAGCTTTGGTGGTGACAGTTTTATACACATTTATGAAACAGCAGTCAAAGTTTTAATTAACCTTTAGTTGTTTAATAGTATGTTGTTTTCAGCTTTCCATTTGGAATGTCCAGTACTCCTTTGTCTCTCTTGCTTGTTGTAGTTTTTGGGAAGTTGTATAAAATCATATTAAATAAACTGAGATCTTACATCTGCTAAGTTACTAGACTTCTCTTTATTTCTTACTATTGGATGGCTGTCTTTCAGTTGTCTTTTATAATATCAGTTTATTTCCTTCAGAGAAAAAATATGGTAGTGTTTCTGTGAAAATTTTAGATATCCTGATGATTCAGTGATAATGACATTAAGTAAAATCTATTACTTTTTATGGTTTTAGTTGAATAGGAAGGAAAATCCTGTTACATGAGAGACTGCAAAACAACCTTTCAGTTTATGCTGTGCTATGCTGCCTATTAATGCTATCTAGAGACCTTGGGATACCAGTTTGAAGGAGGCCCTCAGATTCACTCTGTGGCTTTGATGCTTAATACTTCACATTTATTGCAGATTTAATGTTTGGGTCATACAAGCATGTTCAGACCAACTTTACAGTGCATGTAATATTTGCCTTACTTTGAGTGCAATGTAGCATGGATGGGTTTATGTTTGACAAACTGGATTTGCTGTGCACATACAGCGCTATAAGGACAGGTGCTATACTAAGGACCCTTAATAAGGTCTGGCAATAATTTCTTAAAAAACTGGACAGTGATGATATCACCTAAGCCCTAAACACAGCACAAGAACTTTGTAGTATCAAAGAGAATCACACTATGTTATGACACGTAAAGGAACAAAAGGTGTAACAATAGTAACAGGTTTACATAACAGAAAGAATTGGCATTGCCACATTAAACGGTACAATATATGATTCAGATCCATGTTCTTTCACAGACTTTTTTTGTTGAAAGCAGTTACACTTTTTCTTGCCAATAAATGGACAAGGACACACCTAACTATTTTCTTCCAACACTGCTAATTCATAGAGAAGAACCACTTTGGGATATGCTTTGAATATCTAAGATTACTCAAGATGACAAGAAATAAGGCTTCCTCCCCTCCAAAAAAAATGCAAAAAACAACAACCAAAAAAACTCAAAGGACAATTTGTAATTGACCTGTTTTGATCTCTCTCCTGTTACCTTTTCATCAGGTTGACTACCTCACACTGGCAGTTGCTGGCTCCTTTCTGTAAATCTTTCATTTTGTGTGAGGAATGCCCAAAAGTTTTAGTTTTATTCTTACTGACTAATGGCAGCCAACATTACAGAATATGCTAAGGCAATTCCCTGTTAACCATATGTATATTATATCTAGCTTTTGTGTTGGGACTTTGCACAAGCCTTCAGCTTAGGCTTCTAGCCAGTATGAATTGGCTTAAAAATGCATTCAGTTATGCTCTTCTGCCATCTGGACTTGAAGGAAGACTCAATTCTTAGAACGGTATCAGTACCACAGTCATCCATGAGCGAGGTCATTATCATTGCAATGTCATGGATAAAAACAAATCAGAAAAGTTGGCCAAGATGGTAGTAGAAAAGGAGACAGTTTCACTGTCTTTCTGGTAAACTGTCCTTGTTGGGCATTTTGTTCAAAGCGGATGGTACTTCTCCTTTGTTCCCCTTCCTCCTGAAAGACATCATCCACTTTCCTGTTGAGTTGAGCAGACGGTGCTCAGCTCTGTGTGTTCTGCCCAGGTTTCTGTCTGTGAAACCCACAGAAAGACTCCTGGGAGGGAAGGTGGCACCATATCTCCATGTGACTGCTGAAGAAGAGGAGGTGTGGGGCAAGAAGCAGTAGGCAGGGATAGTCCTATTGCCAGCAAACAGATGGTATTGGTGAGTATGGGTGGGTGAGTGCTACTGCATGGGAAGGCCCTGTGTCCTCCATACTAGGTATGTGCCATTTAGTGAAATAAAATGTATGAGAAATACTGTGTATGAAAGGCTTTCACAGATAGCATGTGCCCTCTAAAGCCTCAAATAAATTATATGTACATTCTATACAAGCATTGCCTCAGACTAATAGTAAAAGGACCTTGGGATGGAAGTAACTGGCCTGGAGAAGAGAGGACAAAATTTCAGTACTTCCCACAGTACTGGTCTTCATTAGTAGCCACTATTTTTAACTTACATTTTAACTCCATTCAAGAGATAAGAAGGGAACAAAAATTCTGAGGAGGACTATAGAGTTGCAGAGAGACATGATGGCTCATCAAACTGAACAGAAGAAAACCATTGGTGTACGTGGGATGGAGAAGTATTTTAATTCTTCTAAAGTAAGGAACAGGCAATAGGTAGTAGGATGACTGGCAAGGCCACATAGTGACTGCCAAACAAAGGTGACTGTGTGCAGGCACTGACAGACTTTACAGAAGACAGTCTGAAGAACAGAGAAGATGGAGATTGCAGTAGTCTACAGTGTAGGTTAGAAGACCTGGAGGAGGATGGAAGACAGGAAGCTGCCAGCATACCTAAGAATTTATTGATACTGCTGAATAAGAGGACATGGCGGGCCAACTCCTGGACAAGAAGGATGGCCCATTAAACAACATAACCACACAGGTAAGTCAGAAGAAGGACTTGGTTGAAGGTGAAGAAACACAAGACATGTTACCTCCACTGATGATCAAGGTGGAGAAATGAGCAAAAGTGGTAATAAGGAAGAATCAGGATTAGAAACAGCATGTTTCTAATGTGTAGAACAGCATGCATTTTTCAGGAAAGGAAAGTAAAAATCAAGGAGATGGGAATGGTCAAAGAGTACGCTTGAAAGTGCCACAATGAAGGAAATAAAGAATGGTGTGACCTTTCTCTTGGGGTCTAATGTCCCCTAGTCATCAGGATTAGGTTGGATATGGATGAAGATCTCTGCCACACAAAAAAGAAAAAAAAAATACTTCTGAGGGATATAAAAAGTCAATAGACAGTACTGAGCTTCCTTTGCTCAGAGTAAAAGGCACTGATGAGCAGAAGAGGCATCAAGGGCAGGGGTAATGTGACAATTGACAAGTTTATAAATAAAATTCTACAGTTTCAAGGAACTGAAACACATAGCTGAAGTTTTGTTAGCCATATAAAGAAAAAGAGTGCAAAAGAAAGTAGTGGGCCTTCTGTTCAGTAGAGCTGCAACTCAGTATTGTCTAGACATGGACCCAAGATCAGAGAAAAGTACTTTCTGCTGTCATTATGGATAATGCAGTTGATGGGGTCAAAGGCAATATGCCTACTGGGACTGACAAAACTGGCAGACAACTACTGTTCCATTCCTAGAAACAATAAGTTAGATAAGGGTGAAAAAAATGAGCAAATGAATAACATGCATGCACACAAACCTGCTGTAATTTTGGTTCTGTAAGCCATACTTTCTACGAGAATTCCTTATCAATACCACTTCAATGAATATAATTATTTAAAAATCAGCATGTTAATGAAGGATATTATTTTACCTTCTATTATATGTTTCTAACTTTTTTCTACTACACTGAATGCTGATAAGGATGGGTAGATTCAGAATTTCCATTTGCTAAGTGAGCCAGGGCCTGCATATTTACCTGAACCTTTGTGTGATGCTACTGGTGAAATACATTGCTTTTTATCACTTTGGTTACTAGAATATAACAGATACAAGTAACAGCTCTTCTGTAAGCAGCACTCCACTGTATATATTCCTACATAAGTATATAATCTGTGCAAAGGGAATTTTCACCCAAATAAACTTTGAACTGTATTCATACAGAAGTATTACTCAATAGGAAAAGAAATCCATTAAAGTGATGCAAAGAAAAAGCACATCATGTTCTCTCAATAACTGGGCCAGATAGGATGCCAGTTATTGATTTAGTCTGGGATACCAGAATACTAAATCTTCTGCTGTATCCAGGCACAGTATATCTTTTGAAACTCTCATGATTTATCTTTTATGTTTAAAAAATAAGAATCCTATTTAAGGGCAGAGACCCAGCTTCTACCCAACGTAGCCACGTTTTGTTTAGCTACTGGGAGAAATTACTGGCTTTTGCTGAAATTTCCTTGCATAAGTGTTGTCTTTTAGACTTAATATTTTTTTCCATTGGTGTCCTTCGGGCATTGAAGCATTGTTATTTTGTGCCTCTACAGCATGACTTGATGACTTGCCCAAACGTAGGCCTTCTAATTTCTCCTGCTATCTCAGAGATTATTTCCTACGTATATTTACTATCTTGTAAAATATTTCCAGTTAGAAAGGTCAAGCCTATCACCACACAATGGTGTGATAGGGGAAAAGGACAATGACTGAGAACGTTTGCTTGCTGAAGTCAGCCAGGGGAGCACAAGTGCGACCTTGGTCCCACAAACAACATTTCATCTATAATATAAATCAATATAATAGCTATTTCCCCTATGATGAATGTTGTAAGAATAATAGAATAGTTTTTTGTGAAGCATGAGGTCAGAACCACCCCCTAATAAATACTGTACAATTGGGTAAGTATTTGCAGTGGGCTGAATGACCGTCATGTGTTAGGTTACATTTCCTCTGTCTATTCTGATACCAAGAGGTTTCAGAATGAAGTGGGTCTCCTTGACTTGGCAGACTTATGTCTTATTAGCACCAACAAAAATGTTCAAAGTGGTGCCTGAGCAAGGTATAGCTGAGGCATTAGCACCAAGCTTCCCAAATTTGCCTTAAAAAATCAAGGTATTTGGCAGGAATGCTGAAACGTACTGCAAAATACAAGATAATAATCCCGTTAGCACTATATATGATAGATTCTTCAGATATGCCAGAGGAGTATTCCCCATTTATAGTAGACAAGAACAGAATCATGCACATAGATAATAAGAATTCATAGAGTCCAAGTTATATTTTTGAGTATTCCTGGAGGGTATACAACTACTATCATCTAGCCCATAAATCTACAACATTTTAAGAAGTTACTGTCTTCTGTTGCTTGCTCTGCTCCTCATCTAAAACCTTCTATGTACGATTTGTCCATCTGCAGGGGGCTAGAGATGACTAAGATTATGTTTTAAACTGCTGCTGCTAGATTATTCAGAAGTTGTTTGTCAGAACACTAACATCTACATTAACTTGGTTCATTGGTATCTTGGATTCTCAGAAATTACACCTCAGTGAAGACAAAAGACTGAATACCACAAAGGATTTTCTAGATCATGAAATACTGCCAGAAAGCACATGCAGAAGATCAGAGCAAAGCAGGGATGGGATCATTTTGAGCATACTTCTAGAACAGAATACGTGGTTAGGAGCCATGTGGTCAAGGTGCAAGATTGGTCAGGGTAGACAGATGACAACGTGACACTCGCTACAAACACAAAGCCTTACCTGAGAATAATGAAAAAGTAGAGTTAGCTTGCAAGATGATACTACACATATTCTTCTATTTGTAGCTATACCTCATTCTGTGAGTAAAGTGAAGGCAAATCAACGCATGATCTAACATAATTGCTGTCTCAACAACCTATTTCCTTTATATTTTTCACAGCCTCTATATATCATATTGTAGTAAAAGTTCAGACAAAACAGTGAAAAATATTAGTATCAGGTTTTTACCATTTGTTCCTAGTCTTCATTGGCATATTTCTACCATTGTTTGGGTAGGAAACCAAATTAGCTTTTTTTTTGCTGTTGTCTACAAGAGATATCTACCTATATTAAGTGTCCAAAAAACACAGGTCAGAATGGAAATAAAATAGTGATTTCTGATAGCTATTTTTATTTGGTTTTCAGGTTTTGAGTTCTTAGATCACATTTAGGTCATATTTCTATGTTGCTGTGAGGGATGGAAGTGCTAAAAGCAGAAGAAGAAACAACCTAGGAATTTTTATGTAATCAAAGGACTCCAGAAGGGGTTTTAAGGAAAACAACAATAACAGGGAGCTTGCAATAAAATTGTGAGAGCTGGCAATAATTAAATTTCATTTTCTGGAAAAAAAAATAATGGAATGTAATAATTCTTGGCAAACCACTCTAATAGAATGTTATTTATTTACTTTTATACGAGAATTAAAAATAAACTGTAGAAAGAATTCTATTCCTATGATGTTTTGTGAATATGAAACTGAATACGGTCTGACAACTGTCCGTCCACTCCTCAAATAAGTAAGCATGAAAAGCTTTCTTCTGAACCCTCACTGTCTGACTTCAGAATTCAATTAACTTCTTTTACACGCTTTAATCAATTCGTATCTTGTGCACATTACTAGGATACAACTGCTGAGGAAATTAACAGAAACAGTCAAATAAATTTATGGAAATTCAGTATTAAAAAAAATCTTCATTTCTGCAAGAATATCTTTTGTTTCTGAATTTATTCCAGATGATTTTACTTGCAGTCTCCATTATATTTATAATACTTCTGTTTATTGGAAAATACAGATATTTATGTAGTATTTATTCTTACATATTTTCTGTCTCTAAAGGAAGCAATTCTGCTAGTAAAAAAAAGTGTCTAAAAACTTAAATCAACAGCACAGAGTCTCACTTTGTTACTCTAAACTCAACCACAGTAGGAAAGGAAAGTTCAAAGTTACAACTTTGCACCGCTGCCAAAATACACAAGCCCTGTCTCACTGGATTGAGTCAGTTGAGTCCCACTGTGATGATGGAGTTCAGGCTGCAAGAAGAGTTCATGTTGGGCTGACTCTGCAGTACCACCCTAGAATGCAATGTGCAGTATCTGTTTTGTATTCCCTTGGGCTGGGAATTTATAGCAAACACTGCTTTTGGGAACAGTGTTAGCAACTGAAATACTGCAGCACAAAGTGGCCTCCCAGTAACTCCTAGCTACTGCCACAGTGCGCACAGATAATAAAAATAGAATCTTGCTTGTTCATCTGAAGTAGTTTCTGAATTGTCAATTTAAGCGATTGTAAATAACTGTAACTTAAATCTGATGGTCATCTGAGACACATACAGAGACATTTAGCTTAGAATTTCAAGTCAAAAAATCCAGCAAGATAATTGAGTCAAAAGGGATATTATACTGAGATGTCGAAACCCCCTTATCTTAGAGTGGGAGCAAGTACTTTTCTTCTTAAAAAGCTAGTGCCTGTAAAATAACACATAACTGTAATATAGGTAGATTGAGAAAACTAGAGAAAGCATTTTAATTGCTGCAAATATTTTTTGACTAAACTACCAGTGCTTATATTTTGTTCCAATTTGCTTGTTTTCCTAAGGTCTTTTTTTTTTTTTTAAGGACAGTATGAATTGTTAAACAAAGACCCGAAAATCATATGCTTTGGCTCTGTTCTGAGCAAAAACATTGCTGGGTTCTGATTTATGCCCTATTTAATAAATGTAGCTTTATCAAGGCTACTGCTGTGGCTTAACCTGACTACACCTTATCCTCTCCCACCATGTAAAAGGAGGAAAGCTATACTTAAATGAATTTTGCAGCTTGCCTGAGATATTCACAATAAAACTTCTGTTCAAAATTCTCTTATTACTTCTCAATGACAGAAGCTTAAAATGTAGCAATTTATTTTTTTTAATTAAAGCTGAAATTCTTATTTAATTAATTCCAGTACTTATTCTTTTACTTTGTCTGCAGTTAGAAAATTTGTATGTTCCAGTGCATTGCTCACCAGTGCGCAATACTAAAACAGATAAACTGTTGCAAAATTGATTTCTAATATTCAAAATGGGTAGATTGTGAGGTGCTTGCATATGTTTGTGGCTCTCATGTTGTATGCATGTGCACGAATGCAATGGGCTGGTAAGTGAAGGATGTGTAGGTGTATGTTCTCAGCTGCCATCCCTAGGGTGAGGGAGAGTCTCATCTGTGTCCTCTGCATACTCTACAAAGTTTGGGTGGTCGTGGACTGTGTTGCCCCTTCCAGCAACCACTCCTTGGGTTAAGAAGGGTATCATGTCTTATTCACTGAGCCTGGGTGGCCACGTACTCTTCACACCCTCTTTCAGGGTGATGGAACTCAGCTCTTCATTTTCAATGCAACCCTTCCATAACCAGGTGACTCTCCCAGTTAGTCTATGACACAGGCTACACACCACATGGAAGGTCAAAGCTCAGCTCCTTGCTGGGTTTAATTTCACTAAGAAACAAATTAACAATGAAACAGTCAACTCCCAAGACTCAGCTAAGCCCATAGCCTCATCTTACTGCAACACAAACCCAATCTCCCTCTGCCAGGACAGCCAAACTATGAAATCTGCTTCCTCCTCTTAATTACCTCCAGCTGTTGGTCCCTCCCTCTAGGCCTCATGTTGCTGGCAGGTGCTGTAGGGTGTGGCAAGCTTCATCCTCACATCCAGGACACTGTTAACTACCTCCTTCCTCAGTGCTTTGTTCCACTGACTTGCCCTAATTTATACTAGTGGTTTGTGTTTTAATTTGCCTTGAAGGGTGCAGTGCCATGGTCTGTGACCTTATTTAAAAGACAAAGGAAAACCGCAGCCTTCCTGGTTGCAAAGGTAAGTGGAAGAGTGACTCCCAAGGCAATGCTAGAGAGTCCTTGGGCAATATGATGTAGCAACCCTGGGGGATGTAACTTGCTTATCTCATTGATGTTTATGTACCCAGCCTATACACCAGGCATAGTGTGTAGTAGAGAAGTATGCAGTAAACCAAAGCAAACTTCCCCATGAAGCCATATCCTAGTCATTTTGATAAATTTTAGGAGGCTATTTGGTTCTAGCTCTTGTCTTTTCAGAGGCTGATCAGACCTCTGCTACCTTCTTCTCTGCTCATGAGATGAAAATGACATTTTCTTTTCACTGAGTGGAAAGCGAGTCATGCTAGCAGTGGAACTCCAGGTCCCCATGTCAGTGATGTAGGCTCCCACGCTGACCTTTTCCAGCTCTGATTTTTTAACTGTGCAAATTCAATTGAATACATTATAATGGTAGGAATGAGGTCTGAAGTACTATCTTCTATTAGATGCAGATGGAAAAAATGGCTAGTTTTGGTCAAATACTTTTTTCACCAATTTGTTCCATCTAAATGGTTTGCCTGTTCTCTCAGTTATGACAGGTGGTCTAATACCAGATATTACTCCTCCCTACAGACTTTGCCACTTTTATATCCCAAAACTATTCTTGCTACAACTATAATCATGTTATTATTCACAGCTGTTATAAAAGTGAAAAGAATGTCCCCTGCAGCCCTGAAGCATAGATAAGCTGGTTTATAGCTAGTCAGTTAGCCCCTCCCTCCCCCCCAGAAAACAAACCCACATCACAAAACCACCAGAAACCTTGACTGGAAGTATGTTTTGAATTCATCGTCTAAACAAGATCTAACATATTTCTAGAGTTATGATATGTTCCTGAGAAACACATAAATTACTAAAATATTGAGGACATTGCCAAAAACTGCTAGAAATAATTTCAGCAATTTTGGCTTCTATCAGCTCACTGTAGCGGAAAAGCATCTTCCAGAAATTACCTGTTCGATGATGCTGTTTCCTACCAACTACTGGCGATGAACAAGAACTGTCAACATAAAAATCCTAGGAGATATGCAAATTCATTAGCAGAAAATGTTAACACTTCTAATTAAAATCAGAATAGTAATGACATCTTTTGTTTAAAAGATAATGAGAATGCTCTACTATGTACTTGTGTTTCTTGACTTCTAATGATGCAGTATTCGGGGCTGCCACAACGGATGGAATAATGTTTTATTTCACATTTAGATTAGTAGAGGAAATAGACAGAGAAAAGAAATTATGTGATCAGGAGTAACTGCAACATATTTGTAATATCGACATGTTTCAAAGAAAGATGTGGAATTTCCCTACTGCAAAAAAACAAACAAACAAAAAACATTTATGCTTCCTGCCGTGGAGGCAACTTACAGAGCACTTTTATTTGTGTAACTTTGTGTAACTTTCACAGACACTCTAAGTGACAAAAGCTATAGCAACTAGATTTCAATTGTGTAATATACACAAATATACATTTCGTAGCTGTAAATGCAGGTGTTCCAAAATACAAAGATTTGGGACAAAGATGTCCAAGACAAGGCAAGTTTTCCCAATTCATCAAAACTTGCCAACCACATGTTTTATGTTTTCTAAAATATTCTAAGAACGACCATGAATGCTGTATGGGTTAATAACTAGAAACTTTATATAGAGAGCCAACTTATGAAATGCCAGGAAAACAAATGTGAAGACAGTTAAACTGTATATAAAAATATTATGTCCATAAAATAAGTATGTGGCTATGCAAAAGTGTTGCTTGTGTGCTTATTGTGGTAAGATGTGGTGTCTACACTAATAGCAAACGCACA
This sequence comes from Theristicus caerulescens, assembly GCA_020745775.1. NCBI lineage: Eukaryota > Metazoa > Chordata > Aves > Pelecaniformes > Threskiornithidae > Theristicus > Theristicus caerulescens. The sequence continues at coordinate 37,052,021 of CM036583.1, forward strand.
AATTTCTCTTTTAAGTCATAAAATTATAGGGATTGTGGCCTTTTGTTTTGTGTTGTGTCAAGCTGTGAACCTAGACCCAGTAATGCTTGAATCTTTTCGGCTAAACTTTGAACGACCTCGTACTTGGAAAATGTTTTTAAATCCTGTTTAGTCATTATAGTTGTTTAGCATTTAATCCAAGCATATTGTTTTTTAAGTAAGGTTAGCTTCTTTTTGCCCACATGTAATAAGGAACAAACGGTCAAGGGGACAATGATAAAAATATTAGGAAAGAGATGAAAAGTAGAAGAGATGGTTATTACAAGGCGGGGATGTGGAAAAAGTGAAGGCTACATATTACATAGCGATTGGATAATTTAAGGCAAAAAAGAATTAAAAAAACCCCAAAGCAAAGAAAAAGGTAGAAATGTAAACATTTTAGAATAATGACATGATGGTCATTATGGTTAAATGAACGTGTAATAACACATAAAGATAGGTAATTGAAAGTGTAAGATCACAAATATGAGATGATACAATATACAAGGAGCAATGAAGAACAATACAAATTATAAAGGATGTTCTAAGGAGAGACATGGTATTGACCAGGTAATTGTTGTGTCTCCTTACATCTCCATATAACTGGACAAAGAATACTCACGTGTGGTGTCTCACCTTTAAATTTACATTTGTAATTGCACAGATAATAATTGCAGTCCTAATAAAAATACTTTGATATAAAATTATATAAAAATAGATATTTTTACCTTGATTACTGTGGTCACATTCTTCTTCTGAGAAGGGACTCTAGAGCTCAGCGTGCTGCAAGAAAACAACTTTCACAGGCAAAGCTGTCACCAAGGGTGCTGGCATCTTTTTGTCAGGGCCGCTGGTGGAAGGACTGGACAGTTTAATGTATGTTATAATTCACATGATATGTAAACCTCCTTTGCTTCTCTGCATGCACACACAGTAAGAACTTTATTTCTTGTCATAGTGGCACATTCAGGGCAACTTTTCCGAAATCTGTGCAAAAGTGACAATGGAGGGGAAAAGAAAACATGCTTCTGTGTAAAACATGTATGATATTCCTGTAGCAAGATAATGACATTGGTGAAATGCAATTGACTTCGTACTTATTTCCAGGCTAAAACATATCCTGACCCCACGTTTCAACTTCTTTCTTCATGTGTTTGGGAACAATTCTAGGCTTTTTATGAGTATTTTGCTTCCCATGTAGGCTACAGGAAACATGCAAAGGTTTGCTTTGGCAATGCCGTTTAACCCTTCATTTCAAAACAAAGTACTCTGCATATCCTGATCTTGAATCCAGTACATTTCTGTAGCAGCACCAGCTCAAATATTTCATGCACTGTAACAGTTGGATCTTGCATGCCTGCCTTAGCTTTCAGTTGTAGGCTCTCAAATCTAACTCTGGAAATAATAAATCTGAATAATCTTTCTGTGTGAGAGACAGTTTGGGTGCTTGTGCATCCTAAAGCACTATCAAGACCTACTCTAAAACCAGGTTACTGATTCTTGTCCCACAGATGTTAGTACATAATTCAGAGAAAAAAAGTCCAAAGCGGCATTCTTACTAAACCAAAATATGCTGGAGCCTCAGCACCCCACAGCAGAACACCCAGAAATATTTGCACAGTTCATGTGTAATCCTCCAGTATCATAACGGAGACGTGAGACAACTCTAGGTGTTCCTAGGGCTCGGGAAGGGCAGAAACCTGCTGGATTCCCGGGCGTTTGCACAGTCCTGCGCTCAGCACCTTGGCTGGACAGCAGCTGCTCCCACCTACATCGTGGGGGGAACAGGAGGCTGACCCTCGGCAGCTGCTGGCAGGGCCTGCCCTTCCAAGGCGCTGCTCCCCGCCAGTGAAGCGTACCCCGCTTTTACAGCCCCGACACCGAGCACCCGGGCTGCGCCGGGCGCGGCGCTCAGCGGCACAAGCACGAGCCCCGCTTATCGGCCGTCAGAAGCCAACGGCCGCCCGCGCGGCCGCCGGGCCTGGCGTGGGAAGCGGCCGACGGCGCACGCGCGGCTCTGCCGCTCGGGCGGGCAAATTCAAACGTGCCGCTCGCCCCTTCCTCGTCGGGGCAGCGGTTGTGCTGACGTCATTGCACCGCGTCCTCCTCCTCTGCGGTTTCCGGCGCTCGCCCGCGCGGTAAGTGCAGCTGAGAGGAGGAAAGTTTTCATTTGTGTGGTTCACAGCACCGTTTCTCTCCCCTTTCCCTCAGGAGCGGGCGGGCAAGGGCTTTCCGCCCTCTCTCCGCCAGGCGTGGGCCCTCTTCGCTCCTCGCCGGCCCTGCGGAGGGGGCGAGAGGCTCTTGCCGCGACGCCGGCGATGGCGGAGGCGGCGGCAGCGCGGGTGGCTGAGCTGGAGGAAGAGCTGCGGAGTCTGGCGGAGCAGCTGAGCCGCTGCCAGGTACCTGCGAGCGGGGCCGTCCTCTCCGGGCGCGGCGGCGAGGGGCAGCCCGGAGTGGCGCGGCTGGGGCCGGGCGGGCACCTCCCGCCCTCCAGCGGGGGCCTCTCCTGCCCCACAGCTCGGAAGCGCCGCGTCCCGCGTGGGACCGCCGCTTTCGGCGGCCCCGGAGGGCAAGCGCGGGGAGCAGGGCCCCGGGCGCCCGGCCCGTGGCGGGTAGGAGGGCAGGGTGGCCGCCGCGGCGGGTCGCTGGGCGGGGGGGAATCGACCTCGGCATCCTCCGCGCCTTTGGCGTGCGCCCCGCGGCGCCGAGGGGGTGCGGTGCCCACCTGTTGGGCGGCGGCGGCGGCGGCCCCCGAGTCCGGCGCGGGGCCCCCGCGGCCGCGGTGGAAGCGGGAGCCCCGTGCGCGCCGGCGTGCAGCTCCGCGGGGTGAATTAAACCGGCCCCGGGCTCTTGCTCCGGCTTAAAAGCAAGCACTTGGCCTGCAGGCTTTTTCTCCCCCCCCTCCCTCAAGAAGCCACGATTTATTTGCTTGCTGTGTAATGATAGGAGTACCGAGGTGCTGCCTTGTGTAACTCCTGGAAAAATGAACAAATGGAGGGGTTTTATAGAAAAGTAGGTCTTGAAGGAACCTTTAGAGGTCATTTAATCTCTCCCCCTACCTTGCAGCAGCATTAAGTGTACCCAAGCCGTTCCTGAAAGGGAGGGCTTTATGAGTAATTATGGTTGTTGTACTTTCAAAAGTTCCCCCAGACTATCTCCCTGCGACCTGCCTTCACCGGTACACTTCCCTCATTTTTTCCAATTGATCTTTCATTGTTTAGGTACATTTCATGAAAATAACAAAATGTGGGTAAGATGAGGCCTTGTCATAGAAATCTATGATAATTCTCTGCCAAACAGGTGGATTACACCCAAAGGATATGGCAGAGAGGAAGGTCCCATCTAATGATCTGGTTGCTCTCTAACTTGCTTCCTGATAGCCAAAACAGTATTTTTTCATGGGACGTGGTCTGGTTAAATCCACGAAGGCCTGGGCTGACGCAGTCATATCTGTGAACAGAAAATAACATCCACATTAGAGCTAGTAGCGGTTTGTTGCTTCAAGGAGCATTGGTACACCTGGCAACTGGCACTGGATTTCTGCTATGGGTAGAATCCAGACTTCTTGCAAAAACTTGTTGCATAGGAGAACTACAGGGAGAGGGAGCTGTCAGTAAAAATCCTGTTTAGAAGTACTGAGCAATGAATGGTTTGGGGATATCTTAAATGTCTTGTGGGAGTAGTTTAGAAAACTCTTTATAATGATAATTTAGTTAGTTTCCTCTTCTCGGTATGCAGATGTGCAGTATCAGACAAAACTTGGTAGAAGCAGAAGGAAGGCCCTGTGCTCTGCTCATTTGCTAGTTGAACATAAATTATATATTACTAAAACCTAGTAGCATAAAATATTTTTGAAAAGCATTATAAATAATAGAAACTTTGAAGTAAACAGTACAAATTTGAATTTCTAATCACTTTGATAATGTAACTTGATGTACACAAATTGTAGTTAAGCATCTGATTTCCCCTTTAGAATCATGCAATTACATGTGCATTTCTCCTTGTTCCTTAGTGAACCCGTTCCAATCATTTTGAAGGCAGCAACCAGAAAATATTTTAAAATGTGTTTCTTTTACGTCTCATGCATATTATTTGCCATTCTTGTATCTTTGTCTTGTATCAGATCAGATAGTTTTCTGGGAGGGAAGCAAGCGAAAAAGAACATGTAGTTCCTATATTTGAAAACAGAACCCAGTCAGTGTTCTGCAGTAATCTGTCAAGCTCTAGGTAGAATTCAATACATACCATCCTTCTAACAACAGGGGATGCATGTCTTCAGGATTTATTTCAGGTTATTAATAAAATAAAAAGGAACATGAAGCAGTAATCTATAAGCAGAGATTCTTCTCTGAAAGCACTGCAGTATAGGCATCTACATGCTTTACCATTTTACTAATCCATCAATAAATGTAGAGAGACATGTTTAAGCATATGTATGTTACGTAAGAAAGGGGAAAACAGGTTTCAATAAATAAAAGAGGTGATAACCTAGTCAATTGTGCAGCTTTTCCAAAGTAGGATTTATCTAAAATAATTAACCTTTTTTTTGAAGTTTTGTGAAGTTACTCTGAATTTGGATGGGAACTAAAATAGACTTCACTAAGATTTTTCAGTTTAAAAGTCAAATGATAAAATTATTCAGGGATGATTAATCCATTTTAAGTTCATATTTCCTATGAAAACTTTGTGCAAAGACAAGCCATTTGAAAACAAATATATATGGACAATGTTAATGTTGTGTTTTTCTAACTTCTTCACAGTTGAAATACAAAGTTTTTACTGGCCAACTAATTCCTTTAGTGGAATTATATTTCATCTGCTGGGATTTCTTTAGTTTCATTTGGATGTAAGATCTTCTTTGGTTCTTGTCTTAAGTCATCACCTAACATTTGTAGGTCTTGTTAATCAGAATTGTGAAACTGTTTAAGTTGGAAGGGACCGCTTGAGAGCATCTATTCCACCCCACCCTAGAGCAGGTTGCCCAGGATGGTGTCCTATCAGGTTTTAAGTATTTCCATGGCTGGAGACTCTGCAGCCCCTCAGGGCAACCTGTGCCAGTGTGTGAAGACCCTCACAATAAAAGTGTTTCAGCTTCTATTAAGATTTTCCTTGTCTTATGTTCTATTTTGTTGAGTAGGATTATCTTTTTTGGAGACTACCTTAGCAGGCATTTTTGGATAGAAATGTTATGTAAATGTCTTTAAAAAAGACCTTAGTGAGAGGGTGTTAGCTTTTAATCCAGAAAGTGGATACAATTGCCCAATACGTTTTTTTTTCTTCTGAGTATTACATTCACAGACACATAAACTATACTTCCAAAACGAACTTTCCAACTGAAATCTAGTTAAATAGTTTAACAGTGTACCAGAACTAAAGGATTAGCCTTAAGTATTTGTTTAGGTATTAGCCTTTTGGATATTTTTTTTTTTCCAAAGAAAAAGACCCCATTTATCAAATGAACGACGCTGAAAGTTTTAACTATAGAACACTATAGAAATGGAGATGTATATATCCAATAGTTGTCTAGCACCTGAATGAAATATGCCAAGTTTCTTTTCTATTTCTCCACACCTCCTTGGACTATATTCTATTCACTGTTGTATAAACTGCACTTCTGAAATGGAGTGTCTTCACTGGGAACTGGAGTCCATTGATGATATGGAGTCCATTGGCTAAATATGCGGCAGCCATCTCTGACTAATGCAGCTCCTGAGTCTTAGTGGAAATATTGGGCACGTTAGCTTTGCTCTAACCACGGGTATTCCAGGCATCTACTTCTGGCTGGTGTCTCTTTTCTGCAACAGGATCCTGAAGTAGCTGACCCTTTTTCTCATCTGGGATCGTGGTCTTTATGTTCAAACCTAGGTTCTTTTTCTTTTTCACATTTCTTTTGTCTTTTAAGGTAACACTTCCCACCAAGTAAAGGTGCCTACAGAGCCAAATATGATATTTTAAAGATTTCCTTTTTTTCTCCATTCTTTTCTAAAGCTAAGATCCTGCTGGTAAGTCTTGACCTTGGCAGCTGATGTTTGCAGTATCTGGTGTTTTCTTTAATACTCCTAAAAACATTGTGGGAGCTTGAATCATAATAAACAACATCCTGGAGGAGGGCCTGTTAAAAGCACAACGATTTTGTTGCAGTCACTCTGTGAAAACTGCTGTCTTGTAATTCTCTGGTGGAATTTGCAAAAATGAGAAGGCCAAACTAAGAAAATAGTCCAAAGCTCCCGAATTGTCTACTGAGGAGACTTGTATGAACTTGAGAAAGTAATAAATAAGTCTAAAGCAGGTTTGCCTCTGTATTATGCCGTTTTGGGAAAATTATTGTTGTGTCTGCAGTAAAGCATTGTATAATTATTTTGATAATCATTTAATAAATGACTTTTAATTTCAGTGCTTCTCTTCTAATTTTATTTGAGAATTACTTGAGTAATTGAGTAATTTTCCTGAAAACAACTGCAAAGGAAAGATGCATTTTTTTTTTAAATTTTTTTTTGTTTCCCTTGGGATCTTCTTGTTCCGCTTCTGTGACTGGCTTGACAGTGTTGGACGACAGTAGAAAGGTAAAGGTCCAACAGTAAGTTATGACACATATAGTCTCTGTTACTTCCTTTAACTGCTGCATTCTATTTTAGGGTTTTATGCTGCTGCCTACCACCTTAATATCTCAAGACCCTTCCATGGAAAATCTTCAACACCTATGTTGTTATTACTCCATGGAGTTTTTGACTGTGCTTGGTGTTTAAAAGATCTGGTGTGTGTTTTACCTCCATCTCATTTTCTCCTGTGATTCTGTATTTTTTGGGGGCAGATGGAGGTGCTGTTTTTGCAATCATAGTTGCTCCTGGTAAAGGCAATCAGGGTCGTTTGTTTGTTTCTCTTTTTTGTAAGGAGAATGCTTTGCTCTATCTCTGGAAGCTCATTCTGTGAGTGTGGTGTCTGGGCTGAGAGTATTTTTATTTAGGTTTCATGTGCTTGTGTATCTCTTTAAACCACCTGTGACTCTATATTTTAACAATTGATTTATAGCATATTCCGTGGTTGGTTTCTTGCAGTCTTTTTTTTTGTGAAGATATTTCAAATGGTGCAAAATAATGTGCATTCCTAAAGCAGAAGATATGTATTTGGTGTCCTAGCTCATAGTTTCTTAACTGCTGAACTACAGACCCTTTCATGCCCCCTATTCTGTAACTAAAAAGATAGGAAAGGTTCTTTAAAGTATCCTGTGGTGGGAAACTTCATCAAATCCTCACTTTGAACACGACAGTGTGATTTGAGACTGGGTTTTCCACATCCAGTTGAGTGTCATATGTTGCTGAAAATAGGGATAGTTGAAAGAAGCAAGCATGTCCTCTGTTTTTAGTTATGCTATTGGTAATATTCACAAAAGGACTTTGGTTTGATTAACTTCATTTCATATTTTCCAGCCTAGGATCTCTTTCTTACTGAAAGTGCTGGCTTGGGTTCAAACAAGTGTCATAACATTTTACCCATTATTAGTTTAAAAAAACCAACAGTCTTCGTTTTATTCATTGCAGCTTTGATTTCAAAGGTAACATGACATCTCTCACTGCTAAAATAAGGTGGTATATTCCTAATTGAAGACTTACTTTCTAATTTTGTGATTCTGCAAAAACTAAGAGTACCCTGTCTTTTCTGCAGTTATATGTACTGTTTTTAGGGAACTCTTCTAATGTTATCTTCTCTAGCTCATGTGCTTTTCCTATCAATGATGGTCATAATGCCTACTCCTTTGCTATGTTAGGAATTTATAGGTGTATATAGCTCTGACTAAGTAACAGGTCTCTCAAGAGTACACCATTGCATGGTACTCTGCAGTTTATACCCCTGACTCAGAAGGTACAATCTGTCAGCTGCCAGTGGTCTACAGACCATAATGTTTAGTCAAAGAAACCGTACAGCTGCTTATGGTTTTCAATTTGAAGATGCAGTTTATAGATTAAAAACCAGAAAGTTCTCCATTAGTAAAAAAGTTAGGAACTGATCAGTAATCTGTCTGTAAGTGTTCTGCTGCAGTAGATTCACTGGTAGAATTTCCACAGTTTCTGTCAAAAGGTGATAAATACAAATAGGGAAGGAAGAGATCTTCCTGTAGTTGCTGTTACTGTTGCTTCTCTTCATTGTCAGGGATTGGAGAGAAGTCTGTAAGGATGGACTATGTGTATCCGTAAACTTTTTTGGGTAGAAGAGGAACAAGGAAGGTGGGCTGTTACTTTGTGGAAAGTGGAGTGACAGGGGTTTCAGCTGCTACTGGCTTTGTTTCATGTTTCCTGCTTACTGTGAAAAGCTGTGCATAGACCTGTTCTGGTCTTCCTGTCTTATTTTATACTGTGTTTGCAGAAAAAGAACAGTACTTTGTGGACAGCCGGACTGTCTTGTTTTGATCGCTTTGTGAATCAGGGAGGGATGTAAAATATTCTATTTGGTATCACTAGCATCGATAACAGATAGGATTGATATCAAACAAATTGCTAACAAACTCTTCTTATGAAAAATACTTCATTAGCTGGAAAAGCGGGTACATTCTTTCCTTCTGGGCCAATTTAATATCCAGGACACTGTCGCGAAAGAGTGGAATGCACCTCACTCAAAAGAGAGAAGCAGCAATATGTTTTGTTGAGGTAGAATAATAATTTGAGAGGGTTCAATAAATTCAATGGAATTTAACAAAGTTTAACAGTGGTTTACCAAGGTTCAATAAGTTTGATGGCAAGGTTCACTTTATTAATTACTGCATAAGAATAATGCAAAGAAACATACAAAGGAAAATTGAGTGAGAATCGAGTTAGTGATTCACACAGAGACCAGAGACGAGAAGAATAAGGAAGACCCTCCTAAGGCTCACTTAGGCTGTCATATTTATGGAATAAAGTGGTTGGCTTGTAGTCAAATTACATGTGATGGGAAAGGTATGCATGAGACTCCTTGTACCCACAACTTGCTTTGTTCCTTGATAAATGAGTCTTGGAAAAGCCACCCACTATTCATGTATTAATCACATGATTGGTGTTCCAAGCTCATATGCAGTGATGCTCACTGTGTCACTCTACTCCTTTGTGGGTTTTTAGAGAAACAGATTGAAACTAGAGTTCTTGGCCTGGCTACAGATCAGGCCTTTACCTCCTTTGGAGTCTGTATCAAAATCTGCTAGTTTGGTTAAGGGATTGAGTGCATCTGTCACACTCCACCCCGTGACTACAGTCAATCCACTTTATCGACTCACAGAGTGGTAGTACGGTTACCTCTTGCCTTCTATGTCATAGATATGTGGCATATTGCAGAGCAGTGATAAGAATCCAATTATTTGATAAGCTGTTCAGTTGGAGTGTCACAATTAATGCTAGTTATATACCATTTCACATACAGGATCAGTTGATTTTGTGCGTTTTACGCGTTGGATTGACGTAATTCATTGAATCTTTTGCCAATTTACAAAATGATCAGAAGCAGTAAACATAAGGTCAAAACTGACAAAACTACAACTGGATGCAGAATCAAATTCAAAATTCCAGTTGCTGTGGGTGACCATCCAAAAAGAGTTTCCCACCAGCGATGTTCTGCATCTTTCTTCACTCTTTCTAGGACATGGTGTATCTTCTCTGCATCATGATGGACAGCAATCAGGGTTCTTTGTCCATTGTTCCGAATTCCTTTTAGCAATTTACTCTGGTCATCATGTTGCAACAGTTTTCTTACCAATGTGAGATTCATTCCAATGGGGGTAGGCAATAAATCTTGATAAAATGTGTAGTTAGATTGTAGCAGTTGGTGGGTTGTGGCAGGAGCTGAATAGTTAAAGTCGCATCTGTCACAGGCACCCATTGAAGATTTAATGTAGCCATGATAACATTGGTTTATAAGTCGTTTTAAACCCCCCGCACTTTATTTACAAGTAAATATGAAAAATATATGAAATAACAAAACACTGCATTGTTTCATGATACATGAATAGCTATTTGAGATGCATGTTGATTGTATACATTAGAAGTGTTTTTAAATCAATAGCTGAGAATTGAAACTAGTATTAAGTTAAAAAAGCCATAGTTTTTCCTTAGCGATGTGTTTTTATGTTGACTCCATTCTTATTCTTCTGACTTTGTGAACAAAATTTGAATGGTTGTGAACTACCAGTATGAGCATATGAGTGCATTAGTATTTCTTCTGGATGAATTGTTGATATCCATACTGTTCTTTCAAAATGGGGCAAAGTGTTTAATGCTCCCATTCATTAAATACTAATGTCTTGTATTAGTGATTAAGCTAAGACCACATATTTATTGGTGCCAAGGGATGCCAGCTGTTTAGTGCTTTGGGAGTTTTTTTGTTATTTTATACTCTTATATTTTGCCATAAGGAGTCTAAATCACATGAGTCTGATTAGTACAGGTGTTGTTAATAAAAGCCTTACTCTTTATGTATTATAGATAGAAGTAGTGTTGTTGAATAGCTAAGTTTGTTTATTTTCTTTTGCCTTTTTTACTTTTGACGAATTTTAGCTAACTATAATGAATTTTTGCATGCCTGGTCTTTCTTTCTGAAGAATACTTGTTTGGAATATTTGAGTAAAACAGAAGATGAGCTGAGCGTGAGATTTAAATTAAAAAAATGTATTTTTGCACTTATTAAAGTATTTACTTATTCACAGTATGTCTGTGTGCGAATATATCAAATTGCGCCCAGCATGTAAGTGGGAATCTAAAATTTGGTGTAGAAATCTTAGAGTCATAGAACGGTTTAGATTGGAAGGGACCTTTAAAGATCATCTAGTCCAACCCCCCTGCCATGTGCAGGGACGTCTTTCAGTGGGTCAGGTTCCTCAAAGCCACATCCAACCTTCCTTTGAATACTTCCAGTGATGGGGCATCTACAAACCTGTTCCAGTGCCCACCACCCTAGTTGTAAAAAAATTCTTCCTTATGTCCAATTGAAATCTACCCTCTTTCAGTTTAAAACTGTTCCCCCTTCTTCTGTCACTACCGGGCTTGGTAAAAAGTCTCTCTGTCTTTCTTATAAGCCCCCTTTAGCTATAAGATCTTATATTGCATATAAGCCCCCTTATATGCAATAAGATCTCTGTGGAGCCTTCTCTTCTCCAGGCTGAATGTCGTGGTTTAACCCCAGCCAGCAACTAAGCACCATACAGCCGCACTGCAGTGACACTGGGTGGTCAGTAGTTCCCAGGGTGCTCCTTTTTACACTTCTTAAAAAAGGTGCTGTATTCCTCTTCTCCAGTCACTGGGGACTTGGCCTGACTGCCATCAGATAGGCATGAGTGAAAAGGTACCTTTTATGGGAACAAAACATTGCTGTTACTTAGTAAACGAAGTTGCGTTTTACATGCAGAGAAGCAGGGTCTTGCTTATAATCTTTCCAACAGTGCTGAGAATGCCTCTAGAACATGCTGAGATGTCTACATTTACCACCTAGTAACAGATTCAGCCCAGAGGAGAATGACTGTAGCAGGTCTGGTTTTCCTGTGAAACTATGTTTTGGTTCAGGAGGAGGTGTGCTGTTCTTAGAGAATGACTTCAGATAATCTTGTTGTTCTTTGTGGTTGTTAAGTGTGCACTGTTGCAACTATTTCAGAGACAGTTTAGCCCATGAATTAGAAGATAAGAAAATATTCTTATATTTGTCCGCAATTTTGCAGGATTTGAAAAGTACTACAGAGTTGACGTGATGGACCCAAATTCTACTTTATTAGTCATGGTAATTCTGAGTGAATGTACCCAAATGTATGTGTATGGTTATATCGTCTGTAAAATAAAACTACTTGTGCATTCCTGTATTCTCTAATGCATTGAAAATCAGATGTACATTATGATTGTATTAATCCAGAGCATTATATTTAAATAAAAACTAACTCTGAGGCCTCCGCTGAAACTTTTAGATTATCCTGTGCTCTCAAACAAGTGATTGAAGTCTGAAAATAACTCTCAGAATTGTAGCACTTCCAGAAAGCAGTTATGTGACTTAGAAAACTCATGCCCTATTCCATTCTGTGCATCTTCCATCCAAATTACTTCAATGTCTATAGTTAGTTTTAATTGAAGTAGTTTAGTTATCTATAGCTCGAAATGAAAACTCACAAATGAGTTATCCTGTCCTCGATCTGTAAAGGGATTAAAGCAAACCCTTACCTCTGGAACTGAACCCTTTCCTTTCTCCTATCCTTTCCTCTTTGAAAACAATTCTTACATCAGCCAAGTGTTAAGTTTTCAATGTTGAGGACTCAGAAAAAAGCAGTTGTCAGTGTAATGGCTGTACCAGTGAATGAAGGCATGCAGAGTGTCCTGACTGTGTGTTCACCAAAGAGCAAAGGAAGTAATTTACTTTTAGCAATTTGGTGAGGGTGGCATTGTGTGTCATAGGTCCATGTCTAAGGTCCATGTCTATCTGGTAACTTCCCGCTACTATTTAATGCATGTTTATTTCTGTCCTGTCCTCCCGTGAGGGTACTGATATGACTTGTGATGTTAATTCATTGACTGTGTCATGACAGGCCAGGAAATATCTTGTCCATTGATGCCATAATGAGTCAGTTATTTATGTCAATTAAGAATATGTAATAAAATTATTCAGTTAAGTGCCTTGCTGTCTGTTTGTCACACTGATGGACTACTCAGAGTCGGTTCATGAAATCATGTGAATTGACAGCATCCTTTAGTATAAGTCGTGTAGTATTTTTGGTTAGACCACTATTACTACATCAACACCCTAACATGATAACATTGTGTTATGGTGCCTCTTTACTCAGAACTCTGTTGAAAGTAAAGATGGAGTCTCTTGGGGGCGGGGGGGGGGGAATGTGTGTGTATATTTATCTACACACAATTTTTTGTGTTCTACATATATGTGTAAGTAAAGCAGTATACTATCTTTTTCCATTTTTGATTCAAAGGTATCATTGTTGCCAAAACTACGAACAGAGACAAGACAACGGGAAATTCTTCAAATAGAAAATTATGGCTGGAAGATAGATTAAACTATTTTTCAGGTATCATAAAATTACATGTTGATTGCATACCCTTGTGCTGCAACATTAAGGAATTGGGGAAGAAGGGGGGAAGATACACTTGTTTGCTGATGGCATCTATTTTGAAGCTATCAATCTGTTCGGGTCACATATAGCCTTCTTACGAATCTCTATCTGGCAATTAGATGTAACAGTGAATACTGTATGTGAGTGACTTTTGTGAACTTGAAAATAATCTAATGTTATCTTTAGAGCTTGGTGCATAGAAGGCACCGAGTTTTCTTGTGAGGTACTGATCAATCTTATCTTCTAGTGACTTTTTAGGTTGTTGAAAAGCATAGCACCTCAAAGATAGGTTCTGTAAAGTGTAAGAGTATTCTGTACTGTGACCACTCAGCAGGACTGGGTGGGTTGTAGAGAGAATACCTCTTATTTAGAAATATAATACGTGACTGGAAATCACAAAGAAACACTGGCACAGCAGGATCAAGAGAGTCTGCACTGGCTGCATACAACAGTGTAAGTTTGAAAGTCTTGTGAGACATCAAGAAGAAAGTCTGTCACTTGCATGTAAAGTGTACACGTCAGCTTGACTAAAGGCTTGATCTCTTTAGTCAGAAGTGTACTAGATGTTAGGGGAGTCCCAAACAATCCATATTAACAATTTTCTTGCAGATGTTTCAATGCTTATACCAGCCACGTTATTTCATGATTTTGGTTTTCTTTTCTTTTCCTTGATTCCACATAGTATTTTGCATTTCCATACAAATTCTTCCAGCCTGACAGTCATGCATATTTCACTTTGTATTGAAATATTCGCTTCATAATATAGAAAATCATCAGTACCTGAGTATTATAGAGTTCTTACTAAAAATTAACAGTAAACCAATAGCTCCCTCTGTCCTCTCAGCTGTTCAATTTTCCCTTTTGGGGGTATCTACTGATTAAAAAACTAAAATGAGAGTTTGTGACCTGTTCTTTTCTAGCAATTATTGGGGTGGGGGGTGGGAAGAGGTTGGTTGTTTGGGTTTTGGGTTTTGTTTTTTTTCTGTTCTGGGGGTATTTTCTTCCAAATTTTAGAAGATGGTATCTTCCTAATTAGTAAATAATAATTTGTAATGCTATAAAAATGTGAGGTATGATATGAACACTACTAATAGTTAACACGCTTTGAAATAAATACAGTGAAACATCAAAGAGTACTGATTTCAAACTGTAGGTAACTGAGATGATTGATGTATGAATTTACACTAAAAGAGGAGGTTTTTCAGTTTATCCTTGTTCTCAACACAGTGCATGATAGACACGTAAACAAAAATTAAACCTACCTGTATTTAATACCCAAACTGTCATGAATGTATAGTTCCTGTGAGCAAAAAAAAAAGAGAGATACTGCGTATGGTTTTGGCACTTCTCTCACTGCTAATTTAAAAGCTTTTCCTATAGCAATTCAGTATCATTACTTTATAAGAGTGCCAGCTAATTCTCTGCTGATAAAGCAGTGTGAAAATACTCAAAACTTTCTATGTTTAGGTCACTTTTAAACAAATAACTGTATGCAATATTGATACAGTTTTACATATGTTTGATATCAAATGTCCAGAGCAGTATTTATGCTAAGATTTCACTTCCAAAAGGAAAGTAAATTGTTTTAAATAACAATATTTATCTTTCCCTGCTTATAAGCCAGAGGGATTCTGTGTTTTGTGGCTTACACTAATGTTTAATAAAATCACTACTTCACTTGCAAGCAAATACTTTTGCTGTAGCTAATCATTCCACATAACCTTTGTCAGTGGCTCATCTTATGTTTGTCCCTGCTTCTGAGCTTGCTGCTGTTAAAAATAAGTAAGAAAAATCCAGTTTGCTTTGCAAAGAACATGGGCCTAAGGTACTCTTCATTTCTGTATGTCTTTCAGTATGATGATGAACTGCAATTACTTTCATTGTAGACTGAGGGAAAATCCCACTTTTCAGGGGATACGCGGTGCGCTCTGTTTTTTCTTGCGTAATTCTTTAGTTCTGGTGTGCACACGATCACAGGATGAGCGTCTTTATCTGACATTAGATGTGTTGTGAATAATCTTAGTTTTAATGAGTAATTTTCACTAACTTTCAAATGACATCTGTATACTTCCTTGTATATGTAAGTTCTCAGCTGTTCAAGGTACACTCTTGCTGACCTCTTGAGCTGTTAACATACACTTGAGTAGGCTGAATGTTCCTTGGGTACGCTGAAGATTGATACATCCCAGGCCTTGACAGCTGTAGTGTTTTTCTGTGCCAACTTCAGACAGTCTAAGCAGCCCTTTTTTGGAAGAAATTGTTTGGCTCCCAAGACCACTCGGGGAACAGCCTTACCAAGTACATTAATTGTGCCAAGAGCTTAAAAAGGCTGTTTAAACTTCTTTTCATCTTAAAACTGTAATAATTTCTGGCTAATACTCATTCTGTTATACAAAATGCTTAGTTACTTATAGATTTAAGTGAAACAGTTTTAGCTATTAAAATGTTTGGCATGTTAAAGAGAAGTAAGTCACATTTTATGGTAACTTACCATTCGTTGACTAATGTTTTACTAATGTTTTATTGTCATAATGAGAAATTTTGTACATTTCTGTATAAACTTCTTATGTAATAAAGTTGACAGATTTTTAACTGCAGATGATTTTTTTTTTTTTAACTGGTAACATGTATTTGAAGATGCTGTTAAATAATTTGTGTCCTTATTGTTTTGGCAGAAAGGCCACTTAGGCAGGATGCTGCTTTGTTTTGTGTGCATTTACAGAAATACAAATATGCAGTGAAAGGCATTTGTTGATTTAGATTAGAATTTCTGTTTATATAATTACTGCATTGCTTTATAGTTCTGTGTGTGCTCATTTCATTTGTAGGTTCCAGTAGTAACTTCAGCAGTAACTTTAAATACCAGTTCTTGCCATCATAAAAAATAAACGACATTTATGGAAATGGCGTTGGTTTACAGTTCTGGGAATTCCAGTGATTTTTCACTTATTTCCAGAAGACTTGGGAAGTTTTTTGTTTGTTTGTGTTTTGTGTGGGTTTTTTTTTTTTAAATGGACACTGCTTAGCCTGTTCTGTTTAGCTGTTTCTATGAAGTTTTAGTGCACACTGTTCACATTCAATATTCCTTACTGCAAGCTTTTTTCTTTTTAAGTTAGGATGGCTTTTTCATTCCTAATTCATCTACTATTCTTTCAGCACAGACAGAAATGTTGCAGAAATTAGTTATGTAAGGAGGGGCAATTTCACTGACATGAGTACAGCTTGGAGTTGATTTTACTCTTCCTTGGACAACTTCGAAAGTGATCTGTTTGTGAAGTAATTATAGGTGCTTTGAGATTAATCTGAACTGCTTATTCAATTAAAAGAGATCATTTGATACCTGAGTATCTGTATTCTTATTAGGAAGGCAGTGTTCATTGAAGCTTATCAAAAGGTCAATTTCTGGGAGGCTTAGCAAAGTTTAGGTAGAAACTAGGTTGACAGAGACTTAGTACATGCTGGATACTCCACAAAAATCATGGGAGGGAAGTGAACATTTCCCTCTTGTTGTACTTATGTATATTTTGTGCATATTTGTTCATTAGGAACAATTCAGTATATGTTATTATAGTTTTCCTTTTTTGTTGTTTTTTTGTAATGGAGGAATGCTGTGCTTAGAAGTATGTGTCTGAAAGTTGTGCACTATTCTGCCTTCTTGTGATGCCTTCTGCTGTTCCCCAGCTGGGACCTGGAGCATGTAGGAACCTGCAGGGCAGGACAACAGTCAGCTGCCACTGTTTGTAGTGAGTCTTGTGATATTTGATAGTGCTTCTTGGAGTCACGCAGAAGCCCAAATGTCTCAATTCTTATAATAAATAAATAAGCAGATAACCGAAAAGCTACTTCTGTGGTCTTGTATACATGACAGTGAAGGGAAAAGCTAAGGAAGCCTGATGGTAAGCAAATCCAAATCTTTAAACGGGCAAACAAAACTGGACTGAACAAAGCTTGTGAGCTCATAAACCAGCATCAGAAACTTTGATTGTTTGTTTGACTCAAGATTTTTGAGTATTTGCAGGTGAAATACTGTTGGCACTTGGTTATATTTGGACTTCTCTGTGCTGTAATGACTTCATGGCCCGTAGACTAATTTGTTAGTAATTTTAAGTAGTTTAGTGTACAAATACACAGTGAATTGCGTAGTAAAGATATAAAAAAATATTCAAGCACTATTATCACTTCAGTTCTGCTCTCCATATTCCTCCATTATGGTTCAAAGATTTCCTTATACTCAAAGTGGTGTCATTTAGAGGGTAAGAACTACTGACTTACTGTCCTTCTAAATAGTTGAAAAGAAATCACGTTTCCATTGCTATTATTTAGTGAGTTTTTATTTGGCTTTCTGTTTTTTCTTTGCTGGGCTCCCAACATAAATACAAGATATTTTTAGATGTTAAAAATACTCAGAATACATGTTCTGTATAGGTCCTAATGCTTTTTGGAAGCCTGCAGCAGTTTTTTCAAATCTGAAAAACTTTTTTATTTTTCATTCTGTTTCTGTCTGAGAGGTAGTAGGTCATGCATCGTTCACAATGTACACACATCGTGACTTTTCAGGTGGTGTGGTAAGGCATTTTCAGGAGATGGTGGCTGTTTTGAGGACACATAAAAAATGTGCACAGTTTTTGTAGTCTTTCAGACTAGATACATAGAAATCCAGGATATTAAGTGGCATAAAGTGATAGCACACAATGAGATTGTACTTTTTTTTTTAAACAAAAAGAGCTGGATAGCCATCTTTTTGACCTGAACTGAGTAACCTGATTAATGTGATGCTTACTGTTTGTCTTTTAACTTAATTCCTAGCTGAAAGTGAACTTATTTTTAGCACTTTTACTGAGTAAAGACTTGGACACTGATGTGAAGTCATTTGAGTTCTTATTTATATGATGTATGGCTTAGCTTTTGGTGTTATCTTCCTTCAAAAAGCAAATGTGGTCATGCACCATACTTTTACTGAGTAAAGACTTGGACACTGATGTGAAGTCATTTGAGTTCTTATTTATATGATGTATGGCTTAGCTTTTGGTGTTATCTTCCTTCAAAAAGCAAATGTGGTCATGCACCATAGTGCACCATAATCCAGTTAGTTATTTTCTCTTTGCTTGCACACAGCAGGGTTACTTTCAGTTTTGAAAAGTGTCCTTACACTGCTAGGCCAATTTGGTTAGAGAAAGATGATGTTCCTGTCAAGGGTTTTTAGAGAACAGTTTGTCCCCCGTTTCTTTCTACACAAAGTTTTTTGTTAATTGTTTGGTTTTGTTTGGAAATACCAGAAATGAATTCAGTCTCACTGTCAACACTTTAAAAGTTGCATACATCCTACAAAGGCAGTTAGATGAAATTTCTCTGGTTTTATGAAAGAAAAACTCTTTTTGCTGTAGTCCAGTTTGCATAAGCTGATAATAGTCTTGAAGTATAAGATCTTTGTGGGCAGAGCCTTTGTTTTATTTACTTTCTAACACAATCAGAAAGCTAGTCGGATTTGTTAGTGCTGTGCATTCTTACAGTAGGTGGGTGAATTTTTCTGGGTTTAGAGCAATAGAATCATAGAATCATAGAACAGTTTGGGTTGGAAGGGACCTTTAAAGGTTGTCTAGTCCAACCCCCTAACCTACCTTGATAAGGTATCAAATCTCCATAAAGTTTTCTTCCTTGCTTGGTTGAAGAAGTTGATGGCATTTAAAAATTTAAATAAATGTAAACTAGAAATGACAATAGTTGAAAGAGGAAGATATTTTTTAAAGCAGCAATCATAAAACCCTTCAATTGTCACTTGTTCAGCATTTTTCTTATATTTTCTCCTAAGTTCAGCATTGCCTTACTTCTCTGTGCAATTTTAAAATTCAAAATACGTGCATTTCTAAATTTGAAGGAAAGACACATCAGAACCTTTAAAAGAAATCTTTGAGGCTTTCCTCATAAACTGTGGAGAAAATAGGTACAACCATCTCTCCTATTCTTCTATAATCATTGTTAAAGTTTGTTAAATCCATAATTCAATGTATTTGGCTGTTGCGGTATTAATCTTGATACAATAATTTAGACTCCATACACTGATAAATCTTGATAAAAGTCTGCTAGATTTAGAGAGATCTTTTGATTTCATATTGAAGATAGTTGTTGTCTTGTTCTGAAGAAAGAGAGAGATTAAAATGGAGTGATTATCATACGCTGGAACTGATATTGATTGTAAAGTTCAAGTCTGCTTCCTAGAAGGCAAAACTGATTGGGGGCAAATGAAAAGAAAAGACCAAAAATAGAAAAAACAATTTCCGCTCCTGAGATTTACTCTAATCATAAAGTATGTGGTCTTTATTGGCTCTTGTGAGGCCTGTCAAACTTGTAGTTCTGTTGAGCTGTTGTGTGTCCTGGATCACCATTGCTTTTAGCTGTTTCAGGTCATGGGTGCACAGTGCTATGACCAAAGGTACAATCTGTTCTTATTCATAAAAAATGAGAAGTCAGGGAATGAAGAAATTAAGTGGGAAAGCTATGAAGAAACCAAACAGTGGAGGTGAAGATAGGAACTCAGGTCTTCTGTTTCATTTGATAATCAGGATTAAGAAGTCATGCAGAGATGAGATACTGTGTTGTTTGTTTAGCTGATTTTAGTGAGGTTCTGGTTAACTAATGATACCTGTGATATCTTGGTAGATTGTTAGGTTCCAGAAGCTTGGAAGAAGAAGGAAGCAGGGAAATGGATAGCTGTAATAGTGTTGGTTTTCCTTTTAGGTCATATATTGTCCTCATGCAAATTCTATTTCTCTTTAACATTAAAAAACTAGTAACAGGTAGACTAAGCTGCACTCCTGTGATTTTTACCTGTTGAATAGACCTAGCTGACAATATGATGATGTTGGCTTATTAATTTCTAATTTTATGTTAAGCTGTTTTTAGCAGGTTTGGTCTTAGTCCAGTCCATGGTTTCTGTCAGTATGCTTTCTTATTGTTCTTCTTGTCTTCATCTTTTGCTGATCTATTTTTTCTTCCTAATATTTTTATATAATTAACACATTATGATTTTAGTTTTTAGCTTAACTACATCAATATTGGTGCTTCCAGTAATAAAACTACATTGGAATAAGAATACACCGATGTAACATAACAACTTATGTGTAGTAGAAAATATAAATCTGGAAAAGATTTTAGCTGACATCTAGTTTTCACAAACTTTCTTCAGTGTATTTTTAAAAAACATTGTTTTCTTGCTCTCACCTGAGAACTTTTTCAGAAGCTTTTATATAATGCAGGTTAGCTGAGCATATGTTAGAAGAGTGATTTACTGTCTATCTTGAAATAAAATCTAAGAGCTGCATATGGTAAAAGTTAACGTTGAAGCATGTATTCCAGGCTCAATGCTTATTAATAGAAATTGTGTCCTGCTGCTAGAAGTACCGGTAATTGATATAGCAAAAGGCAGCCTTGTTTGAATAATGTCAATTTCTGCTGCCTTATGTCATGTTATATACTCTTTTATTGTTGATTGTCTTTGTCTTCCTTCAAAATTCTGTATGATTAAAACTTTTTTTTATTCAAGAGAACTGTTTGCTGTGGGTTTTTTTATTCAGAGGACAGTAGCTTTTAGGGAATTTCTAACTAAAATAGAGGGGTTTTTTAACTGTCTTTTGAAGATGTACAGTATAACTTTTTCTCTATAAAAGACATAGCGTACATTTAAAGTATTTTTGTCTTTTTTTTCTTGTTTCTAAGGCTGATAAAGAATTTGTATGGTCTCTGTGGAAACATCTCCAAGTGTCAAGTCCAGATCTTACTCAAGCTGTCAGCTTGGTTGTGGAAAGGTGAGTTTAAAGATTTAACATGATACTAAGACTAAAACCAAACAACCCCCTCTGCTGATACCATTCTTTGTCTTTTTAATTGAGAACTATGTAGGATTTAAAAAATGTGTTACAAAAATTCCATTGTTAAATTTCCAATGTCAAAATTGCCTGGCATATGTTGCAAGTTTCCTTTTTTGGTATAAGTTGAAGTATACTTCAAAATCTGTTTTCACTGAGGTTGCTGTGCTGCAGTTGAATTTAATTTTTAAGTTATAAATGTACTGCATATTCTGTTTTTCTATTGAAAGAGCAAGAGGAGGTAAATGACATTTTTAGGTGTCATAAGTGGTTGGATAACAGTTACATATGTAAATTATGTTTATCTGCATTCTTAAAGAAGTGAAAGGCTAAGACATAGTAAGAGAAGAGATGACTGTGCAGTTTAATTATTACTTCTCTGAGGATATTAATGATGATGATTTCCTCATGGTACTTACATGTTATCATCTGATTGCTATAAATGTTAGTTAATCATCACAGTATGTGATTGATTGTTTTAGAATGCTAATACTCACAAATTCAGAATTTTTGTAGGCCAAAGATAGGGAGAATGTGAATGACTTGGTAACGTGACTGTCAGAATTCAAACACTTGATTCTCTTATGGTCAAAAGATTTGTCTTTGTACAAAGTGTTCTGTCAGACACAGTGTTCTGTCTCTTAGAGTGCCATGAGTTCCCTTTTTTAAAATGAAAAAGTGAACTTTTTAAAAAGAAAGAAATGGATTTAAACATCTTCAAATGGCTTGCCAGCATTACTTTGGAAGCTTGTCATAGAACCAGGAAGGGTACTAGCTCTTTTAGGTTCCTGTTCAGTGCTTTGATCTTGAAAGGCATGTTCTATTTGTTCACATCTTTCCTTTGTGGACTTGGTCAGTAAACGTTTTTCCACTTCTGAAAATATAATATTAAGTTCTTTCACTGAGAGTGCATTCACTATAGTATTGTCCCATCTTCTGCATTACATAAAGCAGTGAAAATTTTGTCCAAAAATACGATGTGGTCATGTAACTAGAGCTAATATTCTAAAGCATTTATATCCGGGGAAGAAATTGATGGTGTAAGCACATGCAGCTTGTTTTAAGACAGCTGTTACCTGAGAATTCACATGTGGTCACCAAAGATGGTGTCAAATAACTTCTGGCTCTGTACTGGGACACTTACCTGCAGAGAGAAGTAGCTTGGCTGTTAGGACAGTGTACTGCTTTCACATTGCTTGGATGTTTTGATTCGAGAAGTAATTTTAATATATGAGGAAGACTTAGGAACAGATTTATAGTGTCCCTCATTTTTGTGAAATGCAGATTCTTACTGACTAATTTCATGATAAAATTTGGTCATATTTTCATAAGGACAGTCATGGTAGTATCGATCTTCCTTCTTCAAACATTAAAAAAGTGCAAGAACTGCTTAAAATATATAAATATAATATATAATGTATGTAAACTTATATTACATGTATATAAGCACAAGTATATTGAAAACATTAAAAAATTGTTTTGCCTTAACCACCTTTTATAGATAGCTGAAGAATATGGAAAATTTTAGCTCATTCACATGAAGCTTAATAAGGTAGAAACAGAAATGTTCAGGCTTACATTAACATTGTTGATTTGTGTTGCATATGAAAAATAATCAGGATATTAGGACAAATTGAAACACAGAGATGTTAGAAAGCATGCATTTAAACAATATTGAATACAATGAATTATTTGGAGTTCCTGAATCATATACCTGTATAAGATAGTCTGTCTTCTTTGTTTATCCTTCTTCATGTCTAGGAATATTTTTATGCTTGATAGTTATCCCTTGCTTTAAATGATTTTATACTTTATTTAGAACAGAAACTGGTAATTGTGTGTGCATTATCCTAATACAATGAACATGGGACTCTTAGATGCCACCTTGATGCCCACAAGCATGATGATGAGCTGAACTTTTTTACAATGGTAGGAAATATTTCTGAAACCATTTTAATTTCGTGTTTAGCCTAATAGAAGACTTGCTACAGGAATCTGGTGTATAATAATAGTCTATTATATATGAAGGTAAAGATATATTCTGTGTATGTGCTTTGCACTTTGTGTAGAGGCTAACGATTGGTACTTGTGAAAGTGTGACAGCATACTTCCATTAAGGTTCTTGTCTAGTTTTTTATGTCCTCTCAGAATAACACTAATGCTTTAGAACACCTCTTGTGAACTCAAGGCTGTACACCTATATCATACCTTTCCCATGCTTCTCAGACTTATGGAATTAAGAAAGAAGAAATTACTTCCACAGCATCTTTTTAGGTGTTATCATTACCCCAGAGAATCCTGGAGTAGGTTTGGATAAAACCCATTCAGTATATAGGAGTTTTATTAATCATGACTTTGAACTTTGGGGTTGCTTTGATTGGACAAATGGAGCAATCGTGTATATTTTTCTCTTTAATTAATGTAGCTTCATCTCTTTTGCCTGAGAACAGTCCAATTGCTGCTTTGGAAATAATTTCTAGCCCAGCTTTACCTGTGAATCTTCTGCACACTAAATTACAGCCCCATAGATTCTTTCCTAACTTTTCCAGCTATAACATTCCATAATCTTTTCCTAAGTAGCTTCTGTTTCATGACTGTACCTCTTCACACTCTCATCCTTTCAGAAGAGTTTTTGTCTTAATCCGTGCCTTATAGCAGTAAAGATTTTCTTTATATTTGTTGTGGTTTAACCCCACTTCGCAACTAAGCACCACACAGCTGCTCGCTCAACCTCCCTACCCTGGTGGGATGGGGGAGAGAATCAGAAAAAAAAAGTAAAACCTGCAGGTTGAGGTAAAGCCAGTTTTATAGGACAGCAGAGGAAGAAAAAAAAAAATAATAATAATGGTAAAAGAATACACAAAACAAGTGATGCACAATGCAATTGCTTACCACCCACCGACCGATGCCCAGTGTGTCCCCGAGCAGCGATTGCTGCCCCCTGGCCAACTCCCCAGTTTATATACTGAGCATGATGTCATACGGTATGGAATAACCCTTTGGCCAGTCTGGGTCAGCTGTCCTGGCTGTGCCCCCTCCCAGCTTCTTGTGCACCTGGCAGAGCAGGGGAAGCTGAAAAGTCCTTGACTAGTGTAAGCACTACTTAGCAACAACCAAAACATCACTGTGTTATCAACATTATTCTCATCCTAAATCCAAAACACAGCGCTATACCAGCGCCTAGGAAGAAAATTAACTCTATCCCAGCCAAAACCAGGTCAATATTGCTACTGTGTCAGTTTATCCCAGTTCCAATATGTTGATTAGATTTCCAGGGAATCTGCTACCTAACACTGCTGTTGTCCAGAAAATTACAGAACAAGTGATTTTCTAGCTTTGTTAATCCAGGAAAAATGTGTGGATTTAAGGGTAAAGAGATGGGATTACCAAATAAGAGTTATAAGCAAAGTGATTCCTGAGGCATGTCACTCGGCAGACCTGTGCTGCTCACAGCCTATTTTTCTGTATTCTACACAGTTGTATCAAGAGCTGGAAATTGAAAATTCACACTGAAATCTGATAAAAAGCAGCTTGAGTCTTCTTAGAGACTTTTTTCCTGTCTCATCTGTGTTAGGAACAACATTGACCCAGTCCTATCCAAGTTCACAATGTTTTCCACCTTACCCTGGCTTACTAGGAGATTTTGAGATAGATAGAAACAGAACAAAATTGATTTAACCCTTTTGTTTTTTCTACTTGGGACTGTGTGACATGGATACCACCAGTGTTTGCATAGCTTCATTTTTCAGTGTGCTCTTTCCACCGAAAACTCCATAACTGAGAAACTTTTCATGCCCACCAAGTCTTTCTTATAGACTACCTGAGATGAGAAGCCAGCTACCTAATGGAAGCAGACAGAATCAAAGAAAGCATAGTCATATGTATCCTAGATCATATATATATAATGAACCAAATGAACCAAACAATATTGTCCAGTGGATTTCAGTCTTTAAATTGATGAAAGCAACAGCCACACTTTCTTCAGGAGATTACAGTGACAGGAATGAAAAGATGCAAGTGTGAAAGAACAAAATGTTCACTTTCAACCTTGTATGCCACAGATGTGTGATGAAGAAAAAAGAAAAAATATATATTAGGAGAAATTGTGTGGGCAGTACTAGCCATACAGTCAGGTAACTTATATTTGTAACATTAATTTATATTTGTAGCATTAGACAATTCCTTACAGTATCTTTTTCTCAATAAACCAGGAAAATGTAAAAGGCATAATTTGGGGGTCGTAGAGGGGAATTAATAGTAGGTTTCCATTATTTGTCTGCTATTTTGGAGTGCTTTCATGGTCCCAAAATAGAAGTTCTCCTGCCCTAAAATTGTAAAAATATAGCTGGTACCTTTTTATGGCTGTGCTGTTGATTCTTGTAATACACCAATGATATTTTACTTTTCAGCAGTCTTTGCAGTTCTTGCTGCGTAACTGTAACTATATTCCCATTTTAATATTCAGATACAAACAAAAAATTATCTTTACTGTGCAAATGAGAAATGCCCTTGGGATATGTAAAAGCCTCCAGGTATTTTCAAACAAGCCACTGTAGAAGTACTACTCATGTTAGTATACTTTCCAGCTACTTTAAATACTATTGATCTCAGTATTATATAAAGAGTATGCTATTTCTAGTTCAC
Source organism: Theristicus caerulescens (assembly GCA_020745775.1). NCBI lineage: Eukaryota > Metazoa > Chordata > Aves > Pelecaniformes > Threskiornithidae > Theristicus > Theristicus caerulescens. The sequence goes on from CM036583.1 coordinate 37,077,608, forward strand.
TGCCTTTTGAAACATTCTTTTTTTTTTGATTAGTTGAAAAAAAAAAGCGCTAGAAGGTACCTTTTACAGGTAAATTCATGCGTATACTCAAATAGTTGGTGTTCAGATGAGAGTATCAAAGATTTTGAAATATTTTTGTAAACTTTGAGAGCTCTCCTTTAAGACTTTTATAATAAGTGAAATCTTGACAGGTCAACTGACTCTAATTTTCCTCTAGGGCTTCTAGCTGACTCCTTTACTTTCTCCTGGAAGGGAGATGTAGCAGGATCCATTAATGATCAAACTGTGGCAGTGATGCAAGACTTGGTAGATGTAAACGGTGATTGTATTACGCTAGATGATACCCTTGCAGATAGTTACATTTGGCAAGCTTGCCTTACATAAATGTTTTTCCACACCTAAATTCCAAGTGTGTTGTGTCTTGTAAGTCTTAAGAAAGAGCAAGAATGGATTTATCATTTCAGGCCACTCTGAGAAACAGTGGCAACCTGAATGTTAGTGCCAGTGATTGAGAGAATTTTGTTGTTGCTCTTCTTGGGGAGTTACATCTGTATAAAGGTGTACAAATGGACGAAAACACGGCTGAAGAGCAAGCAATCAGAAATAACCAAAGAATTTTTGGTAATCACAGGAACTTAATGCTGTGATTTGCTGCATCCTGTGAGTAGCAAATTGTGGAAGAAACATTAAACAGGTTGATATAGATTCCTGACTGACTGATAATGTGCAGATGTACTAAAAATGGCATGTACTTTTTATGTAAAAGAATAAGTGAATGTGTTGTATGAATGAGGAATATAGATTGCTGATGTTAATTGAAAAATAATTAAAAAACCTGTATCTTGCATCTTTTGAAGGGATGATAAATAGCTTGCAGAAGCTTTCTTAAACCACTTACCATTTTACTCTTGTGCAAAGTAACCAGAAACAGAATGACAGGAGAATGAGGAAGTAAACAAGATCTAACACATTTTTAAAGGACATTACCGTTTTGTTACTCTGAGTTTAAAATAAAGTGGACTCCCTAGTTATTATCATTCAATAAAGTGGACAGAATAATAGAACATAAGAGTACAACCTTTCTACCTAAGGTCAAATAATTGTGATTTTCTACAGTTGATGAAAGTTTAATATCCTGTTTCATTAAAAATTCTCAGAACATTGAACATAAGTCAACATTCCATGGAGAAGAAGGTATTATGCAGCTTGCATGTGTGCATATCTGCATATCGGAGCACAAAATATTGACATGATAATTGCAGTCAAGCCTGATTGAACAGTGGCCTCTGGGAATTCAGCTGGTGTTGTACCAACTGGATGGCTGCTCAGGACACAGTTTGAAATGCAAGGTGCAAGTTAGCACTTTATTCAGCACAGGCAGGCATCATTTAAAAATCCTTGGGGGAAACCCTGGTGATGTGCAGATGTTAAAGCAGTCTGTTCTGAAGTGCTGATATTTTGAACACTGTAAGAGACTTGTGTATTTTAGATGAAAAATGTTTGCAAAATTATTAGGGAAAAATGTCACTATTTTCTTTACTACTCTAGTGTAAAAATATGTTTAGTGTTTTATGTACATTGCTTAAAATAAGAGGCCTTAATAAATCATCTAATGAATTCAATCAAGTTAGAGATGCAAGAAAAATTACATTTCTGTAATGATTCTTTTTCATTTTGATACATATCATGGAATGTAGAACTGGTTCTATAAATAATTTACTAAGGAAATAATTTCATTTTACAGTTTTTCTTTAATTAGATCTCAAATTATTTTTGTAAAGAAACAAAATGGGCATCTACAATTTTGCTATAAAAAATAGCTGCTTTCTTAGAAAAGTGCAAAATGTGTGGTATCAATTTAAATTCTTTTTTGCTCCATGCTGTCTAAATCTTTTAAAAGTACTATTTGTAAGTATAAAAAGAAAAAAAAATAATTATAACATGCATCAATTATAATTCATCATGAAGTATAAGGATCTTCTAGAATCTGAGGTGAAAATAAACTATTAAATGAAAACTATTTAGTTCTATTTTTTAATCTCTTCTTAATAGGTACACAGAAACACAGTAGGGTTTCTAGTTCAAAGATTAAGGCATAGGCTCTGTTTCTGGTAACCAGTTACTGTGCAACCACGGGGATGTGGCTGTACACAGCAAATTACAATATTGGTGCCATATTTACATTAACATTGACAGTGTGTGCTTTACAACTTCACTTTGCACATGGGCGATTTGTTATCTATTTAATACCAACATTGAATGTATGCACTTGTGTAGGTCTATCTGTAAAATAGTTGGAAGTTGGAAGACCAGAAGAGATAATCAAATTAAACACAGCATCATACAAGCTGATACTTTGTAGTCTTTCTAGTTCTGCAGCCCTTTAGATTCAAAGAAATATCTTTTAAAAAGTAACAATATTTCTAGAAGCAGTTTATTTTTAGTTATATAGGTATACTGTTAACATATAGCCTTTGTTCTTTTATCACACAGCCCGAAGTCTGCAGTGTAACTTTAACTTTCTTAGCTATTTAAGGCCAAATTTGTAGATGCATTTGTTTTGGTTTTTTTTTTTGTTTTTAATCCTGCTGTTTTGTAAAACTGAAAGGACATATTCCATGAAACCTGTAAACAGCAAATTCAATTTATTAGTTAAAATTATTCTCACTTATTTCATGTAAAAATGACATAATTATATACAAGCCTAAATTACTTTTTCTTGACAAATGGTTAATTGCTTGACTGATTAAGACCTGTGTTAGGATACAGGATGCCTCTTTTCCCAGACTGCTTTTGCTGAAGATTTTAGGAAGCATGTTGTTTTATAAGCTTCAACGAACTTCTGATTTTTTAAAATCTTAAGGTTTTTGTAGTGTATATTCTGTTTTCGTACCTCATTCATAGTTAAATGTTTCCTCATAGTCTAATGTTTCATTTTTGACAAGCCATTAAAAATGTGCCAAACCTCAAAAATATTATCCTGTCCTATTGTGTAAAGTACAGCATAACACAGGAAAAAAAAAATTTAACACAGGAAAAATGTCAAGCTTAAGAATATTTTCTCAGTTTCTTCATTTTTGTGGAAAGCTGAATCTCGATAATCTTTGTAGCTAAATACATCTGTGTTAAACATTTAAAATAGGTAGTACTCGTGGGAAAACTGATTGGAGCTTAAAACTTGTACAAATTGACAGCTTCTCTTCACTCCATTTTTCATCCTAAAGAAGTCTGCAAATATTCTTAGCTCACATCATTATTGCTCATCAGTGGTTCTAATTAGCTAAACAGGAGTTTGTCTCAGTCATTGATCATCATCAGCTTCTTGACAGTGCCTGAATTTTTTTCCCCCCATATTCCAGTGGACTTTTTTAATATATTGTGAATACATAACAGCTCAATTAATAAAGTCGATCGAAGATTTTTCTTAATATTTGTTACCCTTCTAAAAAAGAGGAGGGGATTGCTGCAGTTCTCACGAAGTCTCATTTCAAGGTGCAACAGCAAATCCACATATGATATATAAGTTCCAGTGAGTCTTACTGCCCTGAGTGTCTCTGGGGAACTGTCTTGTAATGAGCATTGGAAATTGTCCTATGCCACCAGGAGAAGCTGCTGATAAAGTTCCATATGAGGTTTCAGTATATGCTTCAGGATTCTGACAATATCCACTGTGTGCTTAAATTATGATAATTCGGATTTTTTCTTTAGCTATGGGTGGTAACTGGTAAAACTATTTGGGGGGGGGCATTACTACAGCCTGTGCTATCTTGAGAAGCTGAAAGAAAACCTCAGAAAGCCAAAAACCTTGAATTTACTTTAGACTTTTCCCACTCATTACAATGACAATAGATCTGTATTTATAAACTTTGTTCCTTGACAGCTTTGTTTGAAGGACTGTTTGACCAAGAATCAGATAAACAGGGAAAACACTACATTTAACTGGAAATGCACTTTGAACCATTGGCTAGCACGTGCCTGTGTTACAGGAACATTTTTTGCTTTAACAAAGGTCTGTTTTTTCTCTCCAATCCCAGACTTTACTCTTCAGACCTCTTTTGTGCAGCCTTGTCCTGAAGTCACAGGGCTCCATAAATTCTTGACTGCTACTAATATACCAGAATTAGCTGTGCATACTATTTTTCAGTTTTCCAGAGCAGTTTGTTCTTTTGCTTGGTTCTTGGCTGGTTTATTCACTTTCTTCCCCTTCTCTCTTTAAAATAAAAAAAACCAAAACCCCACAACTGTGGAGTTCTTTTGAGCCTTGCTTTGGGAAATCTACCTGACCCATCAGATTTTCAGATCAATTAATCCATTAGAAAAGAAGTTTAATAAATTTTCAAGTGATGATTCCATAGCTGAGTTAAGAAGCTAATTATCCAGTATTTGTGTTTAATTGGGCCTCATTTTAAAAAAGGCTGACTTTGTGAGAGTAGATACTGGTTAAAGGAGCTGGGAAGATGATGGCATATCGCGGATGGTAGATATACCATGAGTGGTTAGAGCAATGGTCTAATTTAAGTAGAAATATGAAATAAAACCAGCTGAATTAAAATGGAGAGGGAAATACATCACTGTGGGAATAAACAATGGATAAGACATGTCAGCCAGCGGTTAAGGTCAGGGTGCTTTTGAGGGCTGGAGGCAATGCTATTCAGTGGTTTGTGGGGCTTATGTGTGTGTGTATTGTATTGTGTGATTCTTTCTGTGTCTACACATTACTATTCTAAGTACGTTGTAGTAAAGACCTGCTTTGCTTTTTGTCTTCTGAAGCTCTTAAAATTTTGGATCAAGCAGTTATGCATGTGTCTAATCTTAAATTCTTAAGTTGTGTAGCTGTAATTAAGACCTGAGGAAACTTGGAGTGCTATAACACTTACAGTTTAGACGTAGATTAATATAGGTCCATCACTTCCTCCAATAGATTATGGTGTAACATGATTATGGGAGAGAGCTTCTTCCTGAAATATTTGGGTTTTGTGTACTGCAACTATTATCTTCAAAAAAGGGTAATTGTTGATAGCCATTAAGGACCCCACAGCAAAGTAATTAAGTATGAAGAAACACTGGTATTTTTATACTGGAGCACTTTTTGGCTCATTTAAGTTGTGGAATAATGTACAGTACCTATCATAAACAGTATACCTGTTTCAAAAACATGCACAAACTTCTGTGGTAAATATTATACAAATAATCTATTCACAGACGTTTTACCTTACTAACTCCTAATTTCTAAAGTTGTCCAATATCTTTTAGTACAAAGTTTTATAAGCTTATCAGAAAGTCTTTTACCATTTTTTAAAACCTGACTGAGAATGTGATTTCTGTAAACTAGTTATGCATTATAAGCAGGGTGGGTCAGTTTCATTAACTGTCATGTATTATGAAACCTGTTTGTTGTTTTCTCTCCTGTGCTCCCTTTTTTGTCCTTAGGTTTTTTTCAAAGGACATCACAGCGTAACTTTTGGAATACATCACATAACTTCATATTTGCATGGATCTCTGTAATTGCAGTCTACTTAGTTCAATTTTAGTAGATGTTCAAAGAAAAACTATGAGAAACTAGCTGTACTGTGTATTTCACTGCCTATGTCTTCCTAACAACCTATCATGGCAATTCCTTGATGCTTCTGATTGCAGGTGATCGGATGCTTTGAGGTCAGGATCTGATGTGCACTTTTCTGTTAAGTTTCTGTCTCAGTTAAAATGTTAAATACCTTTCAGACATGAAATGTCTTTTGGAATACTTGTTGAATATTCATGGTTTCATTTTTCTCTGCTCATTACAGCTCCTGAATTATTTTGTTTCTGGAAGTAGATCTTTTTTAAGGCCATACAACTGCTTAAGATCCCATATATTTTTGTTTCTTCTAGCTAAATGTAATTTAAGTACATATCCTTTCAGCTAAGTTTTTCTTAGTTTTCTTCTAGTGCTACAACACATCAGTGCTGCTGTATTTGCAGTAGGAGAGTGCTACTTACAGTTATGATGCCTTGTGACCTCTGTTTTCAAAAACCTTGCTTTAAATTACATATTATTTTTGTTTCATTCTTTATTTACTCAATATCAGACTAGATATTTTAGCAGTCATAGAACTCTATTTAAAAAAACATGGTATTGGATGGCCTGTGGGGGCTGTGTAGTTCAGCCTTTAAAATCACCAATAACAGTAGAAGATACAGTAATACATAATAGTGGAGAAAACTAATTGCCCATATATCCACTACCCTTGTTGGTCTCTGTTACAAAATGCTTCAGTAGATGAAGCATTGGACAAGCTTGAGAAGTGGGCCCATGTGACCCTCATGAGGTTCAACAAGGACAAGTGCAAGGTGCTGCACCTGGGTTGGGGCAACCCCCGCTATCAATACAGGCTGGGGGATGAAAGCATTGAGAGCAGCCATGAGGAGAAGGACTTGGGGGTACTGCTGGACGAAAAGGTGGACATGAGCTGGCAATGTGCTCTCGCAGCCCAGAAAGCCAGCCGTATCCTGGGCTGCATCAAAAGAAGCATGGCCAGCAGGTCGTGGGAGGTGATTCTGCCCCTCTACTCTGCTCTGGTGAGACCCCACCTGGAGTACTGCGTCCAGCTCTGGAGTCCTCAGCACAGGAAGGACATGGACCTGTTGGAGCGGGTCCAGAGGAGGGCCACAAAAATGATGAGAGGGCTGGAACACCTCTGCTATGAGGAAAGGCTGAGAGAATTGTGGTTGTTCAGCCTGGAGAAGAGGCGGCTTCGGGGAGACCTTATTGCAGCCTTTCACTACTTAAAGGGGGCTTATAAGAAAGATAGTGACAGACTTTTTAGTAGGGCCAGTAGCGATAAGACAAGGGGTAATGGTTTTAAACTAAAAGAGGGTAGAGTCAGACTGGATATAAGGAAGAGTTTTTTTACAATGAGGGTGGTGAAACACTGGAACGGGTTGCCCAGAGAGGTGGTAGATGCCCCATCCTCGGAAACATTCAAGAACAGGCTGGATGGGGCTCTGAGCAACCTGATCTGGTTGTAGATGTCCCTGCCAATTGCAGGGGGGATGGACTAGATGACCTTTAAAGGTCCCTTCCATCCCAAAGCATTCTAGGATTCTGTGAAGCCTTTTGTTCACAGCTGGATGTTCTCATCCACTTTTGATCAGATTTACAGACTCATGGGTACCACTCTTCCATTCCCTTTCACCTCTGAAACATTTCCATTTTGGCAGAGCAAAAGTTGTGCAAGTAGGATTGTCTGGCTTATAGGGGTGGCTTATATCCAGCCATAATGGAAGTTTACTTGTATTGTGAGAGCAAGGATAATCTGAATGAGTTTCTCCTTCTCTGTCATCTGTGGTGCTGCGGATCCCTGAAGTATTTGGCCATTTTTAGGTAATATATGTTTCTCACACCTTTTGTCACAGATGTATGATAGGAGCTCTGTCTTGTACTAAGGAATCTCTGTGTATCCTTGCTGTCACATTTGTTTTCTTTCTGCCTAAAACAGGAGCCAGTAAGGGCATCAACATTTAAAACTCAGTCAAGAAATAGGATAGCAATGAGATGAGTTAGTTTGTTAAACAAAGTGTTAATGACTCATCAACTGGTTTTCTATGAATTGTTGCAGAGATGATTATAGCCCTGTCCTTACTAACCACTTAGCGAGGCTCTGCTCATCCCTATTATCCAAGCTTCTGAGTTGACTTTTTTTTTTCCTGGTAAAAGTTACAGATTCTATCCATGAGAAAGTAAAATAGTTATCCATGATGTTCAAAAGTGTTGTTTTGGACATAGAAATGCCATGTAGTTGAGAGAGGGACTTCACAAACCCAAGCAGCTGAGTGGCTCTACATTGCCAAGAAGAGAAAAAAGCATTTTACTCAGTCTATGGACGAGTACACTTTCTGTATTTGGGAAAGAATGAGACAGATAATTTCAGCTGCTTAAAAATGTATTTTAAGACCTCTTGCTGCTGTTTCTTTTTGAGTAAAGTTGTGTTAGCTGTTTACAGATGTAATTTGCTGTCACTTGCCATATGCTCCCTGATTAATTCTGCAAGGCCTGTCAGCTTCAGATAATTTAATTTTCTGTGCTTTAAAATGACATTCATTATCAGGACATGAAAAATTCAAATGATTAACTGCAAATTATGACTAATAAAGTGTCTATTTTTTTTGTTTGTTTCTAGAGAAAAGCAGAAAGCTGAAGTCAAGGACAGAAGGGTTTTAGAGATTTTGCAAGCCAAAGACAGCGAAATAGAAACTCTAGAACAGGTTTGTATTATGTTTAAATAGAGCAGTTAAGAAAACTTCTATCATTGACATCAAATTTATATTTCCTAAGATGTGAAAATAGTTTGCTGTTGTGTCTTAATGTGAAAGTTGCAGGTGATTCAGAAATGATAACTTTCTGATAAAGTATTAATTAAACTCTTCTGAGTTGTTCAAACAGTTGACCTTTCATGTAAAAAGTTCCCATGGTTTTAGATGAAGCTTCTTTTGAAAAGTTTTATCAACTCATTGCCTTATTCTGCCTAATGGACTGACCTAAACTTGGATTTTAATCTAGAAGAGTTCTGGCTGTGTTTAGGTTTGTAATGCACCTGTGGTTTGGAAAGATTTGCCATCCTGACAAATACAAAAAGAAAACAGTTCTAGAGTAATGAGGACTAAACTGGTACTATCCTAAAAGCGATACAGCTATGTATTTTAGTGTTACTAACCTATAACAATATTTATTAACTGTTAGCATAAACTATAAAACAATACTGACAAATCTAAAAAGTCATACATAAGTCTTATGTGTATTCTCTATTGAACTGTTCACTCAAAACTGAGTGCTATGTATTAGTAAAAAAAATCTAAATGAAAACCATGTATTGAGCCAAGCCATTGGTGAAATTGAGGAAATATGAGCTGCTCTTCTAAAATTCAAAATAATTCTTTGAAAAGTAATCAAAGCTTTTGAACCCTTCATTGTATTTGAAATATGATACTTACGAAATCCAACACTAACAATTACTAAATAAACACAAGTGAACAATAAACACTGTACCTTCCTTTTCTCCATAAATCTCAAATGACTACCTTCTCAAGACTATCAGGAGAACAGAATGTGCTTTTCCATATTATCAGGAATGTTAATAAGAAAAAAGTCATAATCAGACTAAGTGTGATATGGAGAGAGAGAAAAAGAATTAGAATTACTTCACAGATAATAAAGCTTATAGCAAAAACACAGACAAAGGTCGAGGGTGTGCTTTCAGATGTCTAAATCCTGCAGTTCCTGGGGATAAAAGGCTGACTGATACATAGTTTTTTGTAGAATCACAGAATGGTTGAGGTTGGAGGTCATCTGGTCCACCAGCCCTGATCAAGCAGGGTCGCCTAGCACCAGTTGCCCAGGATCATGTCCAAACAGCTTCCACATATCTCCAAGAATGGACACTCCACAAACTCCCTGGGTAACGTGTGCCAGTGCTCAGTCACGTTCACAGTGAAAAAGTGTTTCCTGATGTTCAGGGGGAACCTGCTGTGTTTCAGTTTGTGCCCATTGCCTCTTGTCCTGTCACTGGGCACCAGTGGAAAGAGCCCAGCTCCATCTTCTTTGCATCCTCCCTTCAGATATTTATATACATTGATGAGATTCCCCCTGAGCCTTTTCTTCTCCTGGCTGAAGAGTCCCAGCTCTCTCAGCCTCTCCTTATAGGAGAAATGCTCCAGCATCTAAATTATCTTCATGGCCCTTTGCTGGACTCATTCCAGTAGCTCCATGTCTCTCTTGTAAAATGGAGTCCAGAATTGGACACAGTACTCCAGTACTCCCTCAACCTGCTGGCAATACTTTGCCTAGCGCAGCCCAGGATACCATTTGCCGTCTTTGTCACGATGGTACTTTGCTGGCTCATGGTCAACCTGTTGTCTGCCAGGACCCCCAGGTCCTTTTCTGCAAAGCTGCTTTCCAGCTGGGCAGCTCCCAGCATATATTGGTGCATGGACCCCAGCATACAAGCTTGCGTGAGATTGTTCCTTCTCGGATGCAGGACTTTTCATTTCCCATTGTTGAATTTCATGAGGTTCCTTTCAGCCCATTTCTCCAGCCTGTCCAGCTGCTCAACAGCAGCACGACCCTGTGGTGTATCAGCCACTCCTCCCAGTGTTGTGTCATCAGCAAACTTGCTGAGGGTGCACTCTGCCCCATCATGCAGATCATTAGTGAATTTACTCACATTTCTGATGGCCTCTACAAGGGTCTTGCTTGAATTGAGGTAAGTTGTGTAGCCAGTGGTGTAAACTCAGGTTTCCAGAGCTTGCCTACTTCTGGTTTGTTCAAAATAAACCTGATACACCTGCTGCCTGATGAGAAACACCACTTAAATGAGGTTATTCATCCTTTTATTTTGTATTACAACAGTGGCTGGAGTTTCTGTGTGTTATGTCCTCATGGCTGCAGGTGTGATTTGTAATGTGTCTCATGCATGCATGCACATCATTTTTATAAACTAGTGATGCGTGATTATTCCTGCATTTCTACCATATCCCTAGCTGAAAGAGAAAATATCTGTGTAAGAAGTTTATAAGAATTTGTGTGCAGTAATGTGCTTTTAAGAAGGGCTGCCTGCTGTGGCAGCTTCTGAACCTATAGTGTGCATCTCTATGAGATTGCTGTCTGTGGTTTCAGATCAATTTCAGAAGCTGAAATTGAAATTGATCAGACATCTGAAATTGATAGTGTGATGCAGTTACCACCTGGAAGTGGAGACAAGCTGAAAATGTAACTAGAACCAAGGAAAAGGAGGGCTTGGCAGCAGGATGGGAGGAATTAACAGATGAGGAGGGCTGCTTTTTGATGATCATCACAACTTTAATGCATGTTGTAATACAGCCCTTTCAAATAGCTTCCCTTAGAGTATCATTGACTCAGGGGAGGTTGTGAAAGGCACCAGGTGGTACCAATGGCCAGTGCTGTATATAAAAGCTGTATATGAAGCGGGTGTCATTCTGATCTTCTTGTCTCATCCATTGGCTGGGATGCCACAGGATTGAAACAAGACGGGGATCATTTTCTGAGTTTTTGGGGTGGTTTGGTAATCAAAGACTGGAGCTGGCATAGAGAACAATGTAGTAAGGAGCATTCTCATCTATTTTGTTTTTCTGAATTTGTTCTTTCTTTGTTCATCTAAGGAGAAAAAGATATTTGTGTAATTAACATGCAAACAGGTTGCTTATGAAACTGTGAGTTTTGACAGCAATGACAATGAACTTTCTGTTCTGTAAAGTGTAGACAGCAAGACTTCAAGGCGTATTGCAGTCTACCAATCTGTTATGTCTAGGAAGGTGAGATTATCCAGTCATCTCTTGTGTTGTTTTTCCCTCCTCTTCACACCTCATACAGAGGGTATTTATTTACTAGGAATTTCTGAGTGACCACCAAACAGCTGATTGTATGAATCCATGCCGACTAAGGGAAAAAAGGCAAATAAATTATGTATCTCATAATTTGACACGTATGTAAGCTGATATTGCTGCCAGAAACAAAAACAAAACCCTAGAAGAACATGAGATAATCTTTCTTCTCTTGTATTCTGCTTAGACTTTGTCCTGACATGCTTAAGAGCCCTTTTAAAATTACTGTAAATAAGAAAGCATATTCTTCACACCCTAGGTAAGATGCATGTAGTTATTTAATACTGAGAGCTAAATTAGCTTTTATTTGTAATGAGATATTTCAGCTGTTTGAAGGGTTTCCATTTTAATGGATATTACTGTAAATCAACTAAAATAATTAATTTAGAAACATGACTAAGAAGTAATATAGTCTCTAATCACTTTTGTATAACCTAAACAGGGGAAAAAAAGTGCTCAAATATTCATGAGAATGGGACTTGTGGCTTTAAGGGTAAAAAGCAGTGTAAATCACAGTTTTGCAAAACTTCTGCTGTCTGATATCTTTGAAACAGAGTACATGCATTGAACTTTTATGTACTTTAGTATGACTTCATTGTATTGTGCACCTTTCCTAAATTATGATGGTGTAATCTTCAGTTTTAGGTAAATGTATAAGACTTTTTTTTCTTGCTATGAGTTTATTGCATAACTGCATATTGTGTTAAAAATTTTAAATGTGAAATGTGGAGCATGTCAAAATGTACCATTCAAAGATTCAACTAAATATAGTATTATAGTATTTATTAAAGCACTTAAATTCTTTTTCATGAATTATTGCACGTAAGTTCAGTACAAAATATATTGTATTGGAGTTTTCCATTGTATTTTTCCCCTTGTTCCTTCTTTTTTTTTTAACTCTTTGTGATTGGTTGATTGGTGACTTTTGGTCTCGATAGTCATAGCTGTGCCTCATCTGGCATATGCGTATTTATCCTAAATGCTGTGTGGTAAAAATGCTCCTTTGAGGCTGGTGGCTAGATTGCTATACCGATCTTGTTACTGTCATTTTTGTTTTACATAGTGATTCAAAACTCTTTTCTCAGTAGTGATATATCCTTGCCATATATACCTAATTTCTCTGTGTGTTTCAAGGAAAAGAATTTCTAATTGCTGCCTTTAAGTGGATAACTCACTATCCTAGAATTGTAATTATTCCTCTTCTGAAGGCTGACTGCTGCAGATATTGTTTTCCATTCTCCCTTTTCTTTAGAAACATTTCCTACATAGTGTATTTACTTTATAAAATTTGTGTGTGTCTCTAATAGATCACTGGTGCTTTTTTTTTTTCTTTTAAAATAAGGTGAGGTTTTTGGAAGAATGCATTAACATTTTTGAATTTAAACAGGTTAGGGGATAATGTTGGAACAGGAACAGTCAGTCTTCTGCCATTCATATAATAGATAAAATGCCTTCACCTGTTTTCCTTATAATATGAAATTAAAGTAGCAGTAAACCTTTTCTGTTTTCTATAACATTGTCAATTAATTAGGTTTCAATTTTGATTGGGAGGAACTAAAGCTAATCTTTTTGTCCTAGACCTTGTAACGTTTCAAAACCTTATCAACTGATTATACTCCAGAGGGGTTAAAATAGTACTAGCTTGCCTCATTATCTGCACTTGAAAATCTTCAGCTTGCTGTGCAAATCTATATTAAAGCCCCTTTAATGGGTCCAATTGAAAGAAGCGTAATTCTACCTTCAAGCATTAATTAACACTGATAAATTTTTCTTAACTTTTGTACCTTCACCTGATTGTATTTTTCTTTGTAATAAAAGGCTGTTATTAAATTAAGACAAACATATACTCACATTATTGCCATGTAAACACTTTATTTCCAGTAGCAATATTATTCTTGTGTAATGAGGGACATGAGGATAATTTCAGTAATAGGGAGTTTGGATGAACGTGTCAATAGTGATAACATTATGTGAAGTTTATAAACTCCCTGCAAAAGAAGTTTCTCCAGTGAATGAGATTTGTCGATATTGCAAGTGAAGAATATTTGAGGACACTGACACTTTTTTTTCTTTAAAAAGATTATTTTACTCAAGTTGTACCTTGGAAAAGGGATCAGCCTTTAGTGGTGAAACCTGTTTTATGTAGCCCCTTTGAACTGCATCAGTGGATTATCATATGTCTTTGTGCCTTCCTGCTTGCCATCTTCTAGTTAGTTTTCTCATAAAATTAAGGGAAAGAGATCTTGTTAAGGAGCTGGTCTGAGTGAGGAAGACAGGGAGGAAAACGTATTTATTATTCAAATAGTTGAAAGTTGCTGATTCTGGTTTACTGATAGAAGACTACCTGAGGTAGGTGGTATGATGACTATGGCTAATACCTGTGGGCTTGTTTGTCTGAAGAAATTAATAAGCTGTAAATTACAGTGTACCTTTACAGCTCATTAGTACTTTTGTGTGAATTCCCAGTAGGAATGCTTTCTCTGCAAGTTGAAAATGTGTTTCTGTGAGGTAGCTTACCTCATTTTGATGATGGAGTTTTCCTACTTAATCTGCAAAAAAGCAGCTATATTGGGTGTTCGTACAGGTGTGCTGTAAATACGTGCTTCATCTTTTCATTAGTTTGCCTGTGTAGCCAAGCCTGAAGTTGGCTAAAGCTTCTGGATCTTTCCTACTCAGCCTTCATCTTCTCAGTGGTGTTTCTACAAAGATAGCCTGAAATGATAGCTGCACTTGGATTAGACAGGAAAAAGTACACTCAGTAAAGAAATGTGATGTTTCTTGTCCTCTGCCCATTCCATTGGTTTGAAATCCTCAATCCTTGTTTTAGCAGAGCTCAATATTCGAGCCTGGAAAGAAGGTGGAGGTCATCTTTATGATCTCATTCGTCCTCTGGGGAGCTGGGGTCTGGTTTGGGAAATTTCCTTTTCAGTCCAGGTAAGAATAGTTAACATGTAGCCAATTAGGGTTATAATAGGATAGCCTTTTTTCTTGAGATAAAAGTGGTTTCTAAAGCCGTTGGAAACTGGTTTTACTGTAGAAGAGATTAACTTCTTAACTGTGTTCAGTATTATCTGGTTGCTGTAGTGACACAATTTTATTTTAATTGTAAAGTCAGTATAGTTTTAAGAGTGTGAAGCTGGATTTTATTCCCCCTTTAAGGACATTGTTGATAAGGAATCTTTTCATATATCATAGCTTCTTACTTGAATACAGGCAGATTTCCTCAAGTTCGAGAGAATTGTTCCTTAAGGACCAGGTAGCAGAAAGAACCATGCAGTGCCCTTTGAGATTAGATTCTGCCCTTACGAATCTGCTGACCACACTTAGGAAGGAGCTTGTCAGAAAAGTTGATCATAGCAACAGCTGTTCTTTGTTTACTACACCTGATCTGGCAGCATTGATGTATGTGAGTGTAATGAAATATTGCTGTGTCAGGAGTAGATGCTAGTAGGTATCGTTTCCTGCAGATCTCACATAATCACGCACACTTCCAGAGACAGAGTCTAACTCACTCTGAGGACCTTGTGTAGGCCTTGTTGAGGAGGAAAGTGTAGGAAAAAAAATACCCAGTTCCATCAAGATCGCGGTCTTCAATGAAGAGAAGAGAAAAACTCATTTTAGCAAATTGTTGGTTTTGATTTGGAATTAGTAGAGAGAATAGTGGGTAAGAAGACACATTGGACTTTCTGCTGCCTGACCTAGAGACCTGGGCTGCTGCTTTCCATAGTTTCAAAATATAGCTGCTAAGAAGAGAAGAAGGAGTACAGAAAGTATCGATGTATTGGACAGTGCCACTTTACAGCACTGTGTTATAGGTCCTGTAGAAAATACAGTCTGTTCTGGTGCAGAGAATCACTAGACAAAAGAGGAAAGGGGATTTATTTAGAGCAGCTGATGGTTAATATGATGTTAGAGCTGTGGCAAGATTGTCAGACTATAGTGTCAGTGTTCACTGTAGTTATCCTGAGAGCTGTCATATCCTCATTAGAGGAAAATGGACAGTTAATCTCTAAATCTAGCAGATGCATTACTGCAATACATGCTATACTGGGAGCGGTGCTGGATTTATTATGAAGCTACAGCTTTTCTTTTTTGGCAGTGCCGTCTCATTTCCAAATTAGAGGTGTGTTTCTGTGGAAAACTGGCTCTGAGTATTGCCCTCTCGCAGGGCAAGGAGCTTCTGTATTCCTTGTTTCAGAGATGGCAAACCTATTGTGCATGTGCCAGACACAGTATTTGGCTCCCTCGTCAATGCAAAAATGCAGCTGCTGTCAATGCTTGCTTGCAGTATGCCTGTGCAGCAGAAGGAAGCAGCAGAAGGGATACAGAGGATTGTAGGATATCGTAAGAACTGAAAAGAATAGTAAAGCTTTGTTTTTAGTGGATGAGAGAAGGAACATGCTGCAGTGTAGTTGTAAGGAGCAGCTTGAATGGAATGAAATGGTGCACATCATAAAAAAGTTTTGTCGGTGCTGTGACCTACTTAGCAGATTGCTGGCCAGAGATGGTTCCTTTGCTGCTAGTGAAAGTGAGGTGCTAGAGTTGCAAGACTGACTGATACACTACATAAAGTCACAGTTTATTTCTACCACATGCTCAAATACTAAGTAATTCTGTCAGTTGGTTCGATTAAGACAGCAAACTTTGCTGAAGACACCAAATTAATCACATCAGACAAGTCCAAAGAGGGCAATAGGGAACATGGTGTCTCTAATAGATTATACTGTTTGACCCTCTCTTAATCTATGGGTCAGGTGAGAATTCAGGAGCAAGACTGACTAGTGGTAGAGGAGTAAGTACCTATTCCCTACCTGCAGGGTGAAGTCAGCTGCTCATATTTCTGGTCTGCTTCTCTGTAGAACCATTTTACTTGATCATCTTTAAAAAGAGCTTTAAAGAATCTTCATTTTCTTTTCTTCCTTCTGCAAAAAAGACCTGCCGTTTTTCTCAATCACATAAATGGTAGGTAAGCACATTTGAACAGACAGTGTTTTAAGAGTGTTTTTCCTTGTATACATCTTTGTTACCATGTTTTATTTCATGTCTATTATTGATAGAAATAGGTGTTCAAAAATTCTCATTCATTTTGGGAATGGATTTGCAGATGCCTGCTTGCAGCCTCATGCTTCTTTTCCTCAGAAACAATTCTTTAAATTGTTTAATCTCAGGGAGTCCTGGAAAGCATGGGGTAGCATAAGGAAGAACAAAGAAACTTCTGGTGGTACGAAAATCAAGTGAGCTCACCCACTTCAATTCCCCTCTCTTTGCAGTTGTAGGGGTTTTTTTTTTTTTAATTTATTTAAGATTGCTATAGCGTAAGGGCAGGTGTGAAAAGTAGGAATTAATACTCATAATACTGTTGCATGAGTTACATTTTAATCCATTATAGTCAGTTATTTTTCCTTGTTTTTTCTGTTCTTGTTAGGAGTCAAGTTCTAAGTTGAATAGTTAACTGTGAATACAAGCATCCTTTGGAAGGATAGTGTAGAATCAGGTAGCACTGTTGGCCCTTTACTTTTGGAGCATTATGGGTTTAAAAATAACTTGTGTTTTATATTGTAACTAGCTAGTGTCATTTTGACTATGAAAGGACACCATACAGACTGCAAAATGCAGCAGCTGACTTCTGTAACATATGGTTACCTTTTCATGCATTATTTACATAGAACTTCTGTTCATCCTACATCTGAAAATAATTAAAGAATCTAATGAATAGTCATGAGATGAAAGAGAGCGGATTTCTTTTGTTCATTTAATTTTTTTTCTTTTGTGTTTTTCTTCATTTGGGAGGACTATATGAGAATGTGACTGGGAATGTTATTTGTTAAACATGCGTATGAGTGTTCAAGTTTAGAACCATGAGGATTAATAAAGTTGAAAAAAATCTAAAGAGAAATTTGAGAAAGCTAAATCAAGGAAAGCTATGAAATGTTACTGGCACATTTTTAGTAGTGTCTACATATTGTTCAATTCCTGCTAGAAAAAAAGAAAGTTGGAAGTGAGGGGAGAAAGGAGTGTGGTAAGTCAACCTGAACTACCTGGGGGGGGGGGGGGGGGGGGGGGAAGAGATGATGAAAGGGAGAGCATAAATATGTAAATCTTGAAGTAGAAATTTTGTGGAAAAGAAGTTTAAAAGAAAGAATAACATTTTCATGTTTAAGTTGTAATAAAATAATTTCATTAATAAATTAATTTTGTTTCTGCTTAAGATGTCAGGATTTCATTAAAAGTCACTGCTTGAGTGAAGATAGTTCAATTTTTCATCAGTTCGACTTCCTTTGTGTTGATTTTTTTTTTTTAAATGTGTATTAAAAGTGTACTACTGCACAGTGAAAGTTTCTGATAAAGAATGTAATGAAGAAAGCACAGAATATAACATTTATTTGTCACCCTGATCCCTTTGGTAGTGGAAATCGAATGCATGTCCCTTCGTTGCAGTTGTAGATGGACACTTTTAATATGGTGGTGCAAAGACTTCAGGTTTTTTGTGAAGTGCTTCAGCAGCCAGTGACAGAAACAAGGTGTGTTGTTGCATTTCTGTATGATTAGCAGCAGCAATGAAGGATATATATGTCAGTTTTGCATTTCTGCTAGAATGTTTTTTAGGGATATTTTGATAAACTATCAGTAGGTATTTGAGTTAACTTCTTGACATGAAATAAAACCCACTCTTATCTATATTTTATGAACCTGTATAGAGGCAGATATGCAATACTGATTCAGTAACGCAGTGTGATCAAATGTCAAACTGCAGAACTGTGAGTGTGGATTTTTCCCCTCACCCCAAAAATGTAAAAATTTGGAGAACACTTAGTGCAGTAACAGTATGTACAGCTGTTGTTTCATAGTCCTTTCCGTATGCCTTTTATGTAGTGGATTAAAAAATCTTTCACTGAAGACTAGAAGTTCAGTGATGATGTCTGCAACACTGCAACATCAAACAGTCCATAACTCCTGGTAGTTGTATCCTAACATTTTGGAAACAGAGTCCTAGCATTAAAGAATTATGTTCTTGTTGCCATTCTCACTATCGCCATACAGTAGTATGCTATCTAAATTCACACTGGATAAAAATGAAGTTTAATTAAAAAACTTTTTGTATATCTATTCATCTTGAAATATTGACAGATAATTATAACGTCCTACTGCCATGAAAAGACTCTGAGGTGTTCAGAGCTAAGACAAAAAAGGACTATTTTCCCCCTTCAGTTTTGAGCTATAGTTTTCATAGCTGATTTTCTCATTTTGACTTAGCATGTGATTTCGCTTCCTCTGCAGATTGATATGAAAGTATTTGAAAAAGAAGTAGTTTTTGCCAGTAAACAATTTGACTTTATTAGGGAAGAAAGAACATTGTATTGTGTTGTAGCTAAAGAGATACCATGGGAAAGGATAGAAATGAATTCTGGAATGACAGTCCTCTTAAACATCAGAAGACTTGCTCCACCAGGTCACAGTGTTTCTTTCTTTGTACGTACTGTTGCCTGGAGTGCTCTGGGCTCCAGCAGTATACAAGGAATACTCTTTGATTCTCCCTAACTAAACAAAAGGGTAAAATCAGATTCCTTTGGTTTTCATTAGAGCAAATTTACTTCTAGAATACAGTTTTCTGTCTTGTATTTGGAAGTTTGTCTATGGAAAAACCTTTGGAAGCGTACTTTAGTTGTCTTAGTTATATGAGGGTGTTTTTACAATTCTTGAGCACCAAACTGTCAAAAGCCCATTGAATGTAGCTTTTGTCCTGTTATATTCCAACAAGTACAACTGCAGTCAATGCAAAATGTAAGTTGAGATTGTTCTTGTGTAGCATTAGCCTGTATTTTATAGTATCTGGACAAAAACAGTAGATACTGCGGGAATAGATGAATTCCTGATGAGCGTTGTTATCTGGTGAAGTCTGTCAAAATAATCTTATGTGGGAGATTGCCCCATGTGTTGATCAGGTATGGGTTTTTTTCTGCTGTTTCACTTGCCTACCAGAGTAGGGTAGTCTTTTAGGAACACTGCTTCTATTCTACGCTGTAAGAAATCAGTCTTTACTCTTCTATTATACAAGGTAATTCATAGGTTGAGGAAGCAAAGTGCAAAAACAGCTGCACAGACAAAGGCAGATGATAATTTACTTAATTATCTGTATCTCAGAAATTCTTCTTTATGACCCTTATTTCTACCCAGTCACGGCTCCTGAGTAATACTCCTGGTTTTTTACCCTTCTTTATAAGTATATGAAATGAGCAGATATGAGAGTAAAAGTTCAATTCATTTAGAGGGAAAGATAAGAGCGTACAAAGTGGTACCCAAGAAAAATGCTTTGAAACATAACAGGATTTTTTCCATGCAGGTATAACTTACCTAAATAATGTTTCACTACTGCTGCAGTAGACAACTTTGTAAACTACTCAGGTGAGTTTGCTGCTTAGTGATTGATATGGCGTATTTGCCTTTTGATTGATTTAAAGTCTTAAGTGGGTCAGTTGTGGGGATAAGTAATTAGTGTGCGAGTCTGATTCAGGATAATTTGTCTGATTATCTCGCAAAGTATGCAAAGTAAGTAGCTTATTTGAGTTTAAAATTTCATCTCAGCAATATGTAACAAACATTTGAAATAGCTAGTTGCACTTTTGTACCTTCATGTCTCCATTCATCCTCCAAATTGCTGGAAAACTTCCCATTCCAAGCAGGACCCAAAGATCTTTGATTTCACTTCACAAATACACATATGCTTACCTGTTTCAGCACAGTGTATAATGAAACTAAGTAGTAACAAGATGTAGCTTTGAGTTTTTGTGAGAGTGTGTATTTGAGAATTTATAACTCTGTTAGAGCCAATAGGCTCTTTCAGATAGGCAGAATTTCTAAGGGTGTTCTTCAAATATAGATTTTGTCTTGATAAATGTTAAGCAAGTAGTAATGAGCTGGAAGGAAGACTCAAAGGAGCCACTTGCTCAAATTCTATGAGGACCTGGGGAGTGGGAAGGAGGCAAACAAAATAACTGATGCTTTCCATGGTAATGTGGATTCATACCTTCTTACAGATGCAACTAAATCATCTCTGCCAGCAACAATTTGTTCCTGTAACTGTAATGATATATCTGAAGAGCAAATATTTTGCTTTTTGAATAGTGAAAATTGAGCCTGGCATGTGGTAGGTTCAAAATATGAAAGAGGGGAGTCCTTAGTTAAGAGGAGGTTTCTTAATTTCATTATCCCTTCTTTAACGTCTGCTGGTAACAAACTAGGCTGAGAAGGTTTATGCACTGGGTTATGCCTCTGAGAAGAATTTCGTATAAATTTCTGAATCTGAAATTCAGGTTTAGTTTTTCTTTGGAGGAAATGGAAGAATGATTATGAATCTATAATCTTAGGCAAACTTTGACTGGAGTCTGTTCAAAGTGCCAGTGCTGTAGAATGAGTCTCTGTAGGGGAGTTAGTTACATTATAAAAAAATAAAGAAGTACACTAGGTTCGAGATTAAACCACCAATTAAACACTGTTTTAAATACAAGCTAGTTCTGGATGGGGTTTTGTTTGTTTGTTTTTTGTCTGCTTGGTTGGTTGGAATTAATGATATCTGAGACAAAAATCCAAGATATGAGAATATGAGGTTTCTGTATTTTCTTTCATTTTTCTCTCAAGTTTTGTTCTCATTTTTCCATTTTCTTCAATTCACATTTACTTTCTTCTCTATGTTTTTAAATAGCACTGTTAGACAGTACATAATTTTGTATATTCTTTGAATTCCGCTGTGCTGCTATTGAGTATGAGGTACAGCAAAGATAGGTTTTTTTTCCCTTGATAAAGTGAAATTTTTAGTGCAGAAAAGAAATCCTTCATGCCTCCCTACACTACATGTTATCTGTTCATGGTTGGTTGTTTTCAATATTTGCTACACAAGTTAACTGGATTATATTACCTTTCTCATATGTTGAACCAGTTGCAGGGTTTGTTCTTGCTTGGACGTATTTTGTGCTATGTAGTGTGGTATGAGTTTTTTTCTTCATTTTGTAAGAAATATTACCATATTTGTAACAGTGTGTGGACAGAAGTAGTGGTCAGAGAAATAAAATTAATTTACTAAATATGGAGGAACAATGTATAGAAACGACTTGGAGATGGTGGTAGGAGAAGAAACAGAACAATAAAAATATTTGCAAGGAAAGTGAGATGTGATGTGTAGAAAAAGTGAAGACGTCTACAGAAGAGAGTCAGACATTCAAAGTAATTTGGAAAAAGTTACAACAAAGGTCTCTGTTAAAAAGGAAAAAATGAAACAAACTAGGAGGGAAAGATACAATCCACACAAAGAAATAAAGTAATGTATATTTTTAATGACTAAGATATTTGCTTAATACCTAGATTAATTTCACTGCACATCTTCAAATATATTTTTTAACATTCCTTACTGTCACACTAGCTCACTAGTGGTTTAAATAATAATTCATAAAGAAATTATTTCTGCCAACCTTAGTCTTATAAATCAAATATGTGAAATTAATGCATTTTATATGATTTAACTCTGGTAATGCTGAAGAAGGTAGTTTATTGGCTATTAAGCTAGTTGTCAAATGTTACAACATCGTGCAGCAGAAAGGGCAGAGAAGGTTTGCTTTGTGCTCAGTAGTTGTGCAGAGTAGGAAGAAGACCATGCATATCTTGAAGAGAAGCTGGTATTCAAACTGCTACTCAGACTCTCAAAGTTGCCCCATCCTTCGGTGGTTATCGCTTTGTCAACAGTTTCCTTGTGCAGTGTGGGTGCTCCGGATGCCAATGCACTAACACTGTTCAACACATGGAGCAAGTCCTGCTTACGCCTGCACAGCTTGCTTTGTGTGCGGGGCGGCTACCTGTAATAACTGCGTTTCTTCTTGTGAGTGAGTTGCTTTGAGTTCAGTGGTGACACAGTTACTTTTTCTGCCCTAATTGTTACATGTAAGTTTAAAATCAATGGTTGTTGGATATGACTTCAAATGTATTGTTTTACATGTTTTTTTCTCAGCACATTTTCATCCTTTTTTTGTGTCTGACATACATGTGAACCAGATTTAACCATCTGGAGGCTGAAAACCCTTATGTATGTTATCAGCAGTATTGTAGAATAATCTAAAGGTATATCCTCTTGTTGATAACTTTTTATGTTTCTGAACACGTTTCATTTAGCTTGTATATTAAAGGCAAAGCAGTTGCATTTTTGTCTTGAGATAAAAGTTTCATCTGTTTCTTACTACAGTCACAGTGTTACTGCTAGGAAAATGTTTTAAATAAATACCATTTTGATTTAGGAAGGGAAGGGACAAAACAGTATGTGGAATTAAAACAGACTCCGGAAGAAAAATGCAGACTTCTAATATGCACTTAAGAGTGAGGGTGTTTTAATATCAATCTCATAAGAATAGAATGCAAGTATCTAACCCAGAAAGTTGAAGTTGTTTTTTTTGATGGCAGTGAGATTTTACTATGTGTGGTACGCTAAACTGTTGTATGCGTTGAACAGAGTTTTATTAGTTTCCTTGAGCTGCAAATTCAGTTAGACTTAATTCCATTTGTACAACTATTTTGTATCATAATCTTTTTGGTTGCCTCACTTAATAGTTATTGTCTTCATGAATACTGGAGAATTCTGAACTCTACTTTTTGGCTTGATTTTTGGTATGCTAAAAGTGCAAGTGAAACAGTATTCTAATGTATTCTTAATCCGTAACCACAAATATAACTTCTGCAAATGACTGTCTTTGTCTAAGCTTGACTGAATAATTTCTACTCAGTTCTGCATTTATGGGCTCTTTTGTTTAGTAACAGCAAGATATTCAGTTCCTTGTTTATTTTACTTTGTCGTATAGTCATGCAGTTTTGAGTACGATTAAAGTACTAATGAAATTAAAATAATGCTATAAAACTGCATATATCAGATTGTTACATTTCATAGGTCTAAAATGCACAGGTCTAAAATCCAGTACACACACGTTCTTTTACAATTGCTTTTTGTCTATTAACAGATTTTTTTTTTTTTTTTAAATAGAGACTCACAGGACAGCAGCAGGAGATAAACAGCTTAATACAGAGAAAAATTGCTGTGGATGAGGAAAATGCCCGTTTGAAGAACGAATTCAGTAACTTGAACCAGAAATTTAAAGATAAAAGCCAAGAACTTAAGGTATATTGACTTGTACATAGTTTCATAAGACTGTAGCTTTGAAGTAGTTCTTTAAGCAATGTCAGCCTTTGTGGCACAGAAAGTGACAAGCTTGGAGAAAAAATTGCCTTAGGCCTTGCTATACCTTGCCTTTTTCTCACATACCAACTCTGAGGAAGATGCTTTAAAGCCAAGAATCCAAGCTTTATAACTTTCAGATAAATAGTTAATGATGGAAATGGAGCAAAGAAAGTAGGAGTGTGAAGATGTGGCTTCTTGTAATTAGATTCTGATGGGACTAGCATTATTAATTGATAAAGCCGAGGTCTGGGAGGATATGTCTGTGTGGGTCTCAAAAATAGCTGGGGACAGCATCAAAGGCAGCTTGATCAATTAATGGGCTCTTTGCAAATGTGTACTCATCAAAGCTGTCATCCAGCTAAAAAATATGACCCTTCCACCTGCATGAAAGGGGCCAATAAAAGTACACAGGTGACCTTGGCCATCAAATATAGAAGAAGCTGCTGTGAGGGTAAAACTGCACAGTTTATATTTGCTGATGAGTTCTCACTTTTTTTGTTTATCGGCCCTTGTGGTACTGTTCTACAGGACACTGAGGAGTGTGCACAGAAGAAGGAAGAGCAAAACAGACTGGTTATAAAAAACCTGGAGGAGGAAAATAAGGGATTAAATACATGCTGTGCTGACCTGCTAAATGACCTGGAGAAACTGAGGAAGCAGGAGGCACAATGGAAAACAGAAAAATCTGGCAATGATGCCAGAATAAAGGTATGAAGTGGAATGGACTCCTGGATGTTATTTCAGAATTAACTTCTCCAGACATTTGCGCTACAAGTTATTTTCTTTAAATAACAAGTTACATATTCAAATCTACCAGCAGGGACTTGCATTCATTTACATTCCTTCACTTAAGACCCACAGCTTTTTAAAAATTGATGTTGCAAAGCAGGAATCTGACTTCAAATAGTCATCTTAAAATGTAATCAGTAAAAAAATAAAAGATACTATATTTTAAGATAATATATATATATATGTGAAATAAAAGCTTAAAAGTATTATCATTCACATTTTTTTCCTCAATGTATAATTTACTTACCTATAATTTGATTGCAGTGGACTTGATATTTGTTGTTTTGGAAGAACATCTTAAAACTTTAACTGCAGTTTTGAATGAATTTGTGTCCTAGCCTCCAGAGGGCTCCACTCTGTGAGAGGCTTTATTATTGCATATAATATATTAAAAAGTTATTTTCACTGTTTATGATAAAATGAAGAAGGAAATAATTGAATACATCGTACAGAATATTGTATCTTTTATTTAAATGGTACTATGTCTTGTTTGCTGGTGAAAATGGGCAAGTTCTTTTTAAATGCCTGTAAGAAATAAGCCACAAATATGGTATCAGAGTGTTTGAGGGCTGCTTATATACACACCTATTTAGTGGATTCTTTTTATTTAAATGGCTAATGAACGCTTACAACGCTGTGCTCTTTTACACTCTCAAAGTACATGACCTTCTGGTATATTCAATGTAGTAACTATCCAATCAATATCTTGCCCAGAAACATCTTTTTTCCTTCCCTAGGGAGGAAATTCAGTGGTTTTGGTGACATGTCTGATTGTTGTGCTGATGGAAACCCTTTGTAAAGATCTTCACTCAGATCTGGTAGCATGGGAAGTGAAGTTCTTACAAATTGAGGCCTTTGGAATGGTTATGATGAAAGGACTATAGGATTCCTAGGACGACGAATGATTTGTTGATACTTGGGGGAGAAAATCTAGTGTGTACTAAACTGATTTAATAATTTTCAAGTTGTCAAATGCAGGGCTTGTAATATTGGATAAATTATTGAAAATCATTGTTACCCACATCTTCAATGAAAAGCAGAATAATTTTTAGTGTATCTGTCTTCCTGGCTGATAAGGCATGCTCAAGAGAAAAAGGTGTGTCACAGCCATGTGATTACAGGGATGGGAATAAGTAGTGCCTGTGTTTCAGAGTGGGGTTACAAGCAGGTCAAGGTGGTGTCTAGAGTGTGACAGAGGTAACTTCTTGAGGTGGGTATTCCTTGAGCCAACCAGGAATGGCACACAGCTGAATCTGCTGTTCACAAACAAGGAAGAACTGATTAAGGCAGTAATAATCAATGGCAGCCTTGGCTATAGTGACCATGAAATTGTGAAGACCAAGATCCTGAGAACATGAAGGAAGGAGAGTAGCACAGTATAGACCTGGAATTAAGGAGGAGAGTCTTCAGCTTGTTCCACGAAGTGGTAGCTGGATTCCCATGAGAAGCAGCACTGGAAGGTAAAAGTGCTCAGGAAAATAACCAGGTCTTTAAAGACAGCTTCCTCCAAGCCCAAGTATGGTCCAGCCTGATACTCAGGGAAGCAGCTGGATGTATCAGAAGACCACCTTGGTTAAACAGAATTAATCACCAAACTCCAGTGTAGGGCAGGGGTGGAAAGTGATATTCAGGAAGTGGAAACAGTGAAAGCCAGAAAGGAGAAGTTCAGAAACATTGTCTGGGCACTCAAGGATGGTGGTAGCTTACCTACAGTTGAGACTTGCAAGTGATGACAGGTATAGTGAGTTTCTTGCACCAGTCAGTAAAAGGCTGAACAAGGAAAATGGGGGCCTGTTGCTGAAAGGGAAGGATGGATTAGTGACAGCAGGTAATAGATACAGCAGGGGTACTGAATGTCATCTTTGCCTCAGTCTTCTCCACCAAAATTCCCCCTGCCTAGAGGCGGAGTTCAAGGAGAAGTACTAACAGTGGATGAGTTGGGAGATACCTGAGAGAACTTAACTAGTACACATCCATTGGACCAGCTGAACTGCATCCAAGGGTGCTGAGAGAGTTGGCTGATGTCACTGTCAGGGTACTGCTTCTTTCAAAAGTAATGTAGACGTCATGGGAGGTCCCTGATGAAAAGGATAATCCAAGAACAAAGAGTTGGCCTCACTTCAGTCCCTGGGAAAATGACAAAGAAAGTTGTCTTGGAAGTAATTTCTGGGCACATAATTGAGAAAGTGACCAGAAGCAATCATGGATTTACCAAGGGTGAATCATTCCTGAGCAACCTGATTGTCTTTTATGATAAAATGATAGTGTCTGTGGACAAGAGGAGAGCTTGGATGTGATTGACCTTAACTTTAGCAAGATTTTTGGCACTGTCTTGCTGTATTCTTGTACCC
This sequence comes from Theristicus caerulescens, assembly GCA_020745775.1. NCBI lineage: Eukaryota > Metazoa > Chordata > Aves > Pelecaniformes > Threskiornithidae > Theristicus > Theristicus caerulescens. The sequence goes on from CM036583.1 coordinate 37,104,335, forward strand.
AGGTTAGGATGTTACAGCTGGATAGGTGGACAACATGTTTAAAAGAACTATTTGCATGTTTGGGTTCAGAGAGATGTGGTTAATGGGTTGTAGTCTGTCTGTAGGCTGGTAATAACTGGTGTAATGCAGGATCTATCGTGGACCTGTCTTGTTTAAAATCTTTATCAGTGACCTGGAAAAGGGGACGGCGGGCATGCTCATCAAGTTTGCTGATGAAACCAAATGGGAGGGAAGTGCATGTGCTTGAGGGCTCTGCTGCCATCCAGGGGGACCTTGACAGAAACGGACCGACAGGAGCCTTAACCAGAACAAATGATGAGTCTTGCCCTGGGAAGGCAGGGCCCTGCAGTGCACAGAGGCTGGGGATCAGCTCTGGGGGACAGTCCTGGGCACTGGCAGGCAGCAAGCTGCATCGGGGCCAGCCCCATGCACCCAGGCAGCAACAAGGGCCAGCAGTGCCTAGAGAGGCATGAGCAGGGCATGGCCCTGAGAGCCAGGAGAGGAACTGACCCTCTCTGCTCAGTACTCTAGGTAATGCACTGATTTTTGGGTGCAGTACAAGAAAGATATCTGTAAACATTTCCCCCACAATGTCCTTCTTTCTCTTCCCCCACAATGTCCTTCTTTCTCTTCCCCCACAATATCCTTCCTTCTCTTCCCCCACAATATCCTTCTCTCTAAATGGACTGTTCGGTGGATAGCAAACTGGCTGGATGGTTGCATCCGGACGGTAGTGGTCAATGGCTCGATGTCCAGATGGAGAACAGTGACGAGTGGTGTCCTTCAGGGGTCTGTGCTGGGGCCAGTGCTGTTCAGTATCTTCATCGGTAACATAGACAGCGGGATCAAGTGCACCCTCAGCAAGTTTGCAGATGACACCAAGCTGAGTGGTGCAGTTGGCACACCTGAGGGACGGGATGCCATCCAGAGGACAAGCTTGAGAAATGGGCCTGCGTGACCCTCATGAGGTTCAACAAGGACAAGTGCAAGGTGCTGCACCTGGGTTGGGGCAACCCCCGCTATCAATACAGGCTGGGGGATGAAAGCATTGAGAGCAGCCATGAGGAGAAGGACTTGGGGGTACTGCTGGACGAAAAGGTGGACATGAGCTGGCAATGTGCTCTCGCAGCCCAGAAAGCCAGCCGTATCCTGGGCTGCATCAAAAGAAGCATGGCCAGCAGGTCGTGGGAGGTGATTCTGCCCCTCTACTCTGCTCTGGTGAGACCCCACCTGGAGTACTGCATCCAGCTCTGGAGTCCTCAGCACAGGAAGGACATGGACCTGTTGGAGCGGGTCCAGAGGAGGGCCACAAAAATGATGAGAGGGCTGGAACACCTCTGCTATGAGGAAAGGCTGAGAGAATTGTGGTTGTTCAGCCTGGAGAAGAGGCGGCTTCGGGGAGACCTTATTGCAGCCTTTCACTACTTAAAGGGGGCTTATAAGAAAGATGGTGACAGACTTTTTAGTAGGGCCAGTAGCGATAAGACAAGGGGTAATGGTTTTAAACTAAAAGAGGGTAGAGTCAGACTGGATATAAGGAAGAGTTTTTTTACAATGAGGGTGGTGAAACACTGGAACGGGTTGCCCAGAGAGGTGGTAGATGCCCCATCCTCGGAAACATTCAAGAACAGGCTGGATGGGGCTCTGAGCAACCTGATCTGGTTGTAGATGTCCCTGCCAATTGCAGGGGGGATGGACTAGATGACCTTTAAAGGTCCCTTCCATCCCAAAGCATTCTAGGATTCTATGAAAATGGCTGGAGGTGAGACAGTGGGGCTGGAGACCTTGCCTTGCGAGGAGAGGCTCTGGGATGGGTTGGTTCAGCCAGGAGAAGGGATGGCTCTGGGGCTGGGGCCATCTGACAGCATCTCTGGCACCAACAGGAGGGGATGGAGGAGATGCAGCTGGGCTCTTCACAGCTTTGCATGGCGGAAGGGTGAGAGGCAGCACAAGCTGAAACAGGAAAAGCTGAGGTTGGAGAGAAGGAGAAGCCTTTTCCCCAGGAGGACAGCCCTGGAGTGGGGCTGGGGACTATGGAGGCTGGGCCACCTCCATCATTAGGAGATTTCAGCCCCTGGTTTTGTAAAACCCTGAGCAGCCTGGTCAGACCCCCTGGTTGAATCTGCCTTAGGCAGGGGCTGTGAGTGGCAACCTCCCGAGGTCCCTGCCAGCCTGCACGTGCCCATGGGTCTGATGCCCTAGCTTCTGCCTACCCTCCTTCTGTGGTGTTAGACCAGTGACTATACTCCTTTGCTAGTGGACAGAGTTAGGTGAAGTTGATTATTTCCCAAGACTATTGGAAGAATTGACAAGCATATTAAAAATACTATCTGCAGGAGGGAAAAGTCATATTTGACCTCTAGGAAGTGTAGAGCTTTGACGCATTCTTTATTGGTGGCTGCTTAAAGGCCCACAGTTCATAGGCGGGTGCTGATGGGAGTTATCCGCTAGGGGAGATTGTATTCTTTTTTAAAGGAGCTGTACCTCCTTTAAATTTCTCTTAATTCTTTACATGAAGGCTTGGTGGATGTCCGTAGAGAGGGATTAAGGGAGAACCTAGATTCATTTCACAGGCAACCAGCTATCACCCAGCTCGATTGGCTTTTCACCTCTACTAACAAGTCATCCCACTCTTTTGCAACAGAGACGGGTTCGCTCAGGCATAGCTGCTCGTGAGTAGCTCGCTTGGGTTTCGGGAGGGCATGCTTAAATTCGTTTTGCTTGGTTGTTCTTGCTAAATCATGATGCAAGAGGTACAAGGGTTCATCTTTGCTGTTCATTGCTTGGGTTTTCATTACTATTTCATCTTTCCTTTACGGTACAAAATCTCTGTCGCGCCAAATGGGTCTTTTCTATTGCCTATACTAAGTTTGAAGAATGTTTTAATTTGGAAGAGAAGTGGATTTTTAATTTTACTTCTTATTGCGGGGCGGTTGGGCTAGAGGCAGGCTTCAAGACGACCTGGCTGGTAGCAGGTATCTTTCAGGTGTAAGCTGAATGCTTTGTATTATAGCTACGTCTTGATATGCTAAGTGCACCTTCCAGTACACTTACCTTGTTACGACTTACCTCATCTTTAGCTGATAGGCGTATTAGTTATGAGAGCTCATAGCTTATGAGGAGGGTGACGGGCAGTATGCACGTGCCTCAGGGCCAGTTTAAAGGGGGCTCTATTGTCCGCCTTTACTGCTAAATCCGCCTTTTGGGGACGATTTCACGCCCCCTTCCGTAGTTTTCTATGATAGAAAATGTAGCCCATTTCTTCCACCCCATAGGCTATACCTTGACCTGTCGTGCTAGCGAGGTTTAGGCTATTATGCTCACTGCTATACTCTCAGGGGAGGTGAGCTGGCGACGGCGGTATGTAGGCTGCTCCAGCAAGGGGTGGTCGGGTGCATCGTGGATTATCGGTTATAGAACAGGCTCCTCTAGGTGGGTTTGGGGCACCGCCAAGTCCTTAGAGTTTTAAGCGTTTGTGCTCATAGTTCTCAGGCGGACACTTCAGTAAGGAAAGTATCAAGATTTAGGGCTAGGCATAGTGGGGTATCTAATCCCAGTTTGTGCCCTAGCTTTCGTGGGGTTCAATCGGTCATGGCTGCTAAGATCCTCTTAAGGGTGGTTTTAGGTGCATCCTAGGCTTATGACAGCTCAGTTGCATTTCAACCTTAGTTGTTATGATAGCATGATGCCACTCTTTACGCCGTGTTACTGTTAATTTGGGTCTCTTGTGTGACCGCGGTGGCTGGCACAAGATTTACCAACCCTGAAGTATTGCTATAACTAAGTCAAGTTTACACTTATTGCTTAATGTTAACTACTGCTGAGTACCCATGGGGGCGTGGCTAAGCAAGGTGTCTTGGGCTACAATTAATAGGTGTGCCTGATACCCACTCCTCGTGTCTTGGTAAGATGTTGAGGGCATTCACACTGGGGCGCGGATACTTGCATGTATGTGTTTAGCAAGAATTAACGGTAAGGTTAGGACTAAGTCTTTTGTCCCTGGATGCACGAGGCAACGTCTTAGCATCTTCAGTGCCATGCTTTGGGTGTAAGCTACAAGGACGACTTAAGTTGTTTGTCGTTTGTTGTCTCTAGGAAGTAGTAGTATGTTGTCTCATTGGTTTTTATCAATATTTTGTAAAATAATATGTAAAATCACACAAAGTTATTTTTGTAGTTTATCACTGGTTTTACATATACTCTTCCTGTAAATATTTGCTTGAAAATTTAAGTTTCAGTTTGAATTAATTTCTCCCTCTGTTCCTGACATTCCCCATTTCTATTACTCGACACTCAATAATCAATATTGGATGCCAGATTGGCTCTTAACAGGTTGCTTATAAACAATAAAGAATAATAATTTCCTTATCCATGGAGGCCAAAAATGGCATTGTATTGTCGTTCTCAAGTGATTGTAAAAATGGTTATAGATAAAAATAATTTGAATTCAGAAATTGTATCCCCTTCTGAAAGTCAGTTCTGACTCTCAGGCTTGAGTTTGGGAGTTGAGCCAGCATTCTTTTTGTACATGTTTTTCAGTAATAAATGCTATATTTAACAATATTGTAGATGATGTATGCAGACATTATTCATGTTAGTCTCCTATATATGTGGAAGAATAAAATGAAACCTTATCAGTGTAAGCCACCCCAACATTGTTTTTAAAATGTATATTAGATGGTAGAAATGCTAGGTCTAAATAACAGATTCTTCTTTCAGAAAAGTGGCCCTCTATTCAGAAGCTGAACTAAGTGTTACTGGCCCTTCCCCCCCCCCCAAGTCTTGAAACCATTTTCTATGCAGAAAGGTGTTCACTTGTCACTTTCAAAGACTGGTTGTTTCCAGACCTACTGTAAGCTGAACTGGGGTATAAAATTCAACTTTTTCAAATTGAGTGAGAAAAAGCTTCTATGGCTAGTTTGTCCATTTAAGGAACATTTCTTTGAAGATTCGTCCTATTAGCTGAAATCCAAGTGAGGCAGATTAACAGGAAGAAACCTGATAAGGTGGCCAAAAGGGTGGCAATTGTGTTTTATTGTTTGTCTTTCCAATATATAGCTTCATATAAATAATTTACAGTGTACAAAAAATTAACATAGGGGTTTGCTTTCTGCCTTTAAGTAGTTCTTGAGAATTACTCTTCTGTACTTCCCAGGGCTTATATCAGCTTTCTGTATCTCCTGAAAGTGCACAAGTGGAAAAGCTGTCAATCAGCCGCCTTATGCATGGATGTGTCTCCATATTTAAGAATGAATTAGGCATTTGAGTTATTTTGTTGTTCTTTAGGTGGAGGTTACTTATGTTATTGTTTAATACTAATAAGAACGTATATTTTCCCAAACTCACACAGTCACAAAAGGCTTTGTATGTAGACACAAAAAATGTCAGACTGGCACATTTTAAGTGGAGATGACCTAAAAGATAGTGGAATTGCTTACCGTTTTGGGTTTTTTTTGGGTTGTTTTTTCTTTTTTTAGTTAGCAAAGTGCTTTTCAAAGTTCCTAAAATCTGAAGGTGGGGGCTTTTAAAGAAACAGGGAGAGGTGTTCTCTTTTAGAATGAAACACTGAGAAACAGCCATCTCTGTCAAAAGGAGCCTGGGATTTTAGTTCCATGGAAAAATGAGAGTTTTATTGAGATGGGACCTTGCAAAATACTCTCGCTTCTGTTATAGTGCATAACAAGAAAAAACATGAAAACAAAGCTACTGTATTTGAAAGAGACTTTCTAAGGGTTTGAAGCAACAAATAACAAAACCTTAGTGTTAATTCACAGTGAGTCCATAATCTATGCACAACTATGCTGCCTCATGCCTTGTCTGTGTGCTATGCTTTTCATGTTTGAACTTTTAAATTCACCTTTTCTCTGATTTTTCTGAATTTATAGTTCTTGGGCTTGATGTGATCAAAATATTCCTGTAATGTTTTACCTTAAATTATTATTCTGGTATTTGTCTTTCTTTCATTTTAGTTAGGATCACCACTTTTCATGGCTAGAAATAATGACTAGACTTATTTTTCATGCTTTGCTTTCAGTACTGTTATAAAGAAGTATCATATCGTTTACCGTGTCTTGTATTTTTCTCTAAAATAAGCATTTTCTTCCTCATATAACTGAATTATTAGATATTTTGACTTATTGTATTTTAAATGGCACTTACTTTGCTTTTACATGCTTTAAAAGATTGAATTCTAAACTGTCTGTATGTACAATTGAAGCTAGCTTTAATTTGAAAATCAGGCTGAGGAGAATTTGTATTGAGCAAACTTTCAGTCTGCATGTTTATGCAATGAAACTGCCTTCTCGGCTACTGTATCAACTAAAGGGCAACATAATAAATTCCACATGATTTTATAAAATGGAGATACTCAGAAATTGAGTGTAAAAGATTATAGGTTATTTCATAATCTTAGATTTCTGACTTACGGGCATTGGTAAGATCAGATTTTTTTTTTAATCTCTATCATGAAAAACCTTTGCAACTCTATAGTGTGGTGTGAAAAATAGGCAAATAGGATTTATTCACAAAAAACATGAACTATTTTCATTTTTGTTCACATATGCAATAACTTTTAGCTGCTGTGGAAAAAAAACCACTGAGGAGAAAGATTGTTTTGCTGTAAGTTAAAAATACTTTATTACACTTCAACATTTTCATGTGTTGATAGAATGAACTGTCTCCTATCATTCTGAAATCTTTTGTTATGTGAGAAAAAATAATTTTTGCTACCCAGCCTTTGAGATTGAATGACGACTCATTAGTCGGGTACACCAGGTACATAGCCTGAGATTTATCACGAAAGAAGTAGTTTTCCTATGTCATTCACTCATAAATTTTGCCACTTCTTCACATTAATGTTACTTTTATTAACAGGACGTGATAATTGTTGTCCAAATTGAAAGAAGTTGATTATAGTACACTTCTGATACATCCAAATATGTATAAGGCATTTTTATGCTATTTTAAAGAGAGACAATTAATTATTTGCTTTTCAGTCATAAAAGTGTTTTGATACTTTCAACATTTGAGGCATCTTTGCTGAAAGGGAAAAATGTGTATTGCTTTATTTCTTTAACTAAGTCTGTATGTAAATGGAAGATAAACTAATATAGTGGTGGCAGTAGATTAGGAATGCTGTCCTACTAGAAGGTATTTAAATTATGGATGAAGCCTGGAATATTTGCCTTACTGAGAACAACTGATTGTGTTTGTGAGTAGCATAATACTAAAGCAGGTCTAAGGCCGTTGCCACCTTCTGAAACTCTCCTCCAGATATTGCTGTAATATTTCTATTTCCATTCTTGCTTCAAAACACTCTGGGAGAATAGTCATACAGGGCTTCTTAAGGACTAAAGTACTCTTCCAAGCTGCTAAATCTCCAGAGAACTCTAGTAAGGTCACTATGTAGAGATCGAAGTCTTGCTTGAGTAAGCTGCCTTGCTGCTATGTTTCCCAGATATAACTACACACTTTGCTGACTTACTTCTACAGTAAGGCTTACTGTAAAAGGCAAACTATTGTTTGTTTACATTGTTTTCAATGAGCATTTCCAGAAGTTTTCTTGTACACTATTTCTTTTCCTGAAGAAACTATTCCTTGCACTGAATTGGAAGTGCAAAATCAGAGCAGATTTAACAAGCAGTCTTAAAAATGAGTCTGTACCCATGATTCATAGTTCATGTGTGCAATATTGTGCAATTTTGGAGGAACTTAAAACAATGAATGTATAGCTGTTTTTTGTTAGGAGTAGTTTTTTTCTGTTTGATTTCTATACAGAAGACAAGGCTTAATCAGTTCAGTAGTTAAATAGTGTACTATTGCTTTGCAAAGATTTGTTTGAGGATTCTCCTTCCACATGTGGCAAACAAATGAATGAAGGAAAAATTCCTACAGTAAAGAATAGGTGGCCACCTAAAATTTGAAATATACCTTTTTTCTGGTGTTTCACATTTTTCATATACGCACACATGCACATATGCCTATGTATATTTCCTTAAACCGCAATAAATATATGCATATATGTACGTGCACATCCATATGTCTACATATGTAGATGACATGCATAGTACATTTTAACTCTTTCTTCTACATTGTCTTTAATATATTTCAAATGCTTTCTTTGCAGAATTTGGAAACTGATTTAGCAGAGGCAAGAGAACAAGTGAAAGAGTTGCGCAGTATATGCAATAACTTGTCATCTCAGGTAGCTGTGAAACAGGAAGAACTCTCCCAAAAGGATTGTGATGTGATCAGAGCTAAGTAAGTATTTAGTGATTGCATTACCTTTAAGTCTGAATCTTCTCAAAAAGACTACTGTTCCACTTGCAAAGCAGTATTTTGCATTAGGGATACTTTTGTGCAACAGTATATTTTCATACCATTCCATTCCACAAGATGTAAAGCTTTTGGAAGCCTACCAGTAGATGACAATTTATGTAGACTCTCTCTGATATATTTTTGACTCTTAGGATATTATTATCAGTTTTTGACTAGGGATGGTCTTTAAAAATTACACTTCTGCGGTGAGCATTGGGTCAGAAAACTACCAATCTCCACTGAAAGTAACAAAATACCAATATGATTAGTGACATAAACATTTAATTGGAGAGGCTAAATGCCCTAAACTTGGAAAAGCTTTAAGCCTAACTTTAACATTTTAATTAGAGTAAAATCTGGCGAGTCAGCAAAAGTCTACATAGGCCTGTGCTAAAAGCTTACAGTACAGTGGTTTAAGCTTTATCTTAGGCCTCACACACCATTTCTTTACACTGAATCTGTAAGATTAGTGCTGCATTTTTTGAGTCATGGAAAAGAAATGAAGGATAGAATGAATTATATGAATTGACTAGACTACTGAATTCCTTAAAATGAAGGTAATGGCAGAAGACAATTGGTAACTTTAAGTGGATTGTCAGGAAATTGTCCATTTTTCACTTCTTAGTTTCAGAGGCATTCACAGTGTTCATGACTACTGTGTTAGACAAATTATATTCCCTTCAATATTCCTTCAAACTGTGGTTATGCCTTGAAGAGCTGCAGTTGGATGCAGAAATCATTGGTATGGACACTTCTTTTTGCTTCCCAGGCAGAAATAATTTTATTGTAGGGAGTCAGTATCTAAGTTTCTTGGGGGAAAAAAACCTAGAAATATGATTTTTGATGCCTCTGACCTAAATTGTCATCCCAGTGTTTGTTGAAATCTTTACAGGAAAAATGATGCATTGTTCTTTTCATATTTAAAAGGTGTACCGATTGGGATTTCAAAGGTCAATAAATATAGGCAAGTTTAATGGGAAATTGTATTGAAAGAGGCAATCACTGGAATTTGTGAAATTCATCGATGGACTAATAGGCTTTATTATCTTCTGAAATTATTCTCAGAAATATATATATGTGTGAGAGGACTAGGCACAGCAAAGAAGACATTTTTAAAGTCAGGTAATCAAGGTTTGCAAAGTTACTGCTTGTTGGTTGCAGTTTAGGATATTGCAGACTGAGTTGGCCAAAATTAAAATTAAAATTTCTCAAAATGTATTCTTTGCTATTCACTGCAAAACAACTTCTTAGAATTTGTCACAGACATCTCGTTTAAATATGTAATTAAAAGAAGTACTTTTTTGAACACATGGTCTGAACTTGAGGCAACAGAAAGATGGACAACATACTTATTTTGAACTGTTTGAAGTCTTTTCTGTATGTTTTTCCATACAACCAACCTTCCAATTTTATGGAAAATAGTTTGGCAAACTGATCATATATGTTTTACTGTGTGCTCAAATGTTTTCTCTCCTAGATACTTAACTGGTATTGCAGTGAATGATAGTATTTTTCTATATCATTAGTATGTGAGTTATACTTGACAGGTTATATATGTATATATTTGATCAGTATCATTGTAATTCAATGTCTGCTAATCTTTCTTAGTGAACTGTCTTTGGCTACAAGTTTCTTGTTGACATTTCTATTATGAAAAAAGAAGGCTTATGCTGAATGGCTTATATTATATAAAATTCACAGTTTCAGGAAGTAGTTTCAGTAGTTAGCAATGCAAACAAAGAATTTAAAATATGCTGTATTTTTTGTAGTACAGAATACTGAAGTTTCTCCTTAACCTTCTCAAGGTGTCAGTACATAGATAAAACTATTTTTCTATTGGTTCTTAATGAAAAAAAAAAAAACCAACAAAATAATAGAAATCTATGTAGGCAAAAGCCAAACTCTTACTTAAGTTAAAGAAAGCAACAACTCCAGAATTAATGGAAAGAATCTGAAGAGAAAAAGAAGTCTTTACAACTTTTCATCTTCCTAGGCCAAGATCTTAGAACTGTGTTGACTTCATGATTGAAGCATTTGGTTGTTCCTTTTTCTTTTTTTAACTGATAATTTTTTTTAGTTATCCTTGTTTAAAACTTAGTCTTATAAAAGTATCACATTGAGTGCTCAGTTTTCATTTAATGCTGGCAGAAAATTCTTTGACAAATAGTGTGGAAAATACCCCATTTCCCTTCCTATCTCCAGTTTCCCATCATCAATTTCAAACTTTTGGAGTTGAAAAAGACAATCTGATTTGAAAATTTCTCTGTTCTCCCCACTGCTCTGTCTCTCTATCCCTGTCTGCTGCCTGCCTGCCTTCCCCACCCTCCCCCTTTTTGAAAACAGACCAGGAGCACAGTCGTAATTATTAGAAGCAAGCTCTAGAGGAAGAAAGGAAGGAAACCAGCTTCCTTCATTTAGTGTCTTCCTTCATATGCAGTATAAGCAGATCCAGAAAAATACTCTTTCAGCTGACACCTTAGTAATACTGTCTGAAATTTTTACAGTAGGTGCTAAAATCAATTGGAAAAGAAAGTCTCTAAGGGTCTATGAGCAAACTGGTCTGGTGCTCTGTTTCTTGTGCACTCCTAACTTCTTGCTCTGTTCTGCATGTCTATCAGTTTGTTCGCAAGAGGTTTTTTCAGTTTAACAGTAACTATGTCTGTAGACACTAAAAGAACTGTTTTCTTTAAGGGGCAGTCTTTTTCAGCAAAATAGCAGAGACCAAAATTTTGAAGAAGTACTCCAGTCTAACTCTGGTCCTACAGAGTAGCAGGTGTTTTTGAAAATCCCACCCAGTGTCAGCAAAGGTCTGTCACATACTTCTGAGGTGTGGAAGATAAATTTTCTAAGTATTTAGAACAGACAGTATTTACAGGATCCATCCTGCACAGTGGATGTCTTCAAGAAGCCACCACCTTTCTTTGCTGGCTTTGTTTTTGCAAAGCACTCTTGATCTTACTGGGTTTAATTTCATACTCCTGAAGTAGCTGTGAAATGCATTTCTTGTTATATCTTTCATGTTTGCCTTCAGTACAGATTTTCTGGATCTATTTAGAGTCCCTGGTAGCCTTTCCATTTTCATGTTCTTGAAGAATGTTAAATCTTGCTGTTTGTTTCTGAAGATGATCTGCAATGCATCTCTGCAATTTTTGTTTTAAAATCGTGCTAAATATCAGGATTTAGAACTTTGTGTTTACTGCTGAGCTCTCGGTGGTCTGTGTCTCACTGGCACAGAGCTCTGGTGGAACTCTGAACATCAAACTGGAGAGGTTTGCTTGTTTCACTGGGACTTGACCCTTGCTGTCACAGGTACCCAGGAAATATTAAACTGTTTGTGAATATAGTAAGCTCTAATCTAAAATGAATTGGAACTTCTTGCCCGTGTGTTCTTACAAGTGTGTGCCAGGATTTCATTCCTTTGATTAGCTTCTAGTCCAAATCTATCCCTGATAGTTTTACAACCACTTCTTTTGTAACAATATTGCCTTTTTTTTTTTTTTTTGCCCCCCCCCCCCGTTGCTGTTTACCTCCATGCTGTAAATTGAGGCAGTCGGATTTCTAGTCAGCCCTTATTTTGCTGCTCTGGGATTTTCAGGTTATTCTTTCCTGTGTGCTGTAAACCATTTCATAGTATCTATGCCATTCCCCTGAGAAGCCATAATTCATAGTGCCTGCCACTGTGTTGTATTTCTAAACTACAGGTAATGGAATCTAGGGATTTCCTGATTACCCCAAACCCTCTTATATTCCCTTGGTAATGGGGGTAGCTGAGGTACTCAGAATCCCAGAGTCACCAAAACTGTGGTGGTGAAACAAAGCCAACAACATCACCTGAAGTGGTGGGTGTGATGAACATTAATTCTATTTGCAGCACAGTTATATAGCTTCTGGAGTGAGAGTAGCTGTTCATTCCATTTACATCTCTGGGAAGCCACAGTTTACTCTTAAACTGTTGGTATGTGCAGGACATAAAGGTTTTATTAATATTACCCTCCAAGGACAGGAGGAAACTTTAGTTCACACTCTTGTCAGATGTGAGCACCAGAACTATCTCTAACCTAAACAATAGTATGAATCTTGTTATTGGGAGGACAAGGCATCAAATCTTTGAATCTTGCTGCAGTCCGGTTTGTAGCGTCTTCATGTAGTGTCAACCTTGCAATGTTTAAAGCAAAATCTACTAAGGTAATTGTAATCTTACTTTAGTGGCTGAAATAATTTAGTTATGCTCATATATTTTGACTTGAGAATAACCTGACTATTTTTCATAGCAGGCTCTTCCTTGTGACTTGAGTGCAGCTCACTTTCTGTAAATTTCTTGGTTTCCCATTGTATTGGTCTTGAAGTGTTAGATTAGAGACAGAGAGGTGGTTTTTTTCTCAGTAATATCTAGTGACTTCAGTGTTAAATGGAGTTAAATACTCTCAGTGTATCATGGTGTGTTTGTTTATGGGGAGGGTGGGAGTGATGGGGAAAAAACAGACCTAGCCGGTGTTTCAGTTTTGGTGCTTAGCTGAGAGAATATTGGTTTTTTGATTAGTGTTGCTGATGGTGACTTTTTTCTTAAATTTGTGTTTGTTTGTTTAGAGTGTACAGTATATCGAAACATTTTATCAATATGTGCTTATATTTGTATACATATATCCTACTTGCATGCGTACATGTACACATCAACATATAATTTATATATTTTACGTGTAGATGTATATATTTCTACGTATCTGTGTATGTAGGTATAGATACATATATACATACATATGTACGGCTGTGTATATAGGTACATATATTTTAAATGTCACTAGTTACCTTTGTTACATCCAATTTGTAATTTTTGATTATTTCTTCTGTTACATGCTCCGCTGAGAGTATAATTTTACTTAGGACTTGACATCGTTATCCTGCTGCAGGGACAGGCAGGTGTCTCTCTTGTAGAGTGCTTAGTAGTTGGCTGATTTGAGTAAGCATATTAATAGATATTTTGATCGAAAATTCATTTTTATCTTGTAGCTGTTTTTCTGATTATCATGGGGTTGATTTTGTGTATCATGTGTGATTTTTTGTCTTTGAGCACACTGCAAGCAAATTAGTAACAGAATCACTGAGTGGCTGATACTCTGGACAGACATCTCTGGACATTGTGTAGTCCCACTGCTGCAGCAGGTCCAGCCCTCTGCTTGAGCAGTATCAGCTACAGCAGACTACCCAGGATGGTGTCCAGCTGAATCTGAGTATGGCCAAGAATGGAGGTTCCACAACCTCTCTGGGTAGCCTGTTCCAGTGTTTGACCACTCTTACAGCATAAAAACATTTTTCTTATGTTTAACTGGAATTTCACGTGTTTTTCATTTGTGCCCATTGCCTCTTTTCCTGTGACTGGGCACCATTGAGAAGAGTCTGTCTGCATCTTCTTTATAGACTCCCATCAGGTATTTATACATGTTGATAATATCCCCTTGAGCTTTCCCTTTTCCAGGCTGAACAGTCCCAGCTTTCCCAGCCACTCTATGTATGGCAAGTGCTCCGATCCTTTCATCGTCTTTGTCCTTCACCGGACTTACATGGACTTATGTCCATGTCTCTCTTGTTCTGGGGAGCCCAGAACTGCACACAGCACCAAGTTGCGTCTTACCACTTCTGAACAGAGGGGATGGATCACCTCCCTCTCTCTGGGGCAATGCTCTTTTCAGTGCAGCTCAGGATGTCATTGGCCTTTGCCACAAGGGCACATTACTGGCCCACGCTCAACATGGTGTCCACCAGGATCCCAAGGGCGTTTTCTGACAAGCTGCTTTCCAGCTGGTCAGCCCCCAGCCTGTGCTCGTACATGGGGTTATTACTCCCCAGGGGCAGTAATTTGCAATTCCCTTTGTTGACTTTCATGAGGTTCCTGTCAGCCCTTTTGTCTAGCCTGTGGAGGTCCCTCTGAATGGCAGCACAAACATCTGGTGAAACAACCACTGCCCCCAGTTTTGTGTCATCAGCAAACTTGCTATGGTGCAGTCTGTCCCATTGTCCAGGTCATTAGTGAAGATGTTAAAAAGTATTGGCCCCAATGTTAGCCCCTAGTATACTCCACTAGTACTTGGCCTTCAACTGGTCTTGTGCCGCTGATCACAACTGTTTAAGCCCAGTAGATCAGCCAGGTTCAAGTCCACCTTACTGTCCGCTTATCTAGCCTGTACCTCATCAGTCCGTCTGTGATCATTTTGTGGGAGATGGTGTCAAGAGCCTCACTACAGTCAAGATAAACAACACCCACCGCTCTCCCCTCATCCACTGAACTAGCCATTTCATCAGAAAGGGCTGTCAGGTTGGTTAAGCATCATTTCCCCTTTGTAAGTTCATGATGACTACTCCCAATGATCTTCCTGTCCTTTATATGCTTCATCACCTTCTCAGGGATTGAGGTAAGGCTGACTGCTCTAGTTTCCCAGATCCTCCTTCTTGAACCTAGGATTGACATGCTTTCTTCCAGTCCTCAGGAACCTCCCCTGATAACCATGACCTTTCAAAGATTATTGAGCCTCTCTCAGCATTCATAGGTGCATCACATCATTTCCCTTGGACATGTGTATGTCCAGTTTTTTAAATATTCCCTGATCTGATCCTCTTCCACTGAGACTGAGTCACAGGGACCTGGGATTGCTGGAGGCAAGTGTTACCTTTAAAGACAGAGCTGAAGGAGGCATTGAGTGCTTTGGCCTTTTTATGTGGAGTAATGGAACTGTGACTGAGTTTCCTTATATTTAAAAATCCTTGAATTTAATATGAGCAAACATGTTAACATGTGTTCTGACTGTGCTGCAGTTCTTGAGTGGCTGCAAGGTTTAGCTCCCCCCCCGCCCCCCATCCCCTCCTCTTTAGCATATGACTTAAAGCCTGATAAAGTCAACAAAAAAGATTTCCATTGACCTTAATACCCTTTGTGGGCAGACCATTAGAGAACATATAATACTGTGCATTCTCAGGTGACAGACACAGATAACTAAATTGATGTTTGCATACAAATTAAAGAGCAGCAAGATAGCAGAGTGGTCTTGGCAACAGTTACTACCAACATTTCCAATAGTATCTGAGGATTCAACGTTATCCCACATTTTTCCCATCCACAACAAAATGAAGACCTGATTGGAGAACCTGCGCAAAATTAATAGAATCTGTGTTATAACTGCAGTGTAAAGATGTGTCATTTTCTAGTATATACTCACAGTTGGGGAAATGAAACGAGTGGTTGCTTGGAAGCCTGTTGTACAGAGTGTTGGAAAGTGCTAATATATCACTGTGTCCTTACTTCTGCTGTTGTGCTTGTGAGCAGAGTTAAATTAGTACACATGAAGTACATACTGCAGTTGTACTTTGGTTTTGTTACATAGAGTCCTTACTGCACCTCTACCGTTGTTAATTTTGAGGAGCTACTTTACATCTATTGGGAACAGTAGGACTTAAATACTGTTAAGGAAGCAAGTCCTTAAGTGTTCTCCTGTATTGGCCTGTTAAGAGGCTTTTTTAAACACTTTTTTTAGCAACATTAAGTTGTCTGACTGTGCTATTGTGGTACATGTAATTTCAATTTTTATATAATTATTCAGATGTTGTCCCTTTAATGAATAATCAACATATTAAGTAGTGGCACAGGTCTTAAGAAATGTTTTCTGGAAAGTTCACTTAGAATGGTTTGTCATTCTGTGGTTTCTCAGGAAAACACAACAAAGTTGGTATTGCTGCTTACTTTTTGTACCCTAATCTTTGACTGGACATCTCCAGCAGTATTATAAAAATGTAATGATAACTCTTGTTGTTAATGATAATTCAGAGCATAGAGAAGTTGCATATGTGTGGGAGGTCACCAAGAAAATTCTTTGAGGATATGAGGAAGAAAATTAGTTGGAGTGATAAACTTACATTTCTGTATCTGTATGTAATACTAGTGTGAAACGTGCTTGTGAAAACAAGGAATTAAGTAGAAAATATATAAAAAGGGATTAATGGAATCATCTGAACTATTAACATGTGATACAGAAAATATTCAAAGTTTTTAGTCATTGTTTATAATAAGTAAGAGTTACTGATCTTCGTTTCTGCCTTAATTTGTAATATCTATCAGCAGTACAGTAAAATTCTCAAGCAGACTGATTCTACTAGATCTGTCCTATGGCTGCATTAAAACATGATTCCTATTATTGTGTTTATAGAGCTTTTATTGCTATATTATATAATACACAC
Source organism: Theristicus caerulescens (assembly GCA_020745775.1). Taxonomy (NCBI): domain Eukaryota; kingdom Metazoa; phylum Chordata; class Aves; order Pelecaniformes; family Threskiornithidae; genus Theristicus; species Theristicus caerulescens. The sequence continues at coordinate 37,120,874 of CM036583.1, forward strand.
CAAAGTTTACTTTGCTTATGGTTGTTGCAGTATGCTGTACCTGCAGACAAAAAGTAATTTATCAGCAGAATACTTCATGTGTCTAGGGAGTAGATGCATTTCAGAAAAAGAGACTTGCATTACACATACTCTGCAAGTTAAGAAAAATGTTTATCTTTTTTCTGATGATTCTAGTTTAAAAAAAAAGATTAAACTTATTTTACAGTCCAGGTGTTCTAAATATTTTACATTTCAAGACTTACTGCTAAAGAGTTAACTGAATATTGATTAGAAAGTGTTGACGCAGTAGTGAAAATCCTGTTATTTTAGAGCAGTGAGAGCATTAGAGGGAAATTGAGAGGCATTCCATTTTGAAACTTAACTGTTTTGTAGATATTTCACAAAAGTATGTGATAAATATTTTATATGTAACTTCTAGTGTTTATAAGGCAATTGACAGAAAAATAAATGAAAATAGGAAGCTCATTATCTACAATAAAATTATTTGAACACAATTGTTTAACAGAGGTCATTGTTCTTTTTCTTAATTTCTCTTTATTGCTTGTTTTGCACAGGAAGGAGTTACAGGAGCTGCAGAATCTTTACAGGCAAAACGTTAAACATACAGCACAGCAGGCTGAGCTCATAGAGCAGCTTCAGGCTCTCAATACTGATACACAAAAAGTACTGAAAGACCAAGAAGATGCTCACACAGCTGAAACAACATCATATCAAAAAGTATGTCGTTTTGCTTTATGTTCACAGGGTTCATTTTAATATCTTGCGGTACAATATCAATGGACAGAGTAATCAAAGCACTGTGTAGTGTTGCATCCTTTAGATCTCTGGATCTTTATTGTTACCAAAGTATGGTTGACAGAGTAACAGAGTTTATTGGCCTAATTACATCCCAGCATATATGGCCCCTTGCTTACACTGAATTGATGATGAGCCTTAAAAATTAGGTTTATTTGCATCTAAAGAAAAATAGGAGTGAATTGCCAAGCATATAAATTTCTTCATGTAATTTTGTGTTATCTATGTTTTTCTTTTTCTTCCTCTCCTACAGCTTTCAATTACTAAATTCTCCAATTTGTTTCTGATAATTTAGGAAAAGAAATTCCTTTCACTTGTCAATAATGTATATGTGTGAATCTCAAACAATTTTACTGGTTTAAGATGCAAATCCCTGCTCTATCAAAATTAACGGGAAAAATTGTTGCCATAATAGCTTTTTAAATGGATAACATTCAAAAATTTTTAACTATCTTTATATTTACAGAACAGATTCATATTTTTGATGAATGCCAGGGAAAACGCTAACCCTGAAGAGCTGTCACATGTGCACTACTCCAAACTTCTCCTTTTGAGTGTAACAAATTGTATGGATGTGTTTTTCAGTCTGTAAGAAATACAGAAGATGTGTTTCCTTCCTTTTTAGAAACATTGAGAAGGAAGAAGAGAAGGAAGAAGTTGTATATACAACTTTCATGTACCTTCTACAAATCTTGGAACTGTTCTCTCAAATTGTGTACTGTCAGTGCTTTTACAAAAAACAGGTGTTTCCCTTTATCATCTTAGAGTATGCAGTTTCTGATAAAATTGTGAAGCTGGGCCTAAGTCAAGCCAGAATCAGTACTGGGTTTCTAAAGATGTCTTTGGTTAACATTTTATAGCACATAGTGCCCAGCACGTTCTTGTGTACTTAGCTCTGCACAAGTTTATCATTGACTGCAGTGACAATAGACATTGAATCTTTTATTCACTACAGTAGTAGTCCAGCCAAGCTACAGGTAGACTTCCATCAAAGTTGTTCAGAACGTGTACAATGCAGGGGGAGTTCTACCTATTTAAGGCAAGACAAAGTAAACGATAGACTTTAAAAAAAAAAAAAAAAAAAAAAAAAAAAACCAATAGAATGTAAGTATCGGGAGTTTGTATTTTGTTCATTTTTCATTCTCCAGTCAATGCTTCTATAGGTGTTAAATGGATCTTTTGAGTCACTCAAAAAAAAAAAAAGTTAACAGAATTGAAGACAATATGAACTCACTTCATCAGTGTTTATAAGACAATTTTCTTCCAGACTAGTTCTACAACATATGAAAGAAAATAAAGCTGGGTTTTCATGAGACTGTTTTAAAGCATGACAAAACTCTTTATAAAGGTCATTTTACCTTGCATAACAGTGATTTTGCCAATATTATTTACTTCAATTTGGGAAAGAGTTTAACCTGTCCTATGAAAAATAATTTTGCTATTATAAGTTACTTATGTATTCTGGAAAATTGATGGGTATACTTATACAGCCATAGGGGCAAGCTGTGTCTAAACTAGGCTTGGCTCAAAATTCAGGATTGCTTCGAAAAGCTGGTTCACAGTTCTTGGTCTGTCTTAGTAGGACTTAAGACTTCTGCTTAGCTGATCATACAACAAGAACAAGAATAGTGTGGTTTTGAAGACTAGCCTTTTTTTGATAACTGCCAAGTACTTCAACTCACAGATGACCCTAATATTTGCTGTTTTGAAGGTGCTGAATTCAGTATTTTTCCAACATGGAGGTATAAGGTTTACCTCTTAAACCAGCAAAAGCTAACTCAAATATTCTGACAAGGTACTATTGTGGAAGCGATAAGCTGTAGTTTTGTAAAATATCAAAGTATCTAATGCACGTGGCAAAAATATGTTCTTTTTTTTTCTTTATAAAAATATGTTTTTAAAAATATATATTAAAAAAAAAGTTTAAAAAAAAGTAAAAAAAAAGGTTCTGTTCCCCAAGTGGGAGTGGAATAGATCTAATAATGTTTGTGGCAAATTGAGCTGAGAGAACTTTGGAGGGAAAAAGGAGTTCCTTTATCATGACAATCCTGTTCTATACTTCTGATTAGAAGAACTATATAAAATACCCAACTGTAATTGCTTCAAAGTAACATGAATTTTCCAAATCACAAGATATGCAGTCATCCTACTGAAGTCACAGCAGACCTTTGGAAAACTCAGCTTCTTCAAAAATAATAAATATGCCTATTTTCCCTTGAATGAGAAAGGCAAACTATTGCAGACAAATGTGTGTTCTGTTTGTCTTCCATGCATTAATAATATGCAGGCTGCAACAGCTAGATAAGGATGTGTCAGCTATTCCATAGACATATTCACAAAGGAATATTCTCCTACTGCTCCGAATGGCATTGAGCCTATCAGTGTATACATCCTATGATATATTGTCCCTTACAGCAAGATCAATGACCTCTCTGTTAGTGGTCAGATAGGCAGTATATGCTATAGCTCAGGCGATGTGGTTGGCTCACATGTTCCAAGTTCATCTTAATGGTCTACCATTTAGGAAGAAACGCTCTTTGTGCTGATGTTAATATGTGGTACGAAACAGTAGACTGAATAAAAGAAAAAAACTTTTCTGATAAACCCGATCAAGGTCATGAACATGCACTGGATTATGTGTAAATCCATTGAGGACCACAAATTCTCTTCCAAGTCTAGCTGTAGCGGGCAGCATACACATGTGAAGATCTGTAATCTGTTTTATAAAGTTGCATTGACTTGACATGCTGCTACCTTTTTTTTTCTTTAAGTACAAATTTTAAGGGTGCTGTGGTCTACAATAACTCCTTTATGTTAGAGCATTTATGGAAACAAATTGATATCTATTTCATATTGCAGCTGTAGTTCTCATTCTCAAGGATAGGGAATATTTTTCAAAAATGTATAGCATCTGTTTTAGTGGTCCCAAATGCTCTGGGGACTTCATTCCTGTGCTGGATTTAATGAGACTCAATAGATTTGTCCTCACCAACAATTTCAAGGTGGAGAGACTTCAATCAATACTGGTGATAATAAGACAAGAAGAGATTCTGAAATCCTTAGCCAGCTTATCACAATTTTCTGAAATTTACAATTTAGATCCTTTGTTTTTATAATGTAGTACTTTCCCTTGATCTGATGGGGCCTTTAGGTTCCTTGTTAATCATACTGATTAAAAATCTCTTGGTGGAAGGCCCTTTTAGTGAAGTAGAAATACTGTTATTTGTCATTAAATAGGAAATCGTAATTCTTGTCCCGGAACTCAGCTCCTGGAATAACAAATAGAGAATACTGTGGATAGCACATGTCTGTGATGAAGAAAAGCATTGCTCGATAGTTAGATTTTTGGCATAATTGGAAAACGCTGTAAAAGTTCTCAATTATGAGGCATTGTAGAAATCTGCATCAAGTGCACCAGAAAGTACATAAAAATAGGATAGCGTCACATACATTTTCAGATGTTGTGGTTAATTTTGTGCCTGCAGTTGTCTTTGCTAGTCCTTCTCATGGTGTCAGTGTGTGGAGATAGTCTGCTTTCCTTCGAGCCTGAGAAATTGTAATCAGAATTCTATCACATATGGGCAGGCTTTAGAGTCACATCTTTTGGTTCTCCTGAAGTCCCAGCTTTGTTCTGGCATTTTTAGGTTACTTCATGACATTAAGCACACATATTGTTCTAATGAAGTTTCCTGTTTTAAGTAACTCTTCAGAGATCTAGCAAAAAGTGTTTTCTGGTAAAATCAGATAAATCAATATGGGAAGTTGTTTGGGTAGCTGAGAAATATGGGATACTTTATTTTTTGTAATGCAGCTAAGTTACTCTTCCTTCCTGACTGATAAATAATTCTCTTGTATCATATAGACTAAATTTATTACAGTGTACTGATTTCAGATACTTTTAGTCTTTTTTAATTTGTTTTTAAGTACCTTAACCTGTAACAGTCTACGTTGCCTGTCAGAGAAAGGACAGCTCTAAGGCATGGGAAAGAGATTCTCAAAACACAGTCAATGCAACAGTATCTGCAGAGCACAGTCTTGTGTTGTTGGCTGTTGCTTTTTTTTCCCCAACTACCAAATTTCATAAAATGTATAAAGAATGATTTAAATATTTTCCTTTTTCTTTCTATCTTGTAAACATAATTTTTTTTTATATCTCTTCTTGGGGATTAAACAATTTCCTGGGTAAATCTCATGTCTTATTGACATTCATGTAAGATATAACTACTCACTTAGGTACAGTCAAGATTTCACTCCTCTTTTCTGCGAAGCTTGCTAGTTCTGAGATAAATAATTTACAATATTTTTGTCTTTCTTTTGGATTTTTTACTTAATGTTCCATTTCTAGTCCTCTGATCTCCATTTTATGTCTTGTCTCTCCACACCTGATTTTCTGTATCTTTATTAGTGGTAAACGTGTTTCACCATGTTGTGCAGTTCTGTATGTTCTGGAATGTGCTTACTGCAGTGTGATTAAATGTGGTGCCTCTTCTAAAACAGGGCCAGAAATGAGCAGAAACCCCCAAAATAATCACATATAAACATTAAGCATGTATTTAATACACAAAACAGTGCATGGCCATAAGTGAAAAGATAGGGAGCCGAATGGAAATTTGGAAGCTGTTATCGGTGGACAGTAGATAAAAGTTATTGTGATAAAGTAGATAAAGTTATCAGTGGACAGTAGATAAAACTATTTCTTTTGATACAGATAATTTTCATTTTGAAATTTCCTGATGTTAAATACCTTAAAAAAAAAGAACCTGAGTTGGATAAACTAGTAGATTGGTGGTGTTTAAAAAAATATATAAACCTCAGTGTAAAAAGATGAATGGTGTGAATGTGTTTTTTGCACATAGCTTTTAGCTAGTTTTATACTTGAAATATATGTGTTTTGTTATTGCTGTTTTCAAAGCAGGAAAGGTTGGAAAAGTTTATGCAAGTAAAAAGGCATGCTATTTGTCTTGTCCTGACAAATGCTGACTACCAAAAATACCCATTAGCTACATTAGGGGATGTGGCTGCCAGCTAGAAAAAAGCATCGTATTTTTGATGTTCTCCATTCATCTTACTGGGATGTTACCTTTCAGATACTATAATTACGACCACTTAAGTGCTGCTAGTCATAAAACCAGCAAATTGTCATACCAGTATGATCTAGCTAATGAGCTTATATAGTTATAGCTGGAAGTAACTGTGTCTTGACGTTCCATTTGTTTGGAAGGACATTATCTAAAAATGCATGTTTTTGATAAATGAACTGTTTACTTTCCTGTGAGATACTTACTGATTTCCATAAGAAATTGGCTAATCTTGAACTTGTATTTCTAGAGATGGTATAAACTTTCTTAAACATATAAGAAAGATTCATTAGGCACAGAAATTTCAATGTAAAAGTTTAATTTTTAAGACTCAGAGTCATTCAAAATATCAATCTATCTGGACGTTGAATTAATTTTGCATGAGACGTGATCTCTGATCTGCTTTGGAAATAGAGAAGAAGTAATTTACTTTGTCCTAAGTGGATTTTGAGACCCCATGGGAGTAGAAAATGATAGGAAGAAGGAAAGGAAGGGAGATTATTGTTTCCAAATTTCTCACAAAGTATAAGGTAGAACGTTTCCAAATCTAAAAGTTGTGATTGTTTTTCAGAGACTTTAACTTCTAAGTGGTGTAAGCAAACAAAAGGGAGAAAGAAGTTTATCATTTAAGTAAAGCTGATAAGACACAGAGTAAAATGAAGAGTAAAATAATGTTTTTAAAAGTAAAATGACTTGTGTCCTTGTACTTATAAATTGATAGATTTGGAAATTCTGATTTTCATATTTAATTAGTTTCTTTTGAATGGAATGGCACAAGAAGAAAACTGTGTGCTGCCGAAGTATATGCCTTTTACAGATTATTTTAGGGTAGAATAAATAGTCAGAGGGAATATTGTTTATTTTGAGAAAAAAAAAGACAATCAAAGGAATGAAGGACTGAAATGAAGAGAGAGAGGAATGTATACTTAGGCAGTAAAACTGTAGAGTCATGTCTTTACTTCAGAATCTGTACTGTTGTTTATTCAACGGCAGGTTTATTTTTCAAACTGTTTTTTGTATTTTTTTTAATAAAAAGCTGATTTTGTTTTGAACAGTTTTCAGATGTTTATATTGAAAAGAAAGGTAAAAATTGAGGGATGGGGTGGTTATTAAGTTCTCTTATTCTTGAAAAATAAGTTCTCTTTGTCAGTTAGGTGGCACGTACTGCTAGTTATTACTTAGGTGTCGTTCTAGAAATTCTTTGTGTGTATGGAATCTCTTCTAAAGCGATTGCAGAATATATATAGTATTCTGGTTTCAGCAAGAACAGTTGAGCAACAGCCATGGATAAGAACATCTAATAAAATCTCTGGGTTTTGTAGTTAATGTCAAAAAAATTTCCATAGAATAATTATTTGAACAACCATTTTATACTTCATACAAAATGCAGTTGGCATTAATGGATTCACTGTATTGCTATCCAAGCTATATTAAAAATGTTAGTTTTAAAAGATCAAACTACTCTATAAAAGACAGGGATGGTATTTGGTATTCTTGCTCCTTTAATTTCATTCCCAAGACAGATGTTTCAGTTTTTCTCCTGTTCTCAATAAGGAATTTTTTTTTCTTTTGTATTTTCTGTATTGCATATGAACTGTTCAAGAAGTAGAATAAATCCGGATTTTTAGGTATCCATTTCTATTTATAAATGCCATAAAAAAGCAACTGAAACTGTTAATATTCTAATGTAAGTTGTGTTTTCCTGGAAAAACATCTTTCAAACTTAAAGTTTCAGTGATTGTTACAATCACTATTTTCAAATATATATAGAGCGAGGCAGGAGGACAAGAAGTGTGAAAGAATTGTCAAAATGTAAAAAAGAGAGTGTAATCGTTGTGGACAAGTTACTTAAATTATACTTTCTCTCCTCCTGTATTTATATGGCTATCTGCATTGAAGTTAATTGAAATCCTGTTATTTCTCTTTTCCCCTTTCATAGCTTCATAAGGAATTGACTTTATGTTTTGAAACTGTTAAAACAAGTGAAATTCAACTGCAGCAAAGCTGTGCCTCTCTTCAGGATCAGTTACTTGGAAAAGATCAAAAGATTTGTCAGTTACAAGAGCAACTTCAGCAGGCTCGTGATGCTTTAAATGCAGTACATCAGAATTCTTCTCCAAAATGTGAAGGACAGGTGAGTCCGCTTCTAGAATAATAAAAGTTGTTTCTTCTTGGTTTAAATTAAGCTTCTGTACCAGACAGTTTTAAAGGAAATTGCAGGTTTGTTTGCAATTTCTGTTTTGCACAGAAAAACTGTGCAACTATGCTGCTGCAGTAGTGTAACTATTTCTGCTGTTGCTAATAGGAGGTACTTCACAATTAAATCTGTCCTGGTAAAAAACCTGAGAAGCAGTGTCAGTATTCAACAAGACTCTTACTTGTATTCTCTAACAAAGACACCAAATACAAAAATAAAACCAAAGTGATTTTGTTCCTGGAAACAAATTCCTAGAAAAAATTCTGAAGTTTCTGCATTTCCTCTGTGAAAATCAAATGTATTGGTCCTGATTTGTTTCATTGTTCCTGATCATGCAATGAATCTTTAGATTATAGATCTAAAGAAAGTACTATGGTGGGGAGAAATATTTCTACAAAAATTTGTAAGCTTTAATGTGCCATTTGGAACTATTATAATAAATCTGTCACTCTCACTAACAGGCCTCCAACTTTACAAGTATGCCAGATCTTACATATATACCCCTGACATTTTCCAAAGGCCAATTTATGACTTAAAAGTGAGTTTGAAAGGCTTTGAAATGATCTACCCGCAATGGTTTTGTAAACTCTGTTGCTTATTTTCTTCCATAGATTTGTCAATGAGATGTGCTTATGCATTTCAGTTTTACTAGCGCTCTTTCCCTTGGTTAAGCAGAGAAGGGAAAATAGTTAAGGTGATAATGCTCATTAAATGCAAAACTTCACTTATCGTGGGTAGATAAGGTATATCTGTAATCAAGGATTATATTCATGAGCCCAAAGGAGCTTGAATACTAAAAAATATAGTGTTTAATTCCCCAAAATTTGTGTAAGTAGTAATCTGCTGTAAATCAGAAACATCACAGAATCCTGTATCTCCTGCATGTGTTCATGATGGTCATTCCAGAGTTAATGTTCTAACTTCATCCAGAGTATTACTTAAGTGTGTATCACAAGATTCTTAACCCATATTTTGTATGATTTTTAAAGTTCCCCTTAATCTAATGAATGGACAATTTTGTATTACAAATGATAAAACACAGTCTTTTAAGTCTTTCTTGTGGAGTGTTTACCTCTTGATAAATTCTTGACCTTTTTCTGAATCTTAGAAATAATTGGGTTTTTTTCTTTTAGAAAGTTTTAGTGGATTTTTAAAAATATTATAAATATAAAATTAGCCTCAAGCTGTTTCTGCTCTAAACACAGCTTTGGATCGTGGTTTTAGAATGCTCAGACTGTACTTCTGAAAACGTCATTCTGCTTTCATCATCTTGTATTGCTCTGAAGAGTTTTTTGCAGTTTATTTTGTCAGACTATTTAATTTTTTTCTCATAGAAGCTTTTATTATATCTCTGGATTATATTTCCTGAGTAACCTAAGCATTTATTGCTATTACTTATTTCTCATAATTAAAGCAATTCTTTAACTGTAAGAATTTTTTCTCCTCTTAAAAAATACTGCAGTTGGGTTTCCTTAAGAGCTCCTAGTGTGGAGCTTTGCTGAAGTCCATTTCAAATCAAGTAGACAATTTCACTCAGATCAATTTTCTTTACTTCTTAAAAGAACTTTAGGAGGTTTCTGATGTTAAAAGTAAGACTATTTTAGAAGCTAGTGACAACCTACAACTGGTGATTCAACTTTATACTTCATTTCCTTTGGATGTTTTAAATGAATCACATCCAATGTGAGTGAATTGTTACTATTTCTTTCATTGATTTATTCTGTGTCTCCTTCTAGGGGCATCTGAACTTGAAGTACATTAACCAGTATGCTCCATATAAATTAGGATCCAAATGTGAAGCAGTTCTAAATTACTTACTGGTGAACATGGGTGCAAATAATTATTTTCCTTTGGCCTTCTGTTGGCTTTTGGCTATGTTTCCATTTTGATCCTATCTCTGCCTTTTACACTCTGGCACTCTCCCTTTTCCCAGTGTATTTGAAGAAGTGTACTTGTCATGACTGTTCAGAGAATTTGCTGTTTTGTTAGTGAATGTAGGTTCAGTCTGACCTTCTGCAGAAATATATCAGTTGAACATTTATGTGATCTGTCACAAGCTCAGTCAGATATTTACCAATGCTAGTGGAGAAGACATGGTAGGAAGCAAAAGCAGACAACTTACGATAATGAATGTAATATAGTAAGCTAAATGCAGTGTATAAACCTTCATTTTTCAGTAAATTGATTTTAAACCAGGCTGTGATGGGACAAATTATTAGTGTTACTGAGGCAGCCTCATAGGGAAGGAAAGGGGTATGCATAGCATCCATATTTGCTAGGTTTGTAGGAAAGCTGAGATGTTAAGCAGTATGTGCTTATGCGTGTAACATGCTTAATATTTTCTCTTGACTAACATTCTTCCATTCTGCTATAGCAAATATCCCAAATTTTGTTGACATGCAGTCTTGCTCTGGTTAAAAGGCCAGAGTATGCCTTTTGGGAATCTATCGTAATACTCATTGTTGACTGCATTTTGATGACAGCCGAATTTCCCATTACCAACTTTACTATCTTGCATAAGTGATAGAGAGGTAATGATTATTGTGTGGTTACACAGCTGAGGTTTCTGCAGGGGTAAAAAGTGATTACCTATCATTACTTCTGTGACCCGTTAGATAACCAGAATTCTGGTTGTTTGTGAAGTTCTGAAGTGAAATGTGATTAAGAGAACCTCCTAACTCATTCTGTTGTCTCTTGACTGCAACATCAGTACAACAGGATGGATTTGGAATAGAGGCTTAATTAACAGGACACCAAAGCAATGTAGGCATCTACTAGTTTTCCTGTTACCATTTTTTTAAAAACAATCCTTCCTAAAAAAAAGAAGTTGGTTTAAATGACAATCATATTTCTGCTGTAAAAGTACTGATTTCTTGAGCATGTTCAGATTTGTGCCTTGCTGAAAGTTCATCCTGTGGGACATGCTAACAGTCAGCTGACAGCACTGATATATCTACTTCAGACTTTCACTAGCCAGGAAGATTATATATCAGTGGTGCATATGTTAGCACATACTTTTTCCTGGATTTAAACTTTTCTTGCTGTTGAAATTACATTGTAGTCAGGCAAAAATAAGTTTTCTTTTATTGACTTTATTAGCTAGAATATCTCAGTTTTCTTTCATTAAGGGTAAAATACGCCTTTTTTAATGTTATAATCTTATTATAGTTGGTGTGGCACTTGTGTTGGTGAGGGCAAAATTTTGGTTGATTTCATTTTGACTATTCTGGTCATGTGTTTGATGAAGAAATTGAATCTGCTTTTTACAGTAAATTTCTATTTACATCTTAGTATGTGTGCATTCGGCATCTCTAACATACCTTTTCTCTGATCAGAGAGATTAGGCGTCTTTGAATTTGGAAGACTTTTTAGTTAGATCTATGCTTATGCCACACAGGAAAAAAGAACAGAACAAAAACATGTAAAACAGTTTTCAAAACATAAGCCTGTGGGGTTTGATTAATTTCATCTTATGTAATTGTTGTTTTGGTTCTGTTTCATTATTGGTGTTCATTTTTAGCTCTGAGATGTATACCATACATTTAGTCATACGGTTAGTATACCATAACTATTACCCATGTGAATGGTAAATATTTAAATATGTTTACTGAACCGAGGCAGTCATTTCTGTCTTGACTCCTACTTCTCATACATGTGCAGACATCAAAGACAGTATTAAGAGATGGTAATTGATCAAAGAACAGTAATTAACAGACATTTAAATGTTTTTATTTGTAACTGTAGCATCTGACAGGTATACGTATTCTACCTAATACAGAATTCATGTGCACTTTTATAATAGTATCTTAATTTCTCATTATGAAGTGTTTAAAAGCAGTCAGAATAGAAAATACCAGTAAAACAATGAAAGAAATTGCACGCATGTAACCTAAGCTTATTAGGAAAAAAATGCTGATTTGTAACTAAAATAAAAATTTGAGTTTAGAAAGAGTTATGTGAGAAATAAATAAATAACATGTTTCAAGAGAAACTGCATCCATTGTTGCCATGAAAAATCCTCCAAGTCTTGTTATCAGAGTGTGCCTTACTGGTTTTCTGACATCAGTATTTCAGTGATTTCAGTTTATTAAGCTTATATAGTACAGTCTTTAAAATACTGATTTTGATTGAAATATAATTGGTAAAAAATTAGTTGGAGAGGGTAACTCATTTATTCTAGTGGTTCTAGATTTTGTCCAGTATAGTTAGTATTGCAATATGATTATTTAAAGTCCACTTTTGAGGGTTAATTTTCTATTTCTTGTTAATGATACAGCATAACAAGAGGCAGATATCCTGTTCAAAGTGTGGTCCTGTAAATTTTGTTTTAGAGATTGGGATCATTTCAGTTACTGAAACTAATTCCTAACAAAATGCTTTTTATATTACACTTATTTGGGCTTTACTGTTAGAAAACTTACCCATTTAATTTATTTGCATTAAAAGTTTCTCGATCTTGCACCCCCTACAATCCAAAGCTCGCCACAAATATCTTCCAGTTTTTAGAAATATTCAATTTATTGAAAAAGCATTGAAATTGATCACAAAGATCTCAAAATATAACTTTTTAA